>JBBGZY010001795.1:0-217500 GCA_037952925.1 Lithobates clamitans
ATATTGTCCACGCATTCACCTCGGGATTAGAAGTTATGGCTATAGTATCACTGCTGACCCCCCTATTACCCTCTGTCCCTTGCTCACTGCTGGCTATTTCTTCCTCTGACACCCCCCCCCCCCCATACCTAGTTTAAAAGCCCCTCCAACTTTGAGGTCCTCTTTCTTTCCAATAGAGCTGCACCATCCCCATTAAGGTGCAGCCCGTCCTTACTAAAGAGCCAGTACCCGATTGAGAAGTCAGCCTAGTTCTCCAGGATTGGGGAAACAAGTGGAGCACCTATAAATGCATGTTGGAAGGATTGTCACTCTGATCCACAGTGTGAGGGGGGTGGTCAAGGCATTAATGAACAATTCTTGGCAGAACTATACAACTATACAATTCTCGGCAGAACTATACAACTATACAATTCTTGGCAGAACTATACAACTATACAATTCTCGGCAGAACTATAACAACTATACAATTCTCGGCAGAACTATACAACTATACAATTTTCGGCAGAACTATACAACTATACAATTCTCGGCAGAACTATACAACTATACAATTCTCGGCAGAACTATACAACTGTACAATTCTTGGCAGAACTGTGTTGCCTTAGCTTAGCCAGTTGATTCATACTATATTGAGCTTTGATAAGAGGCCCCCTCTAGACCACTGCAACTGTTTGTGTTTTACACCCAAACCGACATCTACTATGGAGTCAGTTCCACCTATTAACATCAAGTTGAAATTTTGAATTTTTCTATACTCTTCACAATGGCGGACTCCTGATGTATGGTCACCCATATATATGTGCAAATCCAATATATGAGCTGGAACATCCTATATCCATTGGATCCTTTAGGATCACTATGCCATTTCAATTTTATGGGCAATGCATTTCAATTTTGTTGGAAATTATGGTCACTGGCTGATATAGCCAGATTGTGAGATGTGGTATCAATGTTTTATATATACAGTTAATGTTTTTGTAATTGATAAACTTTTGTATTTAAAGTGGTCCGCTGAAAAAAAAAAATATTAAAAGCCAGCAGTTACAAATACTGTAGCTGCTGACTTTTAATATATGGACACTTACCTGTCCAGGGAGCCCGCTATGTCGGCAGCCGAAGCCGATCCGACCATCAGCTCTCGGCTGCCGCCGCCATCCTCGGTAAGGGAATAAGGAAGTGAAGCCCTGCGGCTTCGCTTCCTGGTTCTATACTGCGCATGCGCGAGTCCCGCTGCACGTCCTCTCTGGTTCCCTGCTGTGTTCTGTGTCTCACAGAATACAGCGGGGGAGGACGGGGTAGGCGCCGGAAGTGGCATAGGTCACCGCAAGCTCCGCAGTGATCTATGCCAGGAAGTGGGAGCAAATACCTGTATTAGGACAGGTATCTGCTCCCTCCTCCCCCTGAAAGGTGCCAAATGTGACACCGGAGGGGGGGGGGAATCCAAAAAGTGGAAGTTCCATTTTTGGGTGGAACTACACTTTAACTCGCTGAGCTAAATGGAAAGCTTTTCTTCCTATCCTCTTTGCCTTTTTTCTTCTTTTCCTTTTTCATCTCCTCTTCTTCGTTGCCCTTTTTCTTCTTCTTCTTCTCCTCTTCGTTGCCCTTTTTCTTCTTCTTCTTCTCCTCTTCGTTGCCCTTTTTCTTCTTCTTCTTCTCCTCTTCGTTGCCCTTTTTCTTCTTCTTCTCCTCTTCTCGTTGCCCTTTTTCTTCTTCTTCTCCTCTTCTTCGTTGCCCTTTTTTCTTCTTCTCCTCCTCTTCTTCGTTGCCCTTTTTTCTTCTTCTCCTCCTCTTCTTCGTTGCCCTTTTTCTTCTTCTCCTCCTCTTCTTCGTTGCCCTTTTCTTCTTCTCCTCTTCTTCGTTGCCCTTTTTCGTCTTCGTTGCCCTTTTTCGTCTTCGTTGCCCTTTTTCGTCTTCGTTGCCCTTTTTCGTCTTCGTTGCCCTTTTTCGTCTTCGTTGCCCTTTTCGTCTTCGTTGCCCTTTTTCGTCTTCGTTGCCCTTTTTCTTCTTCGTTGCCCTTTTTCTTCTTCTCCTCCTCTTCTTCGTTGCCCTTTTTCTTCTTCTCCTCCTCTTCTTCGTTGCCCTTTTTCTTCTTCTCCTCCTCTTCTTCGTTTGCCCTTTTTCTTCTTCTCCTCCTCTTCTTCGTTGCCCTTTTTTCTTCTTCTCCTCCTCTTCTTCGTTGCCCTTTTTTCGTCTTCGTCGCCCTTTTTCGTCTTCGTCGCCCTTTTTCGTCTTCGTCGCCCTTTTTCTTCTTCTCCTTCTCGGCTGGTTGAGCACAAATCTGTTTTTTTATCTCCTCAGTTGTAGTTATATGCTTTTTACCGATTTAGCTCCCACCTCCTATTTATGGGGAATACTGGTTCAGGTTAAACCCCCCACTTTCACTTTTACCTTATTTTGGATTTTGATAACATTTAATATTTTCATTTTGAGGGGCAGCATGTTGAGGGTCCAATTTTCTGTTTGTTGAGCTTATTCTTTAATAACATCTGGTGAAATTCCTAACTGGACTATAAGATTTCTTGCGTTTGCCTGAAGCTCCACTTTAATACAAGCAGGTTTTATAACCAATGGCATACAAGAGTTTTCCTGAAGCAGAGAGAGGATTTACATTACAGGCATAAAATGAATGCACATGCAGAGGGCTGTAACATTAATTACATTCTTTACCAGGATGGTAAGGGAAATGGCTGGGCGCAGAGAGCAATAAAATAGAAGAAAACAAGGCAGTGTCTTCTGTCTCTAATTCAAGGTCATTAATAGGAGAAGAATGTAGGATAGATCAGTGGGCACCTGAGTCACTGTGCGGCTAATTAAATGGAGTGCCGGAAATAGTGTTTTACAGCTGCACTGCCCTCATTTACCAGCTTGATCTATTCCTGCAGTGATTAATGGGTTTATACAGCCGCCCTCCATATCCTGGGCAATGAATATTCATTTCTAGGCTTCTAATGAGCAGAACTCCACTCATCTTATATGCTAAATGATCCATTTTGTAATTTGATGTTACGGAGCCTCTTCATTCTCCATCAAGCTGTGAATTTCTAAAAGTATCATAAGAGCACACCTTTCCGCAAAGCACTGTATATGTGCCATTTGTTAATCACACACTATTGCACATCACAATGTAAAGATACTGTGTGCTGCATTGTAGAAAATAACATATCCATGTTTTGTGCATTCAACACATGAAAACGCATGCCCTGCAACCCTGGTAACAGATTTTATGTTAATGTCTTCATATACACTGTCTGAGGAGACAACCTGGCCATTGAGAAAAACAGCCCAGTCCCTCCTCTATAACGCGCTCTTGTTCTCTGAGGTTCTGTTCACTTCATTGTGAATGGCACTCCAGTGTAATGTAAAGTAGAGCCCAGCCCACTGCACCAACACATGCTATATATGCATTGTGGTGTGCTGCATTGCTAAAAAATGGTCACGTACATTTATTTTACTTTTCATCCATTTGGGGATGCATTAGTAGTTTATAATAAGCTGCTTTAACAGGCGTAATGGCATGTGTTACCAAAGTACTGTTAACTTTTGCATTAACACGACACAATGGAGTGCGTAGAATTCCTGTCTAACACCATGTTTAAAAATGTTCCCTCATCCTACCTATCGTATGTATGTATGTGTATATATGTATATATATAATATATATATATATGAGCTGCACAATTAATCATTTAAAAATCGTGACCTCGATTCAACCCCCCCGACGATCTCTATTGCAGAGTTTGCTGATTCTTTCATATAACAAGTGGAGAGACTTATCTGCTCATTCAGCTGTCAAAAGAAAACTGCCAAGTTTTTAACATGAAACATTGTAACTAACTCTTCATTCTTAGGTCAAAGGGATAGAACTTCTGTGTGTAAAAACACTTGGCAGACTGCCTGGATTTTTTTCTAACAATGTGTAAATGCAGGAAATTTAAAGCGGTAGTAAACCCGCTGACACTTTTTTTTTTTTTTATACACCTGTAAGGTAAAAGGCATAATGAGCTAGTATACACCGCATACTAGCTCATTAGGAAATACTTACCTTAGAACGAGGCATCAGTATCTCACCTGGTCCACGCCGAGGTAGCTGACATGTTGCCTCAGCGTGTCTTCCGGGTATCGCGGCTCCAGCGCTGTGAGTGGCTGGTGCTGCAATGTCGTCACTCCCGCACATGCGCGCGGGAGACTTCTTTCCGGCAAGGTCCGGCATCTGCCGGGCTTTCAGCCGAGAATCCCCTGTGTGCATGTGCCGCAGTTAGCGGCTCATTGCAAGGGCAATATCTCCTAAACCATACAGGTTTGGGAGATATTTTTTTTTACCTACAGGTAAGCCTTATTATAGGCTTAGCTGTAGGTAAAAGTTAAAATTTGACTATACAACCGCTTTAACCACTTAAAGTCTAAATCTTTTTCTGACACTTTTTTTTTTTTTTTAAGTTAAAATCAATTTTTTTGCTAGAAAATGACTTGGAACCCCCAAACATTTTATATATTTTAGCAGAGACCCTAGGGAATAAAATGTCAATTGCTGCAATATTTTATGTCGCACTATTTGCCTTTTTTGGGAAAAAATACACTTCAATGAATAAAAAAACAAAAAAAAAAAAAACGAAACAGTAAAGTTAGCCCAATTTCTTTTTTTTGTTTTGATGTGAAAGATGTTACGCCGCGAGAATCGTGAGGGAATCGTGATCTATCTTCTAAGCAAGAAAATTGTGATTCTTATTTTAGCCAAAATCGTGGAGCTCTAATATATATACAATATTATACTTGCCTATTTTCAGCCTGCTCCAGTCACATGATCTCCTCCCATGCCAGTGAACAATGGCTGCTGAAGAGGGAGCGCTCGACAATGGCTGTGAATTCCGAGAACGTCACCCATACATTCCCATGGCCCAGCAGGTGTCGGCACTCCCTCCTCTCCCCTGCTGCTGCCTGATGCAAGGGAGTTGGTGCTGCAGATCATGTGACTGGACCAGAGTGGGTTGAAAATTTTATATATATATATATATATATATATATATATATATATATATATATATATATATATATATATATATATATATATATATATATATATATATATATATATATATATATATATATATATATATATATAAAAAAAATTTTCACACATTTGAGGTGGATGGGGGAATTGCTCCCACGGTATATAAATAGAGTAAAGCAACCTATATGCAATCTGGCCCTATTTAATAAAAATCATCTTTTTCAGCCATGATAATCATCTAGGACCGGTGCTCTTTAGTGTCCATCTCTTCCACCTCCCTTCCAGGATGGATATTCTCACTGACCACTAGGAGGCCCCAGGAGGGACAGGGCCAACCTTGGGTGTGGTTTTTTTTTTTTTTTTTTTTTTTTTTTTTTTTTGGTTTGCTCATAACATCAGCTGCCTGTATCTCTTGATTGGATATGCTGTGCATGTATCCTGTACTTATAATTTTTTTTTTTCTGCTCAGACAAATTTACTTTTTACTAAACTTTACAACACTCAAATTTTATTTTTACAATTTAAACTGAATAGAACTATTGGCTGTTCTATATTTCATAATCGTGCAGCTGCATAAGGGAAAACATTTTCTGGCTCCATTCTCGGGGGGATTGATTGTAAGTGGCAGTTATTAATAAAGTTAATTACTGAAGCACAGTAGTACAGTTGGGTGGATGCCTCCCTCGGTACATCTAATGAGATGCTTTTATTCCATTCAATTTTGCTCTTTTGTTTTATTTGGGTTTAATGAAAAATTTAAAGTGGTTCTAAAATCAAAAGGTTTTTTACCTTTTAATGTATTACCTGTCAGTGTCTATGGAGGCTCACAGCCCGGCATGGGAGCGTGCCCACACATGTGCCATCGTAGAAAGCGACTTGCTATGGTGGTACACAGAGAGGAGGAGAGCATCGGCGGGGGACCCTGTTGTCAATATCCTTGCACAGAGCAGGTAAAGTATAACCTCTTATTTTAGGCGGGGGGGGGATAAAAAATTCTGATTAGGTTCAACAATGGCAGCACCCATGTTTCTCTCTGTCTGGTTTCTTTTAAAGCTACTCTGTCACTGTGTTAAATATAAAAAATTTAGGCATACCCATAAAAGAACTGTTGCCTGTAAAAGTAAATATCTTTTCTGCTGATTGTGCCACCAAACTCTACTCTGATGCTGAGAAGTCTTCTTCTGAAGTCTGTACTAAAAGTGACTCTTCCAGTAGTGTCCGTCTCCTGGGTTCCTCAGCTCTCTGTGGTTCTTCCTGCTGACCTGCAAGTTGCTATTGAACCCTGTGATGGGTGAAGGAAGATCAGAGGGAGGAATGAGTAAAGCAGAGTATACAAGGAACGAAAATCGACCGGCTTCGATTGGCCGTGCTGGAGAACCAGCTTTCGATCAGCTCTTGTAGCCAATGTACTCTGGCAGGGGTGGGGAGTCCCCGCTGTCAGAATACTAATGCTCAGAAGGAAAGATTCTTGAATCAACATTGAGATATATATTCCCTCCTTCTCCCCTTTCTCTCTCGCTCTCACTCGCTCTCGCTCTCTCTCCTCCTCCCTCTCTCTCGCTCTCGCTCTCTCTCGCTCTCGCTCTCTCTCCTGCTCGCTCTCTCTCCTCCCTCTCTCTCCTCCTCCCTCTCTCTCGCTCTCTCTCCTCCTCCCTCTCTCTCGCTCTCTCTCCTCCTCCCTCTCTCTCGCTCTCTCTCCTCCTCCCTCTCTCTCGCTCTCTCTCCTCCTCCCTCTCTCTCGCTCTCTCTCCTCCTCCCTCTCTCTCGCTCTCTCTCCTCCTCCCTCTCTCTCGCTCTCTCTCCTCCTCCCTCTCTCTCGCTCTCTCTCCTCCTCCCTCTCTCTCTCTCCTCCTCCCTCTCTCTCGCTCTCTCTCCTCCTCCCTCTCTCTCGCTCTCTCTCCTCCTCCCTCTCTCTCGCTCTCTCTCTCTCCTCCTCCCTCTCTCTCGCTCTCTCTCTCTCCTCCTCCCTCTCTCTCGCTCTCTCTCTCTCCTCCTCCCTCTCTCTCGCTCTCTCTCTCTCCTCCTCCCTCTCTCTCGCTCTCTCTCTCTCTCCTCCTCCCTCTCTCTCGCTCTCGCTCTCTCTCTCTCTCCTCCTCCCTCGCTCTCGCTCTCTCTCTCTCTCCTCCTCCCTCGCTCTCGCTCTCTCTCTCTCTCCTCCTCCCTCGCTCTCGCTCTCTCTCTCTCTCCTCCTCCCTCGCTCTCGCTCTCTCTCTCTCTCTCCTCCTCCCTCGCTCTCGCTCTCTCTCTCTCTCCTCCTCCCTCGCTCTCGCTCTCTCTCTCCTCCTCCCTCGCTCTCGCTCTCTCTCTCCTCCTCCCTCGCTCTCGCTTCCTCCTCCTTCTCTCTCTCTCTCTCTCTCTCTCTCTCTCTCTCTCTCTCTCTCTCTCTCTCTCTCTCTCCCCCTTCTCTCTCTCTCTCTCTCTCTCTCTCTCTCTCCCCCCTCCCTCTCTCTCTCTCTCTCTCTCTCTCTCTCTCTCTCTCTCTCTCTCTCTCTCTCCTCCCTCTCTCTCTCCCTCTCTCTCCTCCCTCTCTCTTCTCTCTCTCTCTCCTCCCCCTCTCTCTCTCTCTCCCCCTCCTCTCTCTCTCTCTCTCCTCTCTCTCTCTCTCTCTCTCTCTCTCTCTCTCTCTCTCTCTCTCCTCCCTCTCTCTCTCCTCCCCCCCTCTCTCTCTCTCCCCCTGTGTACGTAAACAAAAGTTAATGAAAGTACAGATATAATATTATAACCCTCTCCCTTTCCAATCTGTATTCTCCTGCAAAACTACATCTTGTAGTAAACTCCCCTCCCAGAAGACTGTTAAGCCAGCCATAGATGGTTTCAAATCTTAGCTGGTCCCTGCTGAACCGGCTGAGATCCGATCCCATCTATGGGCAGGCTGATTATACCCAAGTCGATCCATTGATCAACTTGTGTACAGCCAGCATGTCTTATTTTCTAGCATGCGATTTTTTGCCTGCGGCTAACAGCAGGGCTCGTTGCAGGAAAGAAAATCACATAATTTAGGCAGGCCGTACAGGATTCGTTTTCTTTTCAAACAGCAGGCAATTAATAGTCCATCCACACATTTGAGGTGGATTGGGGAATCCCCCCCCCCCCCCCCCGCAGTGGTGTTGTATTGTATTGTATTCTGACAGCAGGGAGGCTTCCCCCCATGCTCAGAATACACTCATCAGCACCGCTGGTTATAGCCAGCAGCACTAATCAAATGAAACATTTCCAGCAGGCTTGGTCATACAGAAGTTGATCAAAAGCTGTACAACCAGCCTGCCCATTGATGGATCAAAACTCCGCCAGTCCCTGCTGAACCAGCCAAATTTCAATCCATCTATTACTGGCTTTAGTGTGTCACTTGTGAGCGGGAGGAACAAATTGGTGACATAGCGGCTGGGGACGAGCTGCGCATATTCAACACCCTGGAAATATTCTACTAGCTATGCAAGAGTGAAGATTATCTGAATGGGAGATGATACGGCTTTCATTATTTTTCTTTAAAATGTTTAACATAATGCAAATACTCTGGAGATTACAATTTGCTAATGGATTTTGTGTGTTTTGCAGAATGAATCGCTGTTGAGATGGGCTGGTGGCGACCCGGAGATTTAGTGCCTTCATCGTTGCAATGGCTTCAGAGGTGGAGAAGGCAGACGCCCTCCTCCAGACGTTCAGCACGGCCTCTGTAGTCTTCAGCTTAGGCCTGGGGATTTTCTGCTTCCTGGCAGACAAAGTGCAGCAAACCTCTTTAATCCAACAAAATGACTGGCTGAGAGCCATGTCTGACAATGCCACCCATGGGGTGATAGGCATGTGGTCATGGGCCATTGTGATTGGCCTCCGGAAGAGAAGTGACTTCTGTGAAGTTATCCTTGCCGGATTCTTTGCTTGCATCATTGACCTGGATCACTTCTACCTGGCTGGGTCTCTTTCATTAAAGGTAGGTGATCATTTTTTTCATTTCTATTTTCCAAATCTGAGTAAAGTACTGTATTTGTTAAATAAACAAAACACCTTGAATCAAAATAAAAGCATAAAGGGTTTAGATGTTTTACTCCATACTCAAAGCCGGCCATACATGGATTGAAATTTAGCGAGTTCAGCAGGGACTGTTCCTCCGATCGACTTCTGGTAGAACCACCCTTGTCGGGTTTTTCCCCTTTTTTATTTCTTTTTGAGTATGAGTACCGATTCTTTTGGTCAAGTACTCGCCAATACTTTGCGATACAAAATGAATGGGTGCAAATCGCACTGCAAAGAATCGTATGCAATTTTGAAGAGAAATGTGGTGTGATTTTTTTTTTTTCTGTCCAAAACACATGCGGTTTCCCCACCGCTGCTGTGTGATCCCAGGCTTGTCTCCCACCGGAGCAGTGCAGAAAACTGCATGCGATTTGGACAGGAATCGCACCGTATTCCTCTTCAAATTGCATGTGTCTCTTTGCAGTGCGATTGGCACCCATTCATTTTGTATCAAAAAGAAAATGTGGAAATAACTAAAAAGAAAAAAAAAAATGAAAAAAATAAATTTTAAGTGCCCCAAACTCTACGTACTCACGCACAAAAGCATACGCAAGTCTCGCACGCATATGTAAACGGTGCTTGCACCACGCGAACGTTGGAGCGAGAGCAATAATTCTCTTTCAATGATTTTTATTGAAGATTGCAAGGCATTTCTGACATTTTGGTGTAAACCGTTTGCCATACCTTAAAATAATTATACAATGTGATCTTAAAGAGGGGGTCCACCTAAACCGCCAAAAAAAAAAATCTTAAAAGACAGCAGCTACAAATACTGCAGCTGCTGACTTTTAATACATGGCCACTTACCTGTCCCGGGGTCCAGCGATGTCGGCAGGGGACGCCGAGAACTCGCTCGGTTCTCGGCAGCTGCCGCCGCCATCCTAGGTGAGGGAATCAGGAAGTGAAGAGTTGCAGCTTCACTTCTCGGTTCCCTACTGCGCATGCGCGAGTCGCGCTGCGCATCGTAACTGGTCCCCGCTATCTCCTGGAAGCTGTGTGTTCCCAGCAGACAGCGCGGAGGGACAGGAAGAGGCATAGACTGCCATGGGAGTCTATGCCGGAAGTGGGTGCAAATACCTGTCTTAGACAGGTATCTGCACCCCCCTCCCCCCTGAAAGGTGCCAAATGTGACACCGGAGGGGGGGAGGGTTCCGAAAAGCGGAAGTTCCATTTTTGTGTGGAACTCCGCTTTAACAGATAAGTAAATCATTTTCTTCCGGCCTGCAACATCCAGTGTTGTATAATTACAATTTCGAAAAGAACAAAACACTAACACAACCAGTCAACATAACTCTAGTCTAGATGTGAAATACTAACAGTCCCGGTCCCCCAGAGGGGGGGGGGGGGGGCGGGAAGACCACAATTTCCAGAAGAAAACAGAAAGGAATAGAAGTAGATAGAAAGGAATAACAGAGATGAAAGTGCACTCCCTAATGTTAGGTTGATCCCTGAAGTCTCACAGGGGGTCGGACAAGTTTTTAACACATGATTCCCATATCTTATCAGATAGGGTCCTCTTGTCCTGTAAGATCGCCGAGAGGCATTCATTCACCATGATCCATGTCAATTTGTTTTCCACCAGTTCCAATGGGATCATGGGTGTCTTCCATTATCTGGCAATTGCTATTCTGGCTGCTGTAAAATTAAGGCTACAAAGTTTCCCTGCCTGTTTAGGAGTACCCTCTACTGGGCATCCCAGAAGAGCTTGTTGCGGTGATTTAATTAAGTTCACCTGTGTTAGTGAGAAGATAAAATTATAAAGGCGGATCCAAAAACGTTTGACCTTGGGACAGCACCACCATACATGGATCGTCGTTCCTTCCATTCCGCACCCTCTAAAGCAAGAGGGAGAGGCCCCTGGAACAAACGAGGCTATTCTCGTTGGTACCATGTACCTTCTAGTTTGCTTCAATTAATGAGGTATTTATGTATGATTTTGACGCACACTGTGACGTTGTGGACCATTCGGCAAGTGTGAGTGTCTCGCCTAGATCTTGTTCCCACTTCGTCATATAAAACAGTTTTTCTTGGGTAGAAGTCAATATACTATAGATTTTGCAAATGAAGCCAGTGTGCTTGTCAAAGGTTCTACACAAGTACTGGAGCAATAATTTTAATGCTAGACCTCCTCTGTAACTCTAAACGTGTAACCTGCAAAAGTGTCGCCTATGGAGATTTTTCTTTAAGTATTGTACTTTGTCGCCATTCCACGAGCGTACGCAATTTTAAAGCGTGACATTTTAGGTAATTGTTTACTTGGCGTAACATCATCTTTTATATTTTACAAAAAAAGGATACATATCGTATGGTGTGTTTTTTATTTATTTATTTTTTATTCATTAAAGTGTATTTTTTACCAAAACCTTGCATTTGAAAAACCGTTGCGCAAAATACCGCGTGACAAAAAATGTAAACGATCGCCATTTTATTCCCAAGGGTCCCTGCTAATGTTTGGGGGGTTATAAGCAATTTTCAGGCAAAAAATACAGATTATTTGCTTGTAAACAGTGCCATAAAAGGCCTAGTGTTATAATGGGAGTATTGTATCTATGCTGATTATCCTGTTCTGTATATTGAATGTATATATACCTCTTTTATATTATCATTGTGAAGAGGCTGGGAGAGTTTAGAATGCGATGTTCAAGCTGTTATAATTTCTTGGATTAGTTTTCCTATATGTGATTACTGCTGCTTGGCCTGCCAAGGTGTAACATCTGCATGCAGTATAGTGAAGAGTCTGCTGGGAGAAAGCTTCAGGACGCAGTGATCTGCGGGATTCAATCAGATAAACAATTCGCTCGTGACATTCACAGAATCCTACATACTAAGATTAGGAGTAACATTGGGGAAGCGGTGGTGTAGTGGGAGGAAGAGATGAAAATAGATAACTGACGAGAGGAAAACAGATTGACAGAATGATTTCTATGTTGGCTGGTAGTCTCTAACGAGCAGAGCTCTCTGATTCCTATTGTATTATATTGTATTGTAATTCTACGGCCTGCCCTAATGTTGTAAAGCGCTCTGTAAACTGTTGGCTCTATATGTATGAATCCTATATTATAATAACACTCCATTTACACATCTACACACTAGGTACGTTTTTCCAATATCCTAGCATACATAGCCCTCGCTCCCATCACATATTTTCCCATTAGAATAAAAAAAAAAAAGGCTGTATATTTCACTGGCGGTGCATACTAGCACATTATGCCATTAACTTGCAGGGTTTTTTTTTTTTCCCTCCAAGACTTTACTACCACCTTAAAGTGGATGTAAACCCAATTTTTTTTTATTTTTTATGTCATAATGTAGAGTATAAGATTTCCTAACATTTTGAGCCCAGTCTTGCCACAAAGAGTTAATCCAGCTCTGAGCAATCCTCTTTTATTGTTCAGTGAGATAAAACTTGACAAACAGAGAAAAACTTTGTCAAATCCTCCCCCTTGCTGTGAGTGACAGGTGATTTACATATCTCATGCACTAGTCTAAGACATGCATTATAATTTTTTAATTCCCTCCCCCACTCCTTTCTTCAGCAGCTCTGCAAGGATTGGCTGTTCCACACCTCAGCATGATTTGGCATGCTGAAGTCATGTGGTTACTTTCCTGTCTTTTCACTGGATGTTAGAGATCATAGCAGAAGTTCAGTGTAAGAAATACACAGGAGAAAATGCATATTGAAAAGGGGAGTGTAGAGGTGGGCGGGGAGTCTAGTGACATCACGACTCCACCCACCGAGCTCCAGTCAACAGACCCGCCCACAGAATCTGCAGTTTTTCGGGTCTCATAACAGACAGAGGGGAGACATTTGACAGGTAAAGATACATGCAGGAGGTGTGTATATCCTTATAGATAACCCCAATGCAGTGGTTTAGAAAGGATAACATTGGGTTTACTTCCACTTTAACAAAAAAGACTCTTACCAGCTCAGGGATCCAGCGCGGTCTTTACCTAGGCCAGTTGTTTGGCGGTTTTCGGGTCCCCAGGGATGCCATGTTGACTGTGGGAAGCAGGCTGTGGCTTCCTGTTGGCTCACAGCTGGCTCCCCACTGTGCGTGCGCGAGATGCGCTGCTCTTTCTGAATGGTCCCGCAGCCTCCTGTGACATGTCCCAGGAAGTTGTGGGCACAGGATGTTCCTCACTGCCTGCCTAGGCAAGCAAGCAAGCAGAAGTGGGAGTGAGTACCTGTCAAAACTAGGTACCCACTCCCTAAAAGAAATGTTTACAGAGGAACTTCTTCCCTTTTTCAGGTGATCCGCTTTCACACGATTTTGGAAAGAGTTCTGTCAGGAAAACAAGGTGACGGGGTACAAATTGGGAAGTTTAATATGAACTGAGATGGTGAGACATCCAGCAAACCTGTTGCTTTGAGCAAAGTACAATTTCACTTTAGGCTGGGTTCACTCTTATGCGAATTGGATAGGGGTTTCCCCGCATCCAATTGGCATGACAGGAGAGTGTGCCTGGCTCGCAATGGAGTGGGTTCACACACCTCCTGGGTGGCCACAGTCTGCATTTGGAAAGGGTCCTGTGCATCTTTTGGTGCAAATTCAGGCAAAAAAAATTTGGACCTGAATCTGTGTACAGGGACGCACCGAACCCCATGTTGTGAACTGCGGCAAGCGTGGACCCAACCTTAAAGTCTGTGTTACCTTTTAAAATAACATTCCATACAGTAAAATGGGGGGTTTTTAGGCAGCAAAAGATTGATTATGTAAAAATCTTTTATTAGATCAAGATATTCGATTCATTGATCTAATAAAAGATTTTTACATAATCCATCTTTTGCTGCCTAAAAAACCCCTGGGGAAATCTTTCCATTTTTTTGGTATAATTTTGGATTGTGCAGCCTCGGGGACTCTCTATATGTGTTTTTTCTATTCAACATTCCATACAGGTATTGTATTGTGTTTTTAAACATATACAGGCAGTCCCCGACTTACGAACGACTCCTACTTACGACCTCAATGCCGGCTGCTTGTGCTCCACGCTGCTCCTGTACCAAGGAATCGTCTAAGCTTCTTGCCTACTTCTGCTAGCCCTGCAATGGGCAGGCAAAGATCATCCCGCTCTTCTGTTCTCTGTGCTGTGCTTGTCATAGCCTTGGCAGAACAGAAAACTGATTTCTACTAATTAAAGTGGAGCTAAACTGTCAATCAACATTAACTATTAATCCTTATGCTGCTAGCCTCAGTAAATGGGTAGGAGGTTATATTGTATTTACTTGTTTCATCCTTTTTCTGGCCTAGGCCAAAATGATGTCTTACATGCCAGGAGTCTTTATGGTGATTTTTTTTTTTTTTTTTGACGTGGAGGACAGCCTTCCTCAGCGAAATGCACCCTCCTGCCACCATGCTTGAGCAGATGGATTGAACTGCCACATGATCGCATCATAAAACCACTGAAAGATATCAATTTTTTTTTTTTTTTTTTATGAATGTGTGGCTTTGTGATGTCAGTAGCGTCATTGTGTGTTTTTTTTTTTTTTGTATCCTTTGCAATCACCTATTTACTTTTTTTTATTCTTGCCTGCTTTACTCCCTGTTTATTATTGGAAAATATTGAACAGCGCTGCAAGTAAAGAAATGTGTACTTATGTCACGTCTTTAGCCAATAATAGTCATAGACCGTGATTGATAAATGCCCTGTCCGTCAGGGGCAGCTCTGACATGAGGATTGATAAATGCCCTGTCCGTCAGGGGCAGCTCTGACATGAGGAAGCAAAGCCCTGCTCTTCTCCTGAGATGCCCGTCTCCATGTAGACAATAGTGCCTTATTGTTGGTATTCAAGGTAGGAATGGTACCCCATCATTGGTGCCTGTGGGAGGAATGGTGCCCCAAGGACCAGTTTAAGGCAAGCAAAGGGCCACATCCGGCCCACGGTTCACAGTTTGGAGACCACTGATCTATTCTATTTTGGTGATCAATCCTTTGTCAAAGTCCAATTCCTTCATTACCATATATAATCGAGTATAAGCCGACCTGAATATAAGCCGAGGCACCTAATTTTACCACAAAAAAAACTGGGAAAACTTATCGACTCGAATATAAGCCTAGGGTGGGAAATGCGCAGCTACTGGTAAATTTCAAAAATAAAAATGGATAACAATAAAATTACATTAATTGAGGCATCAGTAGGTTAAATGTTTTTGAATATTTATTTTAAAGAAAAACCGTAAACTAGCTCCGCAAATGGAAAAGAGGGTCAATAAAACAATATGGTATCAACAATATCTTTAAAAGTACTAAAACCTCCATAATATACTTTCTGCCAGTGCCCATCATGTACAATCTGCCAGTGCCCATGAGGTGCAGCCTGCCAGTGCCTGGTAATGCGATGTCACGCTGTGTGTCAGAGCTGGATCTGAATCGCCGTTCAGCCGCTGTAACCATGTCCCGCCTCCTATGACACACGGCACAATGATTCCTAGCATTGGATCAGTGTGCTGTCTATCACAAGAGGCGGTCTAGGAGGCGGGAAATTGTTACAGTGGCTGCACGGTGATTCAGATCTCTGACACACAGCATGAGATCACGATACCAGGCATTGGGGTGGCTGCACATGACACTTGTGAGAAGAGCAGGAGGGAGGGGAAACAGACAGGGGCGCGCCGGGATGATACATGCCAGCACCCCGCCTCTTTTTCTGGACTTTTTTTTTTTTTTACCCCTTAAGTGGCACCCTCACTCGAGTATAAGCCCGGGGGGGGGGGGGTTTCAGCATAAAAAATGTCATGAAAAACTCTGCTTATACTCTAGTATATACGGTAAATGAAAACTGCCACGAAAGAAATAAAGGAGCTTTGGTGTTGTCCTCCTCTATTTATCTGCCCTTCTTACTTGTTGATCTGGAACAAACGCATGCGCATGTCCATTCCACATCCCTGTATATTTGCACAGTCCCCATAAGGATATGAATATGGGATTCCTGACTTTGTTTTAAAGGTGCAGGATCCACTTTCATCTTGGTCTTTGCCTCACAGATCTGGAACAAGCACATGGCCAGTAAAGTCTGAAGAGTTCTGTACTCCTGTGTCACATCCATGTTTCAGGTTGGTGACTAGCTGGTGGTAGTGAAGGCAGATGGATGGTGACAGCTCGGGAGCCTGTTCCCCCTTAAAGGAAAAGCCGGCAATGGACGTGCCAACATTTCTTTATGCTGTTTCCTATTATTTACGAGGAATCGGTACCAGTTATTGCCATTTTTATTGCTGTATACTCACTTTGCTGGCTTTCTTCAGTGTGCAATGCTGGTTGAAGTATTGTTCCCATTGCTACAGGTAATTGAGCCTATAATAATGGAGCTTGTTGTGTCTTGTTCCTCAGGGAAGTGTTTCTCTGCATGGATCAAATGAAACTCCGAAAGAGCTCCATCTCAGCACTCAGAAGTGTGATCCATGTGTCTGCCGGCTGGTTATCTCTGTGCCCAGGGAATGTTTATTACCAGCTTGTTGGAGTGAACAAGCTGTACGGTAAAAATTGGGAAGGGCTACGCCAGTGGCTTTGCTTCGAACAGCATGTTGTCTAGTCTCCGTCTGTTATGTTTCATCTTACTGGTCTGTAGTTTACTTTATAGTGAGGTTGTATGAGCTCAGAAGTCAGATTATTCCTTCCTCTGATGGAGGGTGCTCCTTACTCCTGGATACCCACTTAAAGAGGAGGTCCAGCCTCCCCATGAAAAATTAAGTCCGCAGCTACACTGCTGACTTTTAATAAATATATGGACACTTACCTGTCCAGGGAGCCCGCGATGTCGGCACCCCAGTTAATCTTTGCTGCGCTTTCTAATTGGACCAGCGGTGGAGGAAGGAGGAGGGAGCCAAACCGAACCTCAGAGACCAGGCTGTGGTCCAGTCTCCCGGAAGTGGGGAACGGTACGTGTTAAAAACACCGCCCACAGATGCTGCTTATTTATTTATTTTTTTCTTTCCCGGTCCTGTAAGCACACCGGCCCAGTGTGAAAGCACTCGGGCTTTTACACTGGGGTGGCTTGGGAGGCAGTTTTCAGGCACTTTACAGGCGCTAAAACGCCTGAAAACTGCCTCAGTGTGAAAGGGGTCTAAGTACCAAGCCTCTTCTTCTTTCTTCTTTCTCCTTCTTTCTTCTTTCTCCTTCTTTCTTCTTTCTTCTTTCTCCTTCTTTCTTCTTTCTCCTTCTTTCTTCTTTCTCCTTCTTTCTTCTTTCTTCTTTCTCCTTCTTTCTTCTTTCTCCTTCTTTCTTCTTTCTCCTTCTTTCTTCTTTCTTCTTTCTCCTTCTTTCTTCTTTCTCCTTCTTCTTTCTTCTTTCTTCTTTCTCCTTCTTCTTCTTTCTTCTTTCTCCTTCTTCTTCTTTCTTCTTTCTCCTTCTTCTTTCTTCTTTCTCCTTCTTCTTCTTTCTTCTTTCTCCTTCTTCTTCTTTCTTCTTTCTCCTTCTTCTTTCTTCTTTCTCCTTCTTCTTTCTTCTTTCTCCTTCTTCTTTCTTCTTTCTCCTTCTTCTTTCTTCTTTCTCCTTCTTCTTCTTTCTCCTTCTTCTCCTTTCTCCTTTCTCCTTTCTCCTTTGTCCTTTGTCCTTTCGAAATCTGTTGCACTTTTTCCATCTAACCATAGAAAATCTGCTGATAATCTATAGGTGTATGGCCAGCTTAAGACTGGGTTGTCATTAAAGTTCATGTGCGTGTAAAGGCAGGCGTCCCAATACTTTTTTACACTCACCAGCCACTTTATTAGGTACACCTGTTCAATTGCTTGGTAACACAAATTGCTAATCAGCCAATCACATGGCAGCAAGGCATCTAGACGTGGTGAAGATGACTTGCTGAAATTCAAACTGGGCATCAGAATGGGGGAAGAAAAGGGGATTTAAGGGACTTTGAACGTGGCATGGTTGTTGGTGCCAGGCAGGCTGGCCTGAGTATTTCAAAAACTGCTCATCTACTGGGGTTTTCACGCACAACCATCTCTCGGGTTTACAGAGAATGGTCTCCAAAAGAGATACTATTCAGTGAGCGGCTGTTGTGTGGAGGAAAATGCCTTGTTGATGTCAGAGGAGGATGGACAGACTGGTTCGAGATGATAGAAAAGCAACAGTAACTCAAATAACCATTTGTTACAACCAAGGTATGCAGAATAACATCTCTGATCGCACAACACATTGAACGTTGAAGCAGGTGGGCTACTACAGCAGAAGACCACACCGGAAGCCACTCCTGTCAGCTAAGAACAGGAAACCGAGGCTACAATCCACACAGGATTACCAAAATTGGACAAAATAAAATTGGAAAAACGTTGCCTGGTCTGATGAGTCTCTATTTCACCTGCGACATTCAGATGGTAGGGTCAGAATTTGGCGTAAACAAGAAAGCATGGATACATCCTGCCTTGTATTAATGGTTCAGGCTGGTGGTGTAATGATGTGGGGGATATTTTCTTGGCACACTTTGGGCCCCTTAGTACCAGCTGAGCATCATTTAATGTTGCTGACCATGTCCATCCCTTTATGACTACAGTGTCCCCATCTTCTGATGGCTCCTTCCAGCAGGATAATGCACCATGTCACAAAGCTCCAATCATCTCACCACTGGTTTCTTGAACATGACAATGAGGTCACTGTACTCCAATGGCCTCCACACTCACCAGATCCAATATCCAATAGAGCACCTTTTGGGGTGTGGAGGAGATTGGCATCATGGATGTGCAGCTCACAAATCTGCAGCAACTGTGTGATACCATAATGTCACTATAGACCAAAATCTCTGAGGAACGTTTCCAGCACCTTGTAGAATCTATGCCACAAAGAATTAAGGCAGTTCTGAAGGCAAAAGGGGGTCCAACCCGGTACTAGCAAGGTGCACCTAATAAAGTGGCCGGTGAGTGTATATTCCTAGTTATGGGTTTATCTTGATGACATTTCAGCTTTACAAGGCCCTAGGGACAGACAGAATGAAGATGCTGATCTGTACAATATGGAGCATTAGATATAATGCGTCACTTGCAGCCAAAGAATGTTCTCCTCCTGTGACGTGCCGAGCAATGATGGTGGATTGGTAAAGGTCGTATATTAAGTGTAAACTTGCCATTCACAGCAGGTCAGGAAGATGCGAGGTTAAATGATGATTGGGTATTTGCAGCACAAGGAAAACACTCGGCCTTTCTGATGTGGGTGGTTTCCATAGAAACAGAGAACACGTTCAGGGAACACACACACACACGTATGTTTAGCCTTCCGGAACGGATATCAGATTATCTCCAACTCAGTAGATGCATCAGAGAATCAGAATCTTTTGCTTAAAAATATTTAGCCTCCCTTGCTGTCCCGCTCGGCTGCGTCTGCATACGCTGGTTCTGACGAGTCCATCTAGGGTCAATTATTTCTGGGGGTAAGCCTTTATGGGTGCTTCAGAGTGACAACACATTCTTCATTTTATGTTGTATTATTATTGCAAAATATTTTTCCTATATGTAAAACTCTTTTTTTCTTTTGTAGAATATTTAAAAATATTGGATGATTCGCTACTCAGTTGCATACCCCTTGATAAAGCGACTAATGCGAAACATGTCGGGCTAGTATGCAATAACGACTATCTGTGAATTTGTAGCGTATATCCTATATGTTACTCTCCATTATTGACCATGCTGTTTTAATTGTATTGTCACAAATTATTGACATATGTGTCTATTTTTAATGTAAACAATAAAACTGTTTTTTAACAAAAGAGAAAAAAACATATAGCCTTCTTTTCTATATTTGAATAAATTGCACCGTAAAAATCCCTTTCCTTCCTCTTCCATTTATTTGCTTAAAAATAGTATTCCATAAAGGGCATGTAAATTACCCAAGCCAGGGTTCATCACACTTTTGTACGGTGCCATACAGCGGACCAGGCAATGCAGTAGGCAGGTACCCTGCTTGTTCCTTATTTTTGGGAAAAAAACTTTTTTTTATTATTATTATTTTTTTTTTTTTATTGGAGAACAGTATCAAGATTATAGTATTATCATACATTCGTTGAGGAATCGGAACATTGTTAAGGGTAAAACGGGTGTGACAAAGGCATGTAAACAACAATGAATATCTTGAACTCCAAGGGGAGATAAAGTATTATGCAGGGTATAAAGATCAACTGTGGTTATACTTAGTGAATATTCCTAAGTATCGTAACAAGTCTTTCTGTCTTGTGCTAAAAGTAATCAGGGTAGATTCCATATGCGTGGATGATGTGAGCATTTGTATGATCATTTTAATCCAAAGGAATATGATGTTACCAACTTGGTGCTCCTATCTTGAGCACCTAATTAGCAACATGTAGTAAAAAGGGGATTTAGTAGATGATGTAAGACATTCATAGAGGTGAGAAGATGGGGGGGGGGGGGTTAATGGGATAGGTGGGTTAGTAGTTTTCTCCTCAGTATCCGCTAATAGGTAGTTACTGTACATCTTAGGTGATGGAGAATGGGTGTATTTTGCTGGAAAGCCGTGGATGGAAAAAATCGACATGGGACCTCCCGAACTCATCCCTTGTGTAGGGGTGGGGGGCCCATGCCCCATGGTAAAGAAGAGAAAGGGGGGGGAGGGGTTGGGTGATATATGCAAGGAAATCGGTAAGTGTTTATCATGAGTGAGCAGATCATGGTGAGGGGTTAGCCCGTTAATGTCAGATATCTATTTGTTGTACTGAAGTGATTCCAACAGGTCTATGCCTTTAGTATTTAGCTGAGGAATCTCAGGCAATGAAAATGAGTTCTTCCATTTCAACAATTTTTGGTAATTTGTTTGAACCATTCTGGGATTGGTTTCATTATTGTCAGTATGAGTAGAGCCCCAATGTCAGGGAATACACATTTTGGCCGCATTGATTAGAGGTAGAATTCGTGTTTTACGATAATGGTGTATGTCAGAGTGATGAAAAAGGAATCGGTCTGGGGTATGTTCTAAAGAGTATGTGGAGATCGATGCTGTTAATTCTTGGACTTGTAGCCAGAATGGTTGGATTAGCGGGCATGACCACAGGATGTGTATCAAGGTGCCTGGCTCTTTGGCGCATCTTCAGCATTTGTTGGGGAAGGAAGGATTATACTTATTTAGAATCTCTGGAGTTCTGTACCAGCGAGTCAGGGTCTTGTAATTGTTTTGAATGGAGACATTAAGAGAGCCTTTATGGGCAATCATAAATATACGTTCCCATTGGTCTTCTGATAATATTGAATGCATTTCTTTTTCCCATGTTGTGCAAGCCTTTCCAGCCTTGGGGGAGATATCTGCAAATAGCATAGTATAAATATTAGAGATCAAATGCTGTTGGGGGCTAGATTGGGAGCGTCAGTGTTCGTGAAATTGAGGAATCTCGGTTAAACTCTTGTAGGAAATGGCAGATTTGGAAGTGGACACAGAGCGGGAAAGGGTTATTGGTGAGATTAGGCTCTAACACGAGATGATCTAAGAAAAAGCTGTCGCGAAAAAATTGATGTGCCAATATTTCTGGGTGCTGCCATTGATTTGTTAGGAATTATGCGGACATACCGGGTGGGAAGGCAGGGTTAATTCTTATAGGAGTAAAGGGTCCCGGAACGGAAGAGATGTGTAATTTTTTACATAAGGCTCATTATTGGTGTCATTGAGATAAAATCCCATTCAATGGTGCAGTGGGATAAAATAAGCCCCATCATTGGTGTCATTGGGATAAATAAAGTTCTATTCATTGATGTCAGTGGAATAAAATGAGCCCAAGTCATTACTGTCAGTGGGAATAATAATAGTCCCATCATTGGTGTAATTGGCATAAATAAAGTCCTATTCATTGGTGTCAGCGACATAGAATAAGGTCCCATTTAATTGTGTAAGTGGGGAGAAAATAAGCCCCTTCATTGGTGTCGGTAGGATAAAATGAGCCCAAGTCATTGGTGTCGGTCGGATAAAATGAGCCCAAGTCATTGGTGTAAGTGGGTAAAAAAAAAAATAAGCCCCATCATCGGTGTCATTGGGATAAAATGAGCCCAAGTCATTGGTGTCAGTAGGATAAAATGAGCCCCATCATTGGGGTAAGTGGGATAATACAAGTTCCAAATGGTGTCAGTTATTGGGAGCAATATACAGACCCCTGGTCCAGCACTGCACTGGTTACCTTACCGGATCACAATGGTCTGCTCTGCACCTCTCTTCAGTCAGGCAAGAACTTTTTTTGAGCACAAGATTACTCTGACAAACACTAGCTTAGTTGCAGGGCTAGGTGTGTTCCATTAAAATTCCCAAATTCTGAAGATTTAGGGCTCATGACGATGTGCGTTTTTTGGAACACACAGCAAATGCAATTCAGCAAAATCCTATTGACTTTCATCAACAGGTTCAGGACTGCCCTTTAGCAGTTTTACTGCTATAGGGCGGTGTCTTGTCGAATACAGTCCCCTATCATATAGTGTCCGCTCTGTACTGCGCAGGCGCAGTACGGAGGACAAACGAGACGCCGAAAGTCTCCGAAGTTCAACAGCTGATCATCAGCTGTACACGGCGCCTGCGCTTTTATTCTCACCCTATGTCCAGGTTCATTCCCTACTATCCAAGTGGACATAGAGTTAGAATAAATAGTTGCCGAGCGCAGCGAGGCCTTGCCCGAAGCGTGGCGAGCGAAGCGTGGCGAGTGAAGCGAGCCCGCGAGGGGCCCTCTTACAAAGCCATCGCTAAGAAGTGCCCAAGCGCCGTGTACACCTGATGGTCAGCTGATCAACTTCGGACACTTTCGGCATCTCCTTTTCCTCCGTACTGCGCAAGCGCTGCGCCTGCGCAGTACGGGGCGGACACTATCCGATAGGAGGACAGTTCTCGTCAGAACAGCGGCACCTGTGCGCCGGATCACAAATAATGTTGGATTACATGTATATACATTTATTATTTACATTTATTTATTTTTTGAGTTTTAAGCAATAAATATTTTAATGAATGGAGGAGCAGGTTCTGTTTCACTTAAGTCAGAACAAAGGCTGGGAACTGCCCTGTTTGGTTTATTTCCATACCCGCAGTGGTCACAACTTTGACCAGTGCGGAATTCTTCATTTTTTTTTAATGGATAAGGTCACCTTCAGAAATATTTTACATATTCCACCGTTTTAAGGATCTTCTCCCCACACCCACTCTCACAATTTAAAAAGAGTGTGGCTGTGTGGAGCGTCATTCATGCATAGAATGAATAGACCACAAGTACCGACAGCCTTTGCGGTGGACGGCTTGTAGTTCCTAAAGAACTAGGAGGGCACTGGTGAGCACCCTCAAAAAGCATTGTGAAAAAATTTAAAAACCAAATTAAATTGTAAAAAAATCAATACGTAAAAATAAACTACTGACACCATCCACTGCCACATACCCCCTTCTCCAGAACCACCGTGAAAAAATATTTAAAAAATGATTTAAAAAAATAATAAACAACAAAACTGTAAAACATTAATAGATAAAATTAATAAAAACAAAAAAATCACTGACACCGTCCACTGCTCTCCTGACACTTTCCACTACCCCCCACCCCAAATCATTGTGAAAAACAAAAATGTAATTGTAAAAAAATTAAACATGACACTGTCCATTGCTCTACGGGCGCCATCCACTGGCCCCCAAAAAGCATTTTGAAAAAATTAAAAATACTAAATTAAATTGTAAAAAATAAAGAACTACTGACACCATCCACTGCCCTACTGACACTATCCTGCACATGCTACCCACTGCTGTACACTCCTCACGTGCACATTATACCTACCTACATACACTCTGGACTCCTCTCCTGCACATACTACCCTCCTCCATGCACCCCACACTCCTCTCTTGTACATACCACCCACCGCCGGACACTCCGCACTGTACGTTCCCTATTTAACACTACTGCACTATGTAAGTCATCTCAGACCTTTAAGCCACGCCCACATTTCACCGCGGGGGGGGGGGGTGCGAACTTCCCTGAAATGAGTTCTTCCTGGTTGGGATGTCTGGTTTTTGATTGAGGACCAGAGGATGGTGGGCAGTGTTTTTCGCAGCACTGCTGCGTCACTCCCTGTTTCCCGGCCGTAACTCATTGTGATGTGTGACTGGACTGTGGAGTCGACTGCGGATTGAGGCAGGCCTGAGCTGAGCAGCGACTGTGAGTAACGGTAAGTACCTGTGCCGCGGGCCTCAGGCCTCCAGCTCAACCTCAGTCAGACTTCTGCACTTGGACTCGCTTGTAAGATCTAGCTACCCCTCAGTTCCTCCGCACACACTTCCCTGAGCTTCTCTGCAGAGTGAAGACAGTCATTCTGATCTCCACTTTGATTGGGCCCAGGCCAGGGTGGATGATCGCACGGCTGGACTAGAGCCGTCATTTGGGGTTTTATTTCTGCTCTACCTGGCGTGTGTGTATATATAGCTGTATACACAAATTGTGAGTACGTCTGTCCTGTGTAGTGTATACAGCTATACACACCCACCGTCTTCCTTCCTGTATATAGAGTCTCTATATACAGGAAGGAAGAAGGTGGGTGGATATAGCTGTATACACTACACAGGACCGATGTACTCAGTTTGTATATATTAGCTGTGTAGTAGTGTATACAGCTATGTATACCCACCTTCTTCCTTCCTGTATATAGAGACTTTATATACAGGAATATATCCTTCCTGTATATAGACTCTGTATACACTCTCTCGGTGGGCACAGATGAGTCGCACTGGTGGACACTGGTATGCTGCACTTTTGGGCACCGATGAGCAATGGACACAGTCCACTGCCCTACTGACACAGTCTACTGCTTTACTGACACAGTCCACAGCTATATATCTGTAGGAGGGGTTTCCACCATCCCTGCTAAGTTTGCACTCATTTTGTATGTCTTATTTTCAGTGTGATGTGTATTATATGTGACGTTGCATATCACAGAGACTGGTATTGTGGTGATATTAAAGTTTGAGATTTCCATACATTAGAGGGTTCCGCCATTATTGTGTTATTAGTAAGTTACAAGCAGTTTAAATAAGGGGTATCAAGCAGCACTCACAAATTGTGAGTACATCTGTCCTGTGTAGTGTATACAGCTATATACACCCACCTTCTTCCTTCCTGTATATAGAGACCTTTCTCCATGCAGATATACATCATCTGTCCTGTTACTGTGTATATATAGCTGTATTCAGGACAGATGATGTATATCTGAAGTCAGTGATGATGGAGGAAGGTGGGTGTATATAGCTAGCTGTATACAGGACAGATGATTTATACCTGCATACCCTGATATGTGAGGCTGAGCTATATACCCTGATCTGTGAGGCTGAGCTGTATACTCTGTCCTGTGATTCTGGGGCTTTTCCTGTGATGCTGAACTGTATACTACTCCTGACACTATGGGTGGAATACAGGGGATGGAGTGGGTGGATTCTATAAGGGGTGGGGCTTATGAGAAGTAGGATGGGTCAAAAAGGAAGGGCGACCCCCCCCCTCCTAAAACTTCACCAGCCGCCACTGCAATGGGGTGTAATGATTGGCCTGAGAGGGTCCTGGGAAGCCTATATCGCACGTACTGATGACCAGTCATGTCTTAATGTGGACCTCTAATTACAGAGTACATGCAATTTGAAACAGTGACAAGTGCATATACATCTGGTTAATGATGATCAAACAGGAAAGTCTGATTTAGACAAGGCAATTCTCTGCTGGATGTCACTAACTAGGTGCAGTACCAGGATACTGCACTGAAGGTCACATGGAGAGTAAAATGTACATGCCTAATGATCACAGCATATATGGAGTGGACTCTGGTACAGCAAGATGGTATAGCCCAGGTGAATTCAGTAGACCATAATTACTAAAGTCAGTACAGCATAAAATGGAGGTGCCACATTGGGAGTGGTAAAGGACACACTGGGGAAATCTCTAGAAAGTGCAACCATTCCTTACAAATGGGTGATGGTAATGGGTATCACCTGGGTGATAGTAAATCCCAGATGACTACACATGGATAACCAGTTCTCACTTGCTGCTTCAACCCCCGGGTGGGGAGACTCATGGTCTTGGAGAGATGGATTGGTCATCTGTTGCTGTGTCAGATCATTTTGCTGTTCTCCACCTGGTGGTGTAGCCACTGTATGCTGGAGCTTTCTCTGGAAGTGACAGCTGGCTGGAAAAGGAAGCACAGAAGACCGGAGGAGAGCTGTCCGGCCATTTACTTCCAGTTTCTGGGTGCAGGCGGACTTCTGGTTAGCTGTGATGGAGGGGGGCTAGAAGATGGAAGAGTGCCCCGGCAGGCTTGAGGTAACGGGCATGCGTGGGCCTGAACACCTACGCGTTTTTGCCCATTTAATCTGTGGGTTTCTTCAGGGTGTGCCCTTTCCTTTACTGCTCCCAATGTGCTCCCATTTTATGCTATGCTGACTCACAGTAATTATGGTTCACTGAATTCACCTGGGCTATACCATCTTGCTGTACCGGAGCCCACTCCATATATGCTGTGATCATTAGGCATGTACATCTTACTCTCCATGTGACCTTCAGTGCAGTATCCTGGTTCTGTACCTAGCTGGTGAAATCCAGCAGGGAATTAGTCTAAATCAGACTTTCCTGTTTGATCATTATTACCTGCTGTATACGCACTTGTCGCTGTTTTAAATCGCATGTACTCTGTAATTGGGACATATAGAGAGCCTAAAGGTCCTCATTAAGCACAAGACTGGTCATCCGTGTGTGCGATATAGGTTTTCCAGGACCTTCTCAGTCCAATCATTACACCCTATTGTTCACATATATACCGTTGACTGACTGACTTGATCTAAGTGGCATGTGCAGTGGATGTGATGTGGCTGAGCCCATGGGCGTGCGTTTTTAAATTTGACAACGTTGTCATTTTTTAATTGTGTGGAATTGCCCATTTATGCCTTTTTCATATTTTTATTTAATATTTCTCTGCTGACGTCACCAAGATCAGTCCAGGCACCGCATTATCCCCACTCTAGAAGTCTGTATCCGCCAGGTGCCTTTACCGATGGCAGTCTCAGCGAGCCGCTGAGAGCCTGAGATGGCCGCTGCCCTCCCCTCCACAGCTCAGTGCTCTAGTGAGCATGGAGGAGCAGAGCAGGAGAGCTGCTGATTGACAGTCAGAAGCTCTCTGGTCGGGGAGCTGAGAGAACCGAGCCATTGGCTGTGCTCGGTGGCTCGGTTCTCAGTGAAGAGGCGGAAGGGGGACAGATGCAGCATCGGACATCCACCTAGGTAAGTATGATTATGGAATAAAGTAAAATCCCATACTTCTCTTTTAATAAGGTTTACATTGCTGTTAGTTCCATTTCCTATTCTGGAGTGAAGGACTACTTTTGGGGTACCTTTCGTCTACCCTCGTAAAGTTGGGCTTTAAGCCCTTGATTACACTTGCAGTTGGGGCACAGAAAAGCCCTGCAGTTGAGCCACGATAATGTCAGTTATGAAAAAACCCATTGGGCGGAGCTAACGCACGTGACGTTGCCAAGCCTCTCTGGACCGGTAATTGTTTGGAGTATTTGCTACACTGCCCAAGAATGTTTTACATAAGCTCTGAATCATTGTACAAATGTCAGTAGTTTTATACACTTTGAAGTTCAATAAAGGTTTTATGTGGATTTACACTGTGGAATTTCCCATTTTGGTTTTACGGTGAAATATATGGTTGCCTTTGATATATTGGAGAGTGGGAGACGTTGCAGAACTTAAGCCAAGCAGTGTAGGTCGGATCTCCTTTTTGATGATTGTCATCTTGCAGGCTGATTTGACTCTGTAATAGGGTCTATCTTTTCCGGTAAGAGTCCATTTCTCATGGTTGGTGATGGTCCACGTGGTGTACGCAAGATTTGATTTAACATAATACTTTGCAATTGACACAGTGCTGATTTGGAATTCTGTTGGGACTATTCTCACATTTTTGTGGACATTATGACTTTGAATTTGGATTTTATTTAATTAAATGATTTTTTTATGTTTGCACCGTATTACATTTAGCACGGCAATCAATCAAAACCATCACTTTGAGGTCTACTGCTTTGCAATTATGACAGAAAATGGAATTGAAGGTTTGATTGCTCTATAAAATTGCCACATGTATAGCTTTACTCTTGAGAACTGAACAGAGTTTTCATGTCGCCTTTTGAGGTTCTATGAGCTCAAGCATTTTTTAATGGTTTTCTATGTAGAAATTTAGCTGTTTGACTTGTGTGCGAGAATTAACTAAAGTGTTATTTCTTGGCCATAGCTGTGTAAAAAGCTGGAGCTCTTGATGTTGCATTTTTTTTTCTCAACTCAGAAGCCAAAGCTAATCTGTGCTGATAAAGGGCATTTAGCTTCTAGATGACCCTTTTTAATGTTAATTAAATATTTTATTATCTACACTCTAATTCCTCACTATCATTGTAGTAGAACATATTGGCTACAGCAGGGAAGTTTGGAAGTAATTAACTTTATCTTTTTTTCTTTTTTTTCCCCCTCAGGCTGCTCTCAGTCTTCCTCATCGTCCTCCCTTGCATTGTTCTACACTCATCCCCATCATGGCTCTTGCCCTGAAGTTCCTCATGCAACTCCTAAGGCTGAAGGACTCTTGGTGTTTCCTTCCTTGGATGTTATTCATCTCGTGGACTTCCCACCACGTGCGAGATGGGATCCGGCATGGGCTGTGGCTTTGTCCGTTTGGAAAGACTGCTCCTCTTCCTTACTGGCTGTATGTGGCCATCACTGCCTCTTTGCCCAATCTGTGCTCGCTCATAATGTACCTCACTGGAACAAGAGAAATGATGACCAAAAAACATGGAATACACATTGATGTCTGAGTGTGAGGAGGCCGCTAAAGTTTTATGGGTTTAGGTGTTTAAAGGGAACCTGTTAGCCTGGTACATTTTTATATAATAATAATAATATAGGGCCTCATGCACTAGGCACATGAAGAAAGCTTAAGTTACTTTTTTGCATCTGTTCATGAGCCCTAGTAAAACTCTGGTCTATATAACTGCATACATACTACAATGTGCTGTAAGCCCTGGTTGCCACCAGTGCGGTTTTGAAGTCACCCGACTTCAAAGCAGTGTGATTTCATGTGCAAGTCGCACTAAAATCACACAGAACACAGGAACCTTTTTTAAAGTTGCTGCGACTTGAATGGTTCCATTGCCGCAAATGGGGTGCCACGTATCATGTGACTTTGAACTGTCAAGTCGCATGACAAGTCGCACTGGTTTGAACCAAGGCTTAGGTATATACTCATTTGTAGGACGGAACAGTGGTACAGAACAATAATAAATGGGAAGAATCCCTGATGGGTTTATTCCCTAAAATAACCAATTCAAATTTAATCTTTCCACAATATCGCTAAGGATGGTTGAAGTGGAAACTAACACTAACCAAAGGACATCATAGCCTGGAAAACCAGACCAAATTTAACAGTGTCCCTATGTGGGACCAATGCTATAATTAATTTGCCTACCTAAACTATTTTCAACCCTCTTATGACCGCTGTACCTTCATTTGTTTTTTTTTTAGTCGCCTTGCTACCAGCATGATTCCTCATTTCCTAAAAATTGTGGCAAAAAAAAAAAAAAATCACCTTGGGGTGTCCACTTTCCGAAACGGGGTCATTTTGAAGGTATTTGTACTGTCCTGGTATTTTCATTTGACATTTTGTTATACTAAAAATTATATATATTTTTAGTATATAAATGTTATATGTGCTTAAATGATTCAGGACCAGCATGTTGCGCCTCTTTCCTGTCCAGGTCATTTTTTTAGTACTAGGATTGTCCGACAATCACTTGGTCATGCAACACCGTACACTAGTTTTTTATAAAAAAAATTAAAGGATAAATGATAACATTTATTAACTACTTACTTTACGCCTATATTTAAAAAAAAAAATGAAAAGAAAAAAAAAAAATATATATATATATATATATATATATATATATATATATATATATATATATATATATATATATATATATATATATATATATATATATATATATATATATATATATAAAGTAAGTAGTTAATTTAGGAATTTATCCTTTTAATTTTTTTTATAAAAAATCTAGTGTACGGTGTTGCATGACCAAGTAATTGTCGCACAATCCTAATACTGAAAAATGACCTGGACAGGAAAGAGGTGCAACATCCTGGTCCTGAATCATTTAAGCACATATAAAATTTAAATTCAGTCTATATTCAATACAATTTTATATTAAGAATACGAGGGTTTCTCAAAAAGTATCTGCCCTTATTTTTTTTTTTAAATCAGGTAAACGTTTATTGAAAAGAAAAAAAATTGACAAACCAAGCAGGGATAACCAGAACATTCCAGAGTCCATACATAATAAAATGCACCATCAGAAAATGATCACAGAGCAAGATCATGACATTTACATGTACATAATTCGCCTCACGTGTACTACAATGAGGAACTGTAACATGTAGTAAGAGCAAGTTCCTACCTCGCTATCCATAAACCAAAATATCCAATCATTATGATTGAGAGCCTTAGACATTACAGTAGGAGTCTATCCATTATCAAATCTACTGGAGCCAGTCTGAGTATGGCCAACTATCCACACTTTTAAATATAAAAAAGTGTGGTAACTTTTTGAAGACCCCTCCTACCTAAATTTTTAGACTGACAAATGGTCAAAAAAGTTTTAAATGCATTTCTGATCACTAATAGTAATACTAATATATATTTTTTGGAATTTTTTGTTTTTTGCTCTGTAATCTACAAAGGTGGCTACAGTCCCATGTTTCTTTGCGTAAAGGACAGTGAGCGCTAAAGCGATCAGGTTTGTTTTTATAAACAAACCTCGTATTATAATCATGAATAGAGTCGGTGCAATCAGATGATTGAAGTTCGTACAGATCCCCCTGATGAGTAGGATGTTTGCATTGGGTGGATATGTATGAGGCAGAATGAAATTATCCTTGTGCTTTCCACCTACCTAAAATGTAACCAAATTGAAGTCTTCTGAGAGACTTGTGTGTTTTCTGAACCCATAGATGTGGAATCATGAGCTAAGTTATCAAGGAAGCTAGAATCAAGGATATATCATGTGTTTCCCAAAATTTCTAGAGCAAAGGAATTTAAAAAAAATAAAATAAAATCAGATCTAAACCTAAAAACATATTGTATTGAGTACATTACTAGCTTACCCTAATAAAGTTTCATATTGCCATTGCCCCCTATTTCTCTGCATTAAATGTATGACCAGATCATACTCGGGTACAACTTCCTGCTCTAGGGTGACAGCACTTTCTAACAATGGGTGGTGGGGTCACCTTAGTAGGTGTGCTTTGAAATGTGAACTTCAAGAGGAAGTGCTAGAATGCACAGATTGATAGTTCACAGTAAAGCTGGCCATTCATGGGTTGAAATTCAACCAGTTCAGCAGGGACCGGACAAATTTCAATCCATTTATGGGCAGGCTGATTGTCCCCAAGTCGATCCTTTTAAATGACTTGGGTACAACCAGCCTGTCAGATTTTTAGCATGTTATTACTGCCAGAGGCTATAGCTGCCAGCAGTAATCATTGTGTTCTACCAGCTAGGAATGCTCCCCGCTATGTGAACACTATGTTGGGGGAACTCGAGTGATTTTCTTTTCTTCCACTTGTGGTGGAAGGAAAGAAAACTGAGGCATCTATGCCCTGCTTAAGGCATTCAAACTCTAGAAACCTACACTCTTTGTCACCCACAACCCCATAGATTGGATCCTGTGATTGTTGTGTGTGTGTGTGTGTGTGCGCACGCCTTGTTTTGAGCCAGTCTGTCTTTGTCCCCCTAACAGTAGTAAGCATTTGTTATAGGTATTACTTGTACAATCATATCCGTCCCTGCCCTTAAGGAGCTTACAATCTACCCTGTTTCCCCGAAAATAAGACCTAGCGTGATTGTCAGTGGTGGCTGCAATATAAGCCTTACCCCCAAATAAGCCCTACCCTGTTTTCCCGAAAATAAGCCCTACCCTGAAAATAAGACCTACAAGCACTTTAACTAGGGCTTATTAGGGGGGTAGGGCTTATATTGCAGCCATCACCGACAATCACGCTAGGTCTTATTTTCGGGGAAACAGGGTAAGATCACTAACTCACATTCATACATACACTTACTAGGGCCAATATAGATATATCCCAAATCCTTAGCAATGTATTGATATTGTGGTCAATTTCCTAAGAAAGAAACTGCAGTCAAGACTTTTTTGCTGATTTAGCCCCATTATAGCCAAAAGACACTTGAGTGTCTATGTGCCTACATCAAACAGAAGTGGCTCTACATACACACTGCCATTTAATTACAAAGAAGGGTACATTTTTTAAAGTATTAAAAAAAATTGTGCTGATAAGGATATTATGTATTAGGAAATTAGTCTTAGGTTATACATAAAATACATGTATGTCGTGGAAAATTTCCATTTATCTGGTTTAGTGGACATGGGTAGCTGCTTAGTGCTTCTAATTGCCATTCTGGCATTCAGCTTCTGCATATACCTGCCAACTACATCAGTATTGTGAAAATGCAAGTCTTGGTTTAGGGTATTCCTTCTCCAAGTCCACTCCTGCCTTGGCCATGAACACTAGCGCATGTAATTTACCCACACAGAGGCCATTTGAATAGTCCTTACTGCAAGGATTGCAGTGTAAATTCAGTGGTCTCACTGACCAGCACAGCAGTAAAGTTTCCTGGATACGGTAAGCCGTACTATATAAGGGACCAGACGTACCAAGCTGACCAGTTCTCTTTTAAGCAAATATTTGTTTCCTTGCGCAGTTTGATAGATTGTAGAAGGGACATACAGGCATTACATTATTGTATATCAATTTTCACATTGAAAGATCTATTGAAGGTCAACAATTGCTATGCTACGGTTACTGAATTGTATAGTCCATTTATTTTTTACTAGAAATGCACATTTAATTTTGCAGTACTGTTCTTCTGTATATAACACTTGTACGGCTGTGTAGATGTTTACAGGGCCTGGCTGGCCCACACCAGGGTTAATGTTGTACAGACACACACACTAAGCTTCAAGGAAAGAAAATGGTCAGTTGATGATCTTTGAGTCTCAAAAAGCTTGTGTAAACCAATGGGCATTCCCTTTCACTCTGCTTTACTACATGGAGCCAATGCAGTCTGGGGAGGTTCCTGCCTTGGGCTTACAGATAAACAGTGCCCGAAAGTTATAGTCTAAAATGCAATTTACTTAAATTTTTACAGCCCTTTTAATAGCTTTTGCAGGAAACCATGTGCTGGGTAGTTGGTAAGGTCAAGTCATTATTCTTCAGCTATGGTCATGATTTTTGGGTAATAACCAGACTGGGCAATTGGGCTCCTTTTTGCTTATCTGTTTACTTAAATTGTCTGAGATCTGGAGGTCCTCTGTGGACTGCCACTACCCTTGATGCCATGTGTATATACTGTAACTACTGGGCATGGCTATTTTAATAGAGTATTTAAAGCCCTGCCCCAGGCTACTAGGGCAAAGGATACCACCAAGAGACTTGTAACCAATGCAGATTGTGTTGGTAAGCTGTGTATGGCCAGCAATACACAGTTCGAATCGAAATCCAAACCATTAACAGGCAGGCTGAATGTACCAAGTTGATCGATCAACTTGGGTACAACTAGCCTTCTTGGACTCTCTTGCAATTATCTCTAGTGGCTGCTACAGCTACTAGCAATAATCACTGTCATCTCCTGGCACGGCCTTTCCCGCTGGGAGAAGACAATTGCTGGTTCCCCTGTCAACACTGTCTCTGATGAGGGAACTGTGCAAATCCTTTCATTGATTTCATTCATTGAAAAAAAAAAAAAAAATACAAGGTGTTCTGTGAATGGTGGCAACTCAAAGCTCCTCATGTGGTTACATTTCAGAAGAGCAGGTCCTCAGCACTAGACCCAGAAGTCTGCTGTTATCAATGTCGTAGTGGTGACCAATACCATGAATTGCAGGGAAAAAGGACCCTCGCCTTTCCAACCTCCAAGTATTAGAAAAAAAGGATTGAGAAAGTACGACAGTGAATTGTAGTCTCCACAAAGCTATTGCTCAGGTATGAGATATGCATACTTACATTGGTCCAACTGGAGCAATCTAACTATGCCATAAAATCTATAAACTTTAAGACAACACTGTTTTGGGAAGAAAATAAGAGTTCTTACTTCAAAGGCACATTTACATTTCTTTGAGACATTACTGCACACTTGTTATGTTAGGGCATCCCAATTATTTGATTGGCCTTCCTATTGCACCTAAAAAGATGCCTGGAACGTGTTGTTTTTTTTTTTTTTGTTCTGGTGGGCTGCAAATACAGGGCATTGAATGACACTGCAGCACACCAGCCGCTATCCCCTCTCCGCCATGCACTGGGAAGTTACTCCGCACATCTGCCTCCATTTTATGGGCCTGTTTGTGTGTGATGTAAAGCCTTCAGTGAGTGTTAATGTTGCAGGGAGAACTCTGATTGGAAGGCAGGCTGGTCACATGCCTTTAATGGGTCATGTGACCTGATCTCCTGGCTTCCCCCCCCCCCCCCTGCTCCACCTACTGTTTATGTTTGGAGGGACATGTGTTCCCGTGCTTTCGTTCGCTTCAAGAGGGTTTTGCATTCTCATTCATGTCTATGGGAATGCAAAATGCAGTTCAGGAGAAGGTCGGATGCACCTGACAATGAATTCTGGATGATCTCAGAAGCGCCTCAAACTGATGTCACAAGTTCAGAGTCTGTCAACAAGGGCCAATATAAAAGTATATTGCTGTGTATTTTTTAATCATGCGTATTTCAGTGCATTTTTTGCAACATATTTTTATGTGGTTTTTGAGGTGTTGTCATGCTTCACCAGCGAGGAGACTGGCTGTTAAACAGAAAACCTGACAAAAACACGTGACATGCACTTTTCAAGCACTCACATTGAAGTCTAGGGGCCAAAAGCATTCCATGCTACACCAAAAGAAGTGCCTGCACCTTTTTGAATAATCACATTGCACCATGTTGCATTGATGTGAATGATCTAATGTGATTTTTCCCTTGTACATTGCAGTGTGACAGACACAGGAAAAATTGCACTTGTTTTGAACATAAACTCCCAGGCACATGTATGAAATGCAACTCAATTTAATAACAATGTTAAGTTCCCATGAAAGAGACCTTTGCCCTATATCCACTTCTGACCAGACATAAAATGAATGTGAATTCTCACATATACCCAGTGAAGTGAACAGCCTCAGATGATACACCGAGATTAAACATATCTCCCTACATACGCTTTACAGGTATCGCTGCTGTCTTCAGCTTTCTATATTCCTTAGAAAGTGCACATCTTGTTACAGATTTCTCTTCCTGTTCAGCACTGGGAGTGGATTCTTAGCATACAGCCAAGACAACTGATTGGAGGATAGGCACAACACCCCCTCTCCACATAGGCAGAGACTTGTAGAGCTGTGTTGTGACAAGGCAAACTCTCTGCTAATCTATTTATAGCAACCTCCCTCCACACAAAATTCAGCCTGATTTTATCTTGGTTGTCTGAGAATTTGACAAATTATCATGCTGATAGCAGAGCAACAAAACAGCAGAAAGACACAGGACTAAGTGCTTTGGAGAGAGATGAGAAAACACTACAGATATATGTCCTTAGGTCAAATTTCACGAATCGGGTTTACATCCACTTTAAGCCCTAGTACACACTGCTATTTTTTTTTTTTTTTGTTCAACCCTGCAGGGCTGATTGAAATAAACCTGACAACTTAGGTTGGAGTTGCTGTACTAACTATGTGATGTTAGTAGAGTGATCTCCCCTGCTGTTCTATCATGTTCTGACAGGGGGGCGGCCCCCCCACCAGAACACTCCGGTCAGCGCTCTCAGGCATTGGCTGGTTGGCAGGCCTTTTTCGGTCCTACCCCTTCAACAGAAGCCAGCCGAAAGGCTGGCTTCTGTCAGACCAGCTGCAGTACACACAGGGCTGCATGTTGGCCGGTTTCTATTGAACCGGCCAATTCCACCCAACATTCGGCTTTGTGTGTACGGGGCTTTACAGAAAACAGCGGAAGTACTGGATAATCCCAAAGGGGCTTTGGGGACAGATTTGAAATCCACGCAAAGAGTGAAGCCACCCTACTCCGTTCATATCACCAAGACTTTTACTGGGTCAGGAGGATGAAGGGTGAGGGAAATTTATACAGGAGGCACTTCCACTGCTGGTAGGCCAAATGTAACCTTCCCAAATGAAAGGTTTCAGTCAATTAGCTGATCGTTGTGATGAGTCAATGAATATTAATGCCGGGAGCCGCTTTTATCTTGTAGTAGAAAGTCAGACTTGTCTGGACATGGTTATTCTTGGATGTTTCCTGACGCCACTGAGCTCCTTACAGGCGATGTGCACCTTATAAAACACACTGGATGCAGAAGATGTTCCTTGCCTTGTGTATTTAGATTTTAATGATTTGATTTGCTATTATGTAAACCACTTCTACAGCACCCAGATTTTCCCTCTAGATCAGGACCTGCACATCAAAGACTTCCACAAATTATAGACACTGTGCTTTTGATTTACAAAAACTGGAGAGTGCAAAATCTGGTGCATCTCTGCATGGGAACCAATCGGCTTCCATTTTTCTTTTTTTTTTTTTTTTTTTTTTTTGTCAAAGCTTAATTGAAAAAGCTAAAGTTAGAAGCTGATTGGTTACCATGTAAAGCTGCACCAGATTTTGCACTCTCCAGTTATAGTAAATCAACTTCTAGGACTCTTCTACAAGCTGTGATAAGTGGTCACAATTTATGTTGTATGAATAAATAAAAATAAATGGTGGTACATATTTTTTTGGGAAGATCATTTTTTGTTATGGTCATTTCATCCTATCTTGCTTTACACTGATGTTTTACATTTGGACGAAAAAATGTGGTTCTGAGGATGTCTGTGTCTCGCCAAAAAGACATTTGGGCTATGTCTACTTTCACACTGAGGCGCTTTACAGACGCTATAACGCTAAAAATAGCGCCTGCAAGGCGCCTTGAAAGAGCCTTTCCTCTCACTCCAATGCGAAAGGGCTTTCACACTGGAGTGTTGCGCTGGCAGGACGGTAAAAAAAGTCCTGCAAGCCGCATCTCTGCAGCGCTGTAGGAGCGGTGTATACACCGCTCCTAAAGTGCCCTCACCAATTGAAATCAATGGCCAGTGCCCCCGAACCGCCGGCAATGCGCAGCAGCGCTTTGTGGGCGGTTTTAACCCATTTTCGGCTGCTACCGGGGGTTAAAAGCACCCCGCTGGCAGCCGAAAACCTCCGCAAAAACGAAGTTAAAGCGCCGCTAAAAATAGCGGAGCTTTACCGCCAACGCCCCAGTGTGAAAGTAGCCTTAAATATGCTGGTTAATTGTTGTAAGTTAAAGTGTAATCCTAACCTTCTAACCTAAGGCTAAGTTTGCGGCTGTGCAGGCCATGGTTTGCACAGGCATGAGAGCCCATTCATTTGAATGAGCTGCTATGTCCCGTGACAAGCAAGAAAGAACTCCCTGCACCATTTGTTAAATTGCAGCCCACACAGGAACAGAGGTTCCCAGTATGGGTGTGATTTCCAGTGCAGGTGGCATGCCATTGGAATTAAAGGCACCCACCATTCTCTGTGTGGGTAATTGCAGCTGCCGGTATTTGTGCGGGTCCCACAGTGGCCTCACCCGCACAGATGTGATTCTAGTTCCTGTTTTAGGAACAACCCAAAATTTGACATTTTCTTTAACTTTCATTCTTGATGGTGACCGTCATCAAGACAAATGGGGAAATTCACCGTAACTGGGGCAAAGACCGCAATAAAAAGCTGATGTTCCTGTTCCAATACCTCTCCTTTTTCTTTTTTAAAAGCCAGTGGCGTGCAAACACACCTCAAAAAACTTCCACCCGGTCCCAAAAAAAGTGCTCACACATAAAGAGTGAAACAAAAAAACGTGCAACGGGTGTACAGAGTCCTCCACTAGGGAAGGACCTTACCCTGATCCTCCGGGGCGTTAGGCTCCAGACAGGGACTGAGGTACTCAGACAATGGGTCCATCTGGCCGAAACCAGGCGGAACCCATTTACTGGAAGGTCTGCCGAGGCAGACTGACCCAAGTACAAGTGGGGCTCCCCCGAAGGGAGACCCCCCCCAAAGGAGAGGGCAAACCAAGCCAGAAGGCCTATGTCCACCCCCTCCTAAGACTTTCAGAGTAGGCCCGAGGACCCACACCCTACTCGCCACACAGTGACAAAACGTGAATACATAACAAAAAAAATATAAAAAGGTGACAAACGGGTAAATGAAAGAGTGAGGGAGATAGTGAGATGGGAGAGTGAAAGTGGCCATTGTGCAATACAATGGCCGGCCCTCCGGCCAGGCATAAAAATTTCCCCTGGTCCCAGCCAAAAGGCCCGGCTCAAGAGGCAGGTGTGAAAAACGTGTGTGTGGTGAAGTGACCATGGTGCCATAAAATCAAGTGCTTACACACAGTGACTGTACGGCACCCCTGAACTGCCACTTCAGGGGCACATTCACCACTGGCTTTTCAAAGCAACCCTGACCCACAGCCCAGACCACAGCAGCCCCCACCCCAACCAGGAAGGCCTGGAGTTCCGGAAATTTGGTGAGAGCCCTGTGGTTTGACTCCACTGTCGTTCCGTTCCTCCTGCCTAATTATATTCATCAGGAGATACTGACCACTCCCCCCCCCGAAGGAGGAGCAAGTGTTCTCTCCCAGAAAAACTGGCTGGAGCTAGAGCTACCCCAGAAGGCCAGGGGCCCGACCCTCCGGATCAGACCCCATGGTTCTCCATCCCCATCAGAAGGCTTCCCTTTCGGCTACAAACCGCTCCAGGTCACCTTTACTCCAGCAGGCTTTGCATGGCAACCGATATCCCTTCACTATTTCGCCATAGATCAGGGGCGTAAGCAAGCGCCACCTCCTGGAAACTGATAAGAACAGATACTACACTTGATCTTAGCCAAAAGGCAGAGAAGCGATAAAAAGCTGATGTTCCTGTTCTAATACCTCTCCACTCTATCTAAAACAAAAACAACTTTGGCTTTTAGGTATACTCTTAAAGTCGGTTGGAACCCTTCCCTGTTTTTTTGGGTGCCTAGTTAGGGAGGTTTCTCTTTTTGTCCCTCCCAGTGACAAATTTGTCACCATGACAGAAAGTGAGGGAAAAATTCTAATGGTCACAGATGGCAAAAAAAAGCTGATAAGATTGTAACCCTCTCCTATTCTAATACAAAAACATTGTTTTGCCATGTGTGCTTGTTGGAGATTTCCTCTTACTTTCATGTCCAGGTGGCAACACGGTCAGTAACCAAGGAGGTGATGGACCATCCCCAGCGGAGCCACGGGCAGCTGTAAGAGCCCATGGTTGTTACTCTTACACATTGTTTAATATTAAAAAGAAATAAAAAGTTTTGCTCAGAGATGCATTATGTTATAATTGCTTACATAGGATGGTATTGCTGCCTTTGCTTCTCTCTGGTCTGTTCTTTCTGGTGCAGATCTGACCATGTCATGTGACCGATGATGTCCGCTTCAGAGCCAGTGGTAGTTACATAACCAAAATAAAATTTGCAGTGATGATAACCCCCCCCCCCCCTCTTCCCCACTCAATTTTAGGCCTTTTTTTTCACCTGGTAATCCAGCCAGTAACACACTTCCTGTCTTAGGGTGTCTCCGCCATCAGTGGAGAAGCAACAGAGACACCTTTGGACAGTGGTATTGTCAATCCGGGGAGAGAGTACTGTTAGATGCACTACCGTCATCATGTATAAACCCTTGTCAGTGTAAAGAGAAGTATGAGATTTAAATTTTTTTATATCATACTTGCCTAGGTGGATGCAGCATTGGTCTCCTGAGAACTGAGTGATCAAACACCACCAATCGCTCGGTTCTCAGTGCTCCCTGAGCAGAGAGCTGGTGACTGTCGGTCACTGCTGTCTGCTCTGCCCTCCCGTGCTCACTAGAGCGCTGGGCTGTGAAGGGGGCAGGAGCGGCTGGCTCAGGCTCTCTTGCTGAGAGACTGAGCCAGGTGTCGGTCCAGACATGTGGGCGGATTCTGACCATATGGTTGCGATCTTCCCCAAGCCTGGACGGACTCCGACGTCAACCGACAGCGGGCTTCAGCAAGCTGAAAACAGGTCACAAAAGTACAGAATGGTCTCCACTCCTGTGAGCCACAGCAGTACAGCCAAATGAGCAAATGAGCTTTGGCTGCAGCAGTAATTTGAGCAACTGCAATGATGGGTGTGAGGAGCGGACGTGTCTGAGTGAGCGCTCCACCTCCCTCAGGATTCCCGGGCAGAGACCACGAACGAAGCAGCTGATCAGCCGGTCAGCTGACTATAACGACGCGCATACAAGCCGTGCTACAGCCAGCTGGAGGAGGTCGGAGCTCGGCGGATGGAATCCGAGCCTATCTGTCCCCCTGTGCTTCGGATTCAGGATTGGGGCGGCAAACGGGGAGACAGGAGGAAAGGAAGTGCAGCAGCACAAACACTAGTGGCGGCATGGACCGAACGCTGAACCATGGCACCCAGACAGCAGGACGCGGTCTCGTGGAGCACGGTAGGAGATCGCCTACAGCAGGAAGGGGGAGGAAAGCCTCCGAACAGGGTATCCCAGGAGCCAGACAGGGTCCGTGGAGGACGGGAGAAGAGGTGAGGGCCACTGAGCAGGGCCACCTAAGGCCCGGTGGGGGAACCCCAGCAGTGGACTATGGCAATAATGGGCATAAGGACATTAACTCCTTAAACTCCTTAAGCAAACAAGACCCACGGACACAGGAACAGGGTAATCTGGGTCACTTGGCGGCCGATGGGGGGACGTTAGAGGCTCCACACTGTAGAGGCCATATCAATAACAGGGAGAGATGCCCTAGCTCCAAACATGGGTCAGATGGACATACAAGGTAAACAAACATTGTCCGATGTAGGTCCCGGTCCTGGTTTGCAGGAAGACAATCAGACCCTACCGGCAAATAATTTAAACCCAAAAAATGGAGAAAGGTGGCCCCCGGGACTAAGTAAGCATATGGAAGACACTGAGATGGACATTAGGGAATTATTGAGGGCCCTCCCTACAAAGACTGATATCCAACAATTAATAAGTGCCGTGGAACAGTCATGTCTGCAAGCTGTGGAAGGTTTAAGGGAGGACACCCGGGCTCTGGGACACAGAGTAGAAATAGTGGAGAATGACCAGGAGGTCATGATACACGCAGTGGTGGATGTTCAAGACGCTATTAAAAATCATGAGGATGTGCTAAACTCTTATAGGGATCAGTTGGATGACTATGAGAATAGGGACAGAAGACAAAATACCCGCATAAAGGGATTGCCCGAATCGATTCAAACGCCTGAATTGGTCTTAACAGTCCAAAAAATATTTTGTCAGATTTTGGGGGACTTTGCACCAGAAACCATAGAGATAGATCGGGCCCACCGGACTCCATCCCATAATGCTCAGAAGGTAGAGACACCAAGAGATGTCATTTGTAAGAATTATGAAGATGGCCCGCAGTAAGCCCGAAATTGTTCTTGATGGTATAAATATAGCCTTGTACCCTGATATATCGCGCCGTACTCTCCTATCAACGTCGTTTACCGACCTTTGTTAGAAGCTCTACGTTCAGCGGAGGTTAAATACCGGTGGGGGTACCCATTTAGTCTAACAGCCTCTAGGAATGGTAAAACAGCAACCCTTCGCACTAAAGTTGTTTACAGTCGTTCGTGGAAATTTTGGATCTTCCCCTGGTGGACTTTATAGATTGGAGAATAAATCATCTAGGATCTCTTTTACAACGGCCTGAGCGATGGCAAGAAATCCCGGCAAAAGGCCAAAGTGGAAATCGCTCAAGAAGACATAGACCCACATAGGGACTACCTAGAGGAGTGGACGTATATATAGAAGGGGGGTTTGGGTTTTTTTGTTTTTTTTGAAGGGGAAAGATGATATTTATTTCAATTAAGATCAAGAGGGGCAGGGGAGTGACGAGTTTAAATATAAAACAAAATGTAATATGCAAAGTAAATGTATTAGGTATATCCTTGTTTTTGTTTTTTTGTTTTTTTAGTCTTATGGAAGGGATAAGGTTATATAGATCCAGTCACCAGGGTGGGGAATTAAAGGTAAAAATGCCCAGGGATGAGGGAGGTAATGAGTACTGTGGGAAATGGGGATCATTTTATAGTCAATAGGTTGGTCCAGATTTTAAGGGTTTAGTTAATCTGCTAATAGCAGGGAGGGGGAGGCCTGGGCACAAGGTGTGTTTATTTGCACAGGCCCCCCCGATTAGTTGACATACTCCAGGGTGGAGTATTTAGTTATGGAAGAGTTTTTTTTTTTCTTTTTATGGTGTTTATGGTGGGTTTTTTTTATTATGTTTTATTTGTTATTTGGTTATTAGGATCAGTAGATAGTAATAAGGGACAGAAGTGTCATGGGGACGGTACCATGGGATTGGTTTTGGAAGTTTTGGTGGATATCTTAGGAAATGGCTGCTGTATTAAAAATTATATCATATAATGTAAGGGGGTTGGGCTCACCACATAAAAGGGGGCGCCTCTGGTTGGAACTGCGTCATCACGCAGCAGACGTGGTTTTCTTACAAGAGACAAATTTGATGGAAGGCTCCATACCCAGCTTGCCTCAATACACAATTAATCAATGGTACCATGCAGTGTCACCTATTGCAAGAGCAAGGGGGGTTACAATCGCTTGGAGTCTTTGCAGATTGACCCAGAGGGACGTTTTCTATTTGTGAAAGGTACACTGCATGGTGTACGCTATACGTTCGCATCTATTTATACACCTAATGAAGGGACAGTTAATTTTCTTGCTAAGACTTTAAGGATATTGGAAAAATTTAGAGAAGGATGTTTGATTTTAGGTGGGGATTTTAATCTTACACTAGATCCAAGTATGGATACATCAACAGGTAGAACTATACTGTCCTTTAGAGCTCTAAAACATGTTAAGCAACTTTTACGTTCTCAACATCTTGTAGATAGTTGGCGGGTAACGAACACAGGAGTTATAGTTATAGTTATTACTCTAAAACACATGGTATGTATTCGCGCCTGGATTTATTTCTGGTAAATCAATTTTATTTGGAGAATGTCCTCACCTGTACAATCGAATCCATAACCATTTCGGATCACGCCCCTATAACTTTGTCCCTTTATCCAATTCAAGTAGGTCATATAGAGCGAACTTGGCGACTGAATGAGTCATTATTAGATAAAAAAAATATAGTGGAGGAACTATTGCTTAAAATAAAAGCATACTTTGAAATAAACGAGCCAGGGGAAGTGTCAGAACAAGCTGTGTGGGAAGCACATAAAACAGTCATCAGAGGGGAATTGATAGCATATGGTTCATATATTAAAAAAGAAAGGAAGAAAGAAATAAAGGATTTATTGGAGAAAATCAGTGTATTAAAGACGAAACATAAAAAAAACCTTGACCCCGCAGATATTCACCAATTAGAGAACTTGCGATTAGAGTTTTCACAATGCCTGGATCGTAGAGTTAAAAATAAAATCAGGTATTTTGCAAACAGGTCTTATGAACAGGGGAATAAGTGTGGGCGGTTATTGGCCAAACAGGAATCCAGACATGTTCATAACCTACTAGCGCAGGGTAAAAAGATAGTTGAAACTCAAGCTATAGCGACAGAATTCTGTAGATTTTATGAGGCCCTATATAATATTCCAATGACGGACACACCGCAATCAGGGGACAAAAAGAGACAACACAGGGACGAGATCCGGGTCTACATCAAAGACGCATCAATGCCCACATTATCTAATACAATCATAGAAGAAATAGAACGCCCAATTACGGTAAAGGAGCTGAGTGGAGTGATGGCAGCCTTGCCACTAGGAAAGAGCCCAGGGCCGGATGGCCCGACGAATTTATATTATAAAAAATTTCTTTCAGTATTAGTAGTACCATTATGTAACTATTTTAACTCAATTAATGCAACCAATCTGTTACCTCCAGAAGCCCTATGGGCCTATATAACGGTAATTCCAAAAGGGGGGAAAGACCCCCAACATTGTGCCAATTACAGGCCTATCTCTTTACTCAACTCCGATACTAAACTGTTAGCGAAGATCTTGGCCCTTAGACTTCAAGAGCATATGGGTGAACTAGTTCATCCAGACAAGACAGGATTTATGAAGGGACGTGAGGTGAGGGATAATACTATCCGAGTGCTTCAAGTTTTTCATTGGATGCAACATGGCCCTGATAGAGCTCCAAGGATCATACTGTCAATGGATGCCGAAAAGGCATTTGATAGGGTGAATTGGGGCTTTATGATAGAAGTATTGAGGGGGGTGGGTCTGGGGGAACGTATGATGGGATGGATAATGTCCTTTTATACGGAGCCAAGAGCAAGGGTTAAGGTTAACGGCACACTATCAGAATATTTTAATATACGAAACGGTACGAGGCCGGGGTGCCCATTATCCCCATTAATATTTGCTATGATACTGGAGCCCCTCCTTCGTAAGATTAGAAGAAATAGAGAGATCTTAGGGATGTGTATTGGATCTGATGAACATAAAGTATCAGCTTATGCAGATGATCTCATCTTCTATCTCTCCGCCCCACAGACATCTCTGCCAACACTCATGTCGGAAGTGCATAGATTCAGTAATCTATCTAATTTTAAAATCAGCTTTGAAAAATCTACTCTCCTACCTAATCATGTTCCTTCAGTATTGGCAAGGTCATTGCAACATATATACCCATTTATTTGGAATGAAGATTCCTTGGTTTACTTGGGGGTACATATTAGCGCAGATCAGAAACTGTTATACGATCTTAATTATGGCTCCCTACTTACAGGGATAATAGGAGACATGAAGAAGTGAAAGGGCCAGTATCTAACCTGGTTTGGGCGAGTAAGTGCTAAAAAATGAATATATTACCCAGAATAATTTATATACTACATATGGTACCGATTAAATTACCAAAGACCCTCTTTAGACAAATACGAAAGTCTTTTGTGGCCTTTGTGTGGAACGATAGAAGACCAAGATTGGCCTATGACATCCTGCGTAGGAGTAAAGCAGAAGGGGGTTTGGGACTACCACATATCGCACTATTAAAGCCTATAGGAAGAGTATAACCCCGCACTTATTAAATGCAGCGAAGTTAGTTGTACCTAAATATTGGAGACAGACCCACTACCCCACTCTAATAGACTGGAGGAATGAAGTTCTAAGTAATAATGGAAGCTGAGAGATGGGTCCATGTAGTGAAGGACCAACAAGGGAAATTTGAAAAGACATGGGTGGGGTGGGTATATTATATTATAGAGATAGGGTAGGGGGGAAGTACCGTTGAGTAGGTGAGATTAGAAATGGTATAGTCCCTAGAAACCTATATAATCTAATGCCGCGTACACACAATCGGACTTTATGGCATACTTGGTCCGACATTCTTCCCGCCGGACTTTCCAGCGGACTACCGCCGGACTTTCTGAACGGACGGACTTGCCTACACACGACCGGACTTTCCGGCAGGCTAGGTCCGCCCGTCTTTCCGACGGACTTTCGCTGGAGTTACGGCGGACTTTCAGAATGAACGGACTTGCCCACACACGGACAAGTCCGTTCATTTTGAACGTGACTCAGGTACGACAGGACTAGAAAAGGAAATGAATCTCGCCGCTTTTATCGGCGAGATTGACACCTTGCGAGCCCCGTCGTGGGGCATACCAGGCCCTTAGGTCTGGTATGGATTTTAAGGGGAACCCCCTACGCCGAAAAAACGGCGTGGGGTCCCCCCTAGAATCCATACCAGACCCCGATCCGAGCACGCAGCCCGGCCGGTCAGGAAAGGGGGTGGGGACGAGCGAGCGCCCCCCCCTCCTGAACTGTACCAGGCCGCATGCCCTCAACATGGGGGGTGGGTGCTTTGGGGGAGGGGGGCCCTGCGGGCCCCCCCACCCCATAGCACCTTGTCCCCATGTTGATGAGGACACGGGCCTCTTCCCGACAATCCTGGCCCTTGGTTGTCAGGGTCTGCTGTCGGAGGGCTTATCGGAATCCGGGAGCCCCCTTTAATAAGAGGGCCCCCAGATCTCGGCCCCCCACCCTATGTGAATGAGTATGGGGTACATGGTACCCCTACCCATTTACCTAGGGAAAAAGTGTCAATAATAAAACACACTACACAGGTTTTTAAAATAATTTATTAGACAGCTCCGGGGGGGTCTTCCTCCGGCTTCGGGGGTCTTCTTCCGGCTTCGGGGGTCCCTCTGGTTCCTTATCTCCCGGCGTCCGATTGGTTCTTCTCCGCTGTCTCTGGCCTCTTCTCCCGGTGTTCCAGTTCTTCTGCCGACTCCTCCGCTGTCTTCATGTCGCTCTTTTGCCAGCGGAGGCCCGGACTTCTGGCTTCTTGTCTTCTTGGCTTCTTCCCTCTTCTCTTCTCCAGATGTTGACACGATGGTCTCTCCGGCTGGAATGGTCTCTGAGCGCTCTGCTGTGACTTATATAGGCGGAGACCCCACCCCCTTATGCCGTCACAGTCCCTGGGCATGCTGGGACTGTGAGGTTTTAGGGGGCGTGGTCAACATCACCCGGTGACCACGTCCCCTTAAACGTCACAGTCCCAGCATGCCCAGGGACTGTGACGGCATAAGGGGGCGGGGTCTCCGCCTATTTAAGTCACATCGGAGCTCTCAGAGAGCATTCCAGCCGGAGAGAGTGTCGTGTCTGAGATCCCTTATCCACCTGAGATCCCTTATCAAGGGAACAGTGGGTAGAGGATGAAGGATTACCCTCAGGTAATCGGGAAGAAAGGCAAACCGAGTACTCCTCTGCAGAGGAGACAACTAGAGTTGAACTTTTTTTCAGCCTCGCAATCTGAGAAATTGCTGGTACAAACCTCTTACAGAGATGATTTGTGCCTCTTTCAAGCTACCTCCAGTAGAGTCAGCTGATAGTTCTGTTTTTTCTTAGGTTCCTTGGAACCTTCACTGCCTTTTTCATGCATTTCCTGTACATGTACAGAGCCACGCAGTAATTCAACAGATCCATTCTAGATCTAAAAGAATCTAAATCAGTTCCTGATGATCTGCTCCTTACTACGGAGTCCATTAAGTCAGTAGTTTCTATCCCGCAGCATTTCAGTTTATAGCCTTGCTCTTCGGGCTAGCTACAGCACCTCGAGTGTTCACAAAGGTGCTAGCCCCACCTGTAGCCAGGTCAAGGGCACAGGGCTTAAACAGTCTTGGCATACCTAGACGATCTATTGCTAATTGACCAATCGCTGTTCGGAGTAAGGTGTACGCATTACAACCAGTTACCTGGAAAGGTCTGGGTTGCATTCTCAACCTAGTAAAGTCTCCATTAAATCGCTAAAAGAGGGCTGCAGTATTTGGGTCTGATCATAGATACAGCCCAGAAAAAGGGTCTTCTTGCTCAGAAAGAGAAAAAGAAAAAAAAACAAAAAACACCACTCTTTAAAAGAGGTTTTTGCGGATGGTCAGGTCAAAAAGAGGTCCCTCAATTCACCTTTGCATGAGGTTGTTAGAAAGGATGGTGGCTTCATTCGAAGCAGTTCCCTTTGCCCAGTTCCATTCGGGACTGTTGCAAAACAGTATTCTATTTTCTTGGAACAAAACGATCCAAGCTTTGGACTTGCCAATGTGGCTGTCCCCAAGGGTGTCCCAAAGCCTCAATTGGTGGTTACTAAAGAATGTCCTAAAGGGTGAATACTTCAAACCACTTTTCTGGAAAGTGGTAATGACAGAGAAGACAACTGTTCAGGAACCAAAAGAGCCTTGCCCATCAACATCCTAGAGATTCGGGCAGTGCGTCTGGCTCTAAAAGCCTGGACTTCCAGGTTAAGAGATTGTCCCGACAGGATCCAATCCGTCAATGCCACTGCTGTGGCCTATATCAATCACCAAAAGGGGCACCAAGAATCTCTCAGTGCAGAGAGAAATAAACCATATTCTAACTTGGGCAGAAAGAAATATTCCGTGCCCATCGGCAGTCTTCATTCCGGTAATAGAGAGGCACTACATGTGCCGCCAGCAGATTATTGCCAGGGGAATGGTCTATTCACCCCGACATGTTTCGGGCTGTTTGTCAAGGATGGGGGACTCTGGATGTAGATCTTCTAGCATCCAGTGCAACAAAGTTACTCAACTTTGTGTCCACAACAAGGGATCCATTCGCATGCAGAACAGATGCGTTGGTGATACTGTGGGATCAGCTTTAACTGATCTATGCATTTCCCCCTATTCAGTTGCTGCCTCGACTTCTTTGCAGGATCAAGCTGGAAAGAAAACCGGTAATTCTGGCAGCACCAGCATGTCCCAGAAGGTCATGGTATGCAGAGGTCGTAAAGATGGCAGTGGGGGATCTGTGGTCTCTTCCACAAAGGCCAGACCTGCTCTGACAGGGGCCGATATGACATCCTACTTTACAAATGCTAAATTTAAGGGCCTAGCTATTGAGACCCACATTCTGAAGAAACATGGGCTTTCCAGGGCAGTTATTTTTACTTTAATGCTAGGAAGCCAGCTTCTAGAACTATATAATATAGAGTCTGGAAAGCTTATGTTTCCTGGTGTGAATCCAAGGGTTGGCACCCTCGGAGATATATATTATAGGCAGAATTCTTGCCTTTCTACAAGTAGGCATAGAGATGAAGTTGGCCCTGAGTACTATTAAGGGCCAAGTCTCAGCCTTATCAATTTTATTTCAAAGACCACTTGCTACGCATTCTTTAGTCCGGGGGTTTCATGCGAGGAGTGATGCGGATTAATCCGCCAGTTAAATCACCCTTAAGCCCTTGGGACTTGAATTTTAGTTTTGTCAGTGTTACAAAAACCGCCATTCGAACCATTACAGCATATTCCCTTAGTCCTTCTGACTAGGAAGCTGATATTTTTGGTTGCTATATCCTCAGCAAGGAGGGTTTCAGAACTGGCTGCTCTTTCCTGTAAAGAGCCATATTTGGTTATTCATGAGGACAGAGTGGTGTTGGGCCCTCGTCCAGGTTTATTACCAAAAGTGGTCTCAGGTTTCCACCTGAACATGATATTGTTCTGCCGTTTTTTCCAAAACCATGTTGGGTATTCATGAGGACAGAGTGGTGTTACGCCCTCATCCAGGCTTTTTGCCAAAAGTGGTTTCAGGCTTTCATCCGAATGAAGATATTGTCCTGCCATCGTTTTTTCCAAAACCATGTTCCAAGGAAGAAAAGTCACTACATTGTCTTGATGTGGTGAGAGCAGTGAAGATCTATTTAAAGAAAACTGCTCAGATTCATAAGACTGATGTCTTATTTATTCTGCCAGAGGGTCCTCAAAAAGGACAGGCAGTGTCAAAATCCACTGTGGCTAAGTGGATTCGGCAAGTTATAATTCGAATTTATGATTTAAAGGGAAAGATTCCCCCTTTTCAAGTTAAGGCACACCCTACTGTTTCTTGGGCAGTGCGTCACCAGGCCTCCATGTCTCAGATCTGCAAGGCCGCAACTTGGTCTTCAGTGCATATATTTACAAACTTTTATCAAGTAGATGTAAAATGGAATAAGGATATTGCCTTCGGGCGCAGTGTGCTGCAAGCAGCAGTATAATTCCTCAAGGTCTGGGGGTGCCCTACGGTTTGTGTCTCCCTCCCCTCAAGTAGCATTGCTATGGGGCATCCCACCAAGTAATTACTTGAGGCTCTGTGTCCTATGATGTACGATAAAGAAAATAGGATTTTTAAAACAGCTTACCTGTAAAATCCTTTTCTTGGAGTACATCATAGGACACAAACCTCCCGCCTCTCTGTTTTATGGGGTGAGAGTATATTGCTTATATTGCTTGGCTACAAAAACTGAGGACTCCTGGAAGGAGGAGGGGTTATATAGGGGAGTCAACTTCCTGTATTGGTTATACCAGTGTCAACACCTGAAGGTAGGCCCATAACCCACCAAGTAATTACTTGAGGCTCTGTGTCCTATGATGTACTCCAAGAAAAGGATTTTACAGGTAAGCTGTTTTAAAAATCCTATTTTTTTTCTCTTTCTTTTTGGGCAATATATGGCCAATAATGGCCTCTTACACAATTTGCTAATTATTTGATCACACTTTTTTTTTACTCTCCACGGGGGATAAAGAGAAGGGGGTTATTATTAACCCCTTACTCCATCTAGTTATTTGAAGGAATTAGCGTGGTTGATAAGGGCTTTTTTTACATTCACTTGGATTTTTTCTTTCTTGGGGTTTTTTTTTTTTTTTAATTACACAAGGGTCACTAGGGTTAGTGATTAGGTGGTTATTATTAACCCCTTATATTTATTATATTTTTCAGATTTTTGGGGTAAACAGAGTGGGGATAAGGGCAGTTACACAGGGGGTATGGGAGGAAGAAGGGCAATGCTGGTAAGAGCAGGATGTAATTAGTGGACTTTTGATCAACAACGAGGGAACGAAGGGTAAGGGAGGAGAGAGTTGAGGAACTTTTCCCTTTTTTTTTATTGGTGAAGGGTTATTTATGTAAGATCGTGGAATGAATGTAATGTAATTGTATAGTCTTTATCTATGGTTTTGTGGAATATAAAGCTGTATAATTATGAATGGATAAGTTGTATTTATAAAAGGAAAATAAAAAAATTTGATTATAAAAAAAAAAGGAGCTTTGGCTGTACTGCTCTTTTTAAAATGGAACTAAACCCATCAAATAGACAAAATAAAAGCGGAGTGGGAATAGGACCCAAGGTGTCCTTACCTTCAGTGAAGGAAAAGGAACAAACTGCGGTTTAACCTGATATAACTTTATTAGAACAATTAGTAGAAAAACATTTTAATCATTGAAAGGAAAGCATAAACAATAGGAGATTACATAAAACATCTTTCCAAAACAGTCCTATTTAAGGCATGCTGTTAATAACTGGTATGGTTGCTCGTGCTCACAACTGAACTGTCAAGCAAGTAAATGGTCAGTTCATGGAAGTCGCACATCTCTGCAAAACCCTCCAAGAAGGTGCACGACAGCCTCAGCCTGGGCTCCAACTTGGCCACACCCCCAATGTGCATAACTCCGCCCACGGAGATCAGTCATGGGGATAAGGATCCCATGCATATTTTTCTTAAATGGCAGCTGATGCATTTATTTCCCCCCTATAGATGAGATCCTCATCCCCATAACTAAGCTCTGTGGGCGGAGTGAAATGCGTTGGGGGCATGGCCTGGTTGGAGCCCAGGCTTGGGCTGTCATGCACCTTTTTGCAGGGTTTTGCCTTCCGTTCCTTTAGACAAAGTATGAGGGATAACAAAGGGGGAAAAAGTGGGATTGGGACTTTAAATGAAATTGCGCCGGGTAGGGTCGCACATTTCCATCCCTATGACTAAATGTATAAAAAACCCCACAAGCAGTATGAGGGATGATTTTTTTTAGTTCCCCAGGAATTAGGCTTTTGAGAAGTTAAAAGAACTTCTTGCCAGGATCAACAGGTGAAAATAAGGGGGGAAAAGAGCTTTCAAAGAAAAACTAATGCTGACACATCTATTAATTGGTAATCGGCAATATAAAATTTTGTTTTTAAGTACCACTGTAAGCAGATTACGTTCCTGTGAATTTTTTTTTTTTACTCTTTTACCACCAGGAGAATGTTAGCGGCATCTAGTGGTCAAAGTAGGGAATTACTACTCAAATTTTATCCCCAATATTTTATTACCTAGACTTGATCTGTTTTTTAGAGAAGATAGCAAACTGGTTTGCATGAATCCTGGAACCGCCACTTTGTTGAAATTATGTTTAGGGAAGACTAGGAAAATTTTACCACAAGTTCTGACTAGTAACAAATTCGTTCACCCATCATCTCTATTTGCCAACTAAAACTGTCTGCTAAGTATGAAGGTTTGCCTTTACAAATATCACCTACGTAATCTGTGTTCTTGTAAGAAAAGCTGCAGCCTCAGTGTCTTTTTCTGATCACTTTGCTGATGTGAGCTTATCTCTGCATCAGAACACTTTTTGTGGTTTGAAAAGAGTTATTTAATGCATATACAAATGTGTGAAACAATCAGCGCCACCCTAAATTAATCAAGCGCAAAGTTGCAGCCGCTATACACTTTAAGTAAAATCACCACTACACTTTAAAAAAATAAATAAATAAATATATATATATATATATATATATATATATATATATATATATAAATATGTATGTATGTGTACCAAAAGACGCACACACACACACATAGTGCAGCGCTACTACAGTGATAATTCAATGCTATACTTCGTGCTATGTGTACATGCAATAAAATTCAAATTCATAATAAATGTCCCAGAAATCAATATCAATCTTCATAGTAGTGCTCCAGTGTTATCATATAACCGTGCTTCTCAATAATTCTTATTGCTTGTGCAAACCACCACCAGCTATTTAATCTGCTCACCTCAAGGATGAGTCAGGAAGACTCAAATGAACTCTTTATTTTCACTCCCCAAACGTTTTTTCTTTCTCTCAGGACTCGGCTTTTCAATTTCTCCCTTTCACGATCTCCACTCCACCCAATGTATCCCTCACAGACAGGGGGTTGATCTCCGAGCTTATTCAGCTGTTCCTCCACTTCAAGGGACTCATGTATCATGTAATCAAAAACACAGCCGACATAGTGCTCTCTGCTATAAAACTTTTATTGAAAACCTCACTAAAAGAGGACACTTACTAGATATAAAACCAAAAATCGCTTTTTACATGCATGCTGAGGAAGACCATTCAGAGGTCAATACATGTGCAGAGGAGAGGATCCGAGCCTTTGACGTTGTGCAGCCACGGTGGTGAGCGAGCGGACGCTCCCAATACATGTAAAAAGCGATTTTTGTTTTTATATCTAGTAAGTGTCCTCTTTTAGCGAGGTTTTAAATAAAAGTTTTATAACAGAGAGCACTATGTCGGCTGTGTTTTTGATTACATGATACATGAGTCCCTTGAAGTGGAGGAACAGCTGAATAATCTCGGAGATCAACCCCCTGTCTGTGAGGGATACATTGGGTGGAGTACAGATCGTGACAGGGAGAAATTGAACAGTTGAGCCCTAAGAGAATGAAAAGATGTTTGGGGAGTGAAAATAAAGGGGTTGATTTACTAATGGAAAATAGACTGTGCACTTTGAAAAGTGCAGTTGCTCCAGAGATTAGTAAATAAGCAAAAGTTCTGCTGATTTCCATCATCCAATCATGTGCAAGCAAAAATGCTGTTTTTTTTAAATTTTCCTTGCACGTGATTGGGTACTCATTGCAAAGTGAATCCTTACCTCATTTACTAAGCTCTGGAGCAACTGCACTTGCAAAGGGCACAGTCTATTTGACTTTAGTAAATCAATCCCATAGAGTTCATTTGAGTCTTCCTGACTCATCCTTGAAGTGGGCAGATTAACTTGGTGGTGGTTTGCACAAGCAATAAGAATTATTGAGAAACACGGTGATATGATAACACTGGAGCACTACTATCAAGCTTGATATTGATTTCTGGGACATTTATTATGAATTTTTTATGAATTTGAATTTTATTGCGTGTATACATAGCACTAATGCCGCGTACACACGGTCGGACTTTTCGACTGGACTGGTCTGACGGACAATTCGATCGTGTGTGGGCTCCACCGGACCTTTAGCGGACTTTTCCAGTCGCAAATCTGACGGACTTTAGATTTGGAACATGCTTCAAATCTTTACGTCGTAACTCCGCCGGACCCAGAAATCCGCTCGTCTGTATGCTAGTCCGACGGACAAAAACCGACGCTAGGGCAGCTATTGGCTATTGGCTATCAACTTCCTTATTTTAGTCCGGTCGTACGTCATCACGTACAAATCCGTCGGACTTTTGTTTGATCATATGTAGTTAAGTCCGTTCGTTAGAAAGTCCGCCAAAAGTCCATCAAAAGTCTGTCGAAAGTCTGTTTGACGGGCTGTCGGACTTTTGTAGCCGAAAAGTCCGACCATGTGTACGCGGCATAAGTATAGCATTGAATTATCACTGTAGTAGCGCTGCACTGTGTGTGTGTATGTGCGTCTTTTGGTACACATACACACATATTTATATATTTAATGCATATGTTTGTTCTGTACGTCGTCAGTCCAATGAGTGGAAAACGTGGAAGCCCTGAGATGGCTGTGACCTGCGTTTTTTCCTTTTATGCCCCTCATATCCGCCCACTGTCTGCCAGCTTACTGTAGGAAAAGAGAGGAACGAAAGTTTCGAAAAAAGTGACTACGGATTGCTCCTGGATTTGCTGGGGGTATGAGCATGTTTATGTGGATGCAACAACAAAAAAGGTAAGGAGGAATTAAATAAAAATGAATAATTAAAAACAAACCCCCTACCCAAGTGCTAGAATTGTAGGAATAAATTAATTGTCATGCTATAAAGAATTGGCTGAAATGTAGAAAAGCACAGTCAAACCATACAGTGGGGAAAACTATTATTTGATCCCCTGCAGATTTTGTAAGTTTGCCCACTTACAAAAAAATGAAGGGTCTATAATTTTTATCATAGGTGTATTTTAAATGATAGAGACAAAAATCAACCAAAAATCCAGAAAAAAAACACAAGATACAAATGTTATAAAATGATTTGCAGTTCTGTGAGTAAAATAAGTATTTGATCCCCAAGCAAAACAAGGCTTAGTACTTGGTGGAGAAAGCCTTATAGGGAAGCACAGAGGTAAGATGTGTCTTGTAGTTGGTTACCAGGTTTGCACACATCTCAGGAGGGATTTTGGTCCACTCTTCTTCAAAGATCTTCTCTAAATCCTTAAGGTTTCTTGGCTGTCGCTTGGCAACTTTAAGTTTCAGCTCACTCCATACGTTTTCTAGGATTAAGGTCTGGAGACTGGTTAGGCCACTCCATGACCTTTAAAGTGCTTCTTCTTGAGCCACTCCTTTGTTGCCTTGGCGGTATGTTTTGGGTCATGATCATGCTGGAAGACCCGTCAACGACCCATCTTCAGTGTTCTGGCCGAGGGAAGAAGGTTCTCATCCAAGATTTTACAATACATGGCTCCTCAATCCGGCAAAGTCAGCCTGTACCTTTAGCAGAGAAACAGCCCAAAATCATAATATTTCCACCTCCGTGCTTGACTGTAGGGATGGTGTTCTTAGGGTCATAGTCTGCATTTTTCTTCCTCCAAACATGGCGAGTCAAGTTGATCCCAAAGAGCTCAATTTTGGTCTCATATGATTACAGCACTTTCTCCCAATCCTTCTCTAAATCCTTTTGATGTTCATTGGCCGGTACATGTGCCTTCTTGAGGAGGGGGACCTTGCAGGTGCTGCAGGATTTCAATCCATGTTGGTGTATTGGGTTACTAATTATTTGTTTGGTGACTGTGGCCCCAACTGCCTTGAGATCATTCACAAGTTCCTCCTGTGTAGTTCTGGGCTTATCCCTCACTTTTCTCATGATCATCCTTACCGCATAAGACAGAATCTTGCATGCAGCTCCAGACCGAGGGCAATTGATGGTTATTTTGTATTTCTTCCATTTGTGAATAATCGCTCGATCAGTTGTCTCCTTCTCACCAAGCTTCTTGCTGATGGTCTTGTAGCCCATTCCAGCCTTGTGCAGGTCTACAATCTTGTCCCTGACATTCTTTGACAGCTCTTTGGTCTTACCCATGATGGTGAGGTTTGAATGGAAGAAAGAGATTCTGTGGACAAGTGTCTTTTATACGCATAACGAGTTGGCATTAGGAGCACCTTCTTAAATTGACAGGACTAATCTGTGTACCACAAGAGCACATAATGTACTCAGTCTATGGGAGCCAGAATTATTGGTGGTTGGTAGAGGATCAAATACTTATTTTACTCGCTGAACTGCAACTCAATTTATAACAATTGTATTGTGTATTTTCTGGATTTTTGGTTGATATTCTGGCTATCATTTAAAATGTATATATGATACATTTTAGACCCTTCATTCCTTTGTGTGTGGGCAAACTTACAAATCTGCAGGGGATCAAATAATTATTATCCCCATTTTGTGTATATAGGTTTAACATATGTACTTATCACTCCTGCATCTTTCAAACACATTGTTTAAATGAAAACATTATGATGATAATGAAAGAAACTGTGTTGCTACCTTGTAAATAGTGGGTTATATACTGTATGTTGTATATTTACTAGTAGCACCTGAAAAGTCCCAGTATCATCCTCCTTTTTTTTTTTTTTTTTTTTTGGTGTTCATATTGTCGATTTAGGATATGGTGCAATCACATTGTAGGCTGGCCACCCAATGTATGTAGCAATGATTTACTATACTCAGGGCCAGATTAGGAGTATCATGGGCCTGGTGCTAAGGATTTTGGTGGGCCTTTTTATGAAAATAAATAAAATGAAAACGCAAACAATTTTTATGTTAAATTTAAATTAAAGAGAGAGAGGGGTGTGAGAGAGTGGTTGAGAAAGAGAAAGAGAGGGAGGGGGTGATAGCAATATAGGGGGTTGAAAGAGAGGGGATGAGAGGGAGGGGGAAAGAGAGAGAAAGGGGGTGAATGAGAGAGAGAGGGGTGAGAGAGAGGGAACGAGAGAGAGAGAGAGAGGGGGTGAGAAAAAGGGGCATAGAGAGGGTGAAAGAGAGAGAGGGTGCTAGGGGGTGAGAGAGAGAACAGGGTGAAAGAGAGGGGATGAAAGAGAGAGAGATAAGGGGGTGAGAGGCAAGTGAGGCCTGCAGTTCTTTAGATGTTCTGGGTTCTTTTATGACCTCCTGGATAAGGAGTCGTCATTATCTTGGAGTAATTTTTGTAGGCCGACCACTCCTGGGAAGGTTCACCATAATGGCTCTCCCTGTGGTTCACTGGAGTTCCAAAGCCTTAGAAATGGCTTTGAAACCCCTATCCTAGACCGATACATGTACATTAGAAACAAAGTAATCTGTTCTTGATTTTTTTTTAGATTGTGGCATGATGTGTGCCTTTTTTAATCGGTTAGCGTGCTTCACTTTGTCAGACAGCTTCTATTCATGTGATTTCTTGATTCAACAGGTCTGGGAGTAATCAGGCCTGGGTTTGGCAAGTGAAATTTAACTCGGCTTTCCGAAAAATTGTGGTTAATCCCAGTTCATTCATGATTCAGCATTGAATTACTGTATTCACATAGGGCCAGGCAGGTTTGAACAGCTTTTTTCCCTTAATAAATTAAATAAAAATTTAAAAACTGCATTTTGGATTTACTCGGGTTATCTTTGTGTAATATTGAAACTTGTTTGATGATCTGAATCATTTAGGTGTGAGAAATATGCAAAAAAAATAAAAAATCCTGGAAAAATACTTTTTCACAGGACTGTATAATAAGAAATGATCCACTTAGCCTTCTGCTCTCCACGGCTGAATCGTGTACAGTCCACTAGATGGTTAGTAAAATTCTCCCTAGGGTCAATAGGTAAGGATAGAAGCTTCAGGGATGCTTGCAGAAATGAAAAACAAAAAGGAGAAGAGAGCACAACAATCTTACACAATAAAACTTTTTTTATAAATAAATAAAAAGCTAATGCAATCACCACACATACCAAATGGAGAAGGGCCCAATAAGTACAGAGTCAGATGGTCAGGATGTGGAAACCAATACCAGTGCTCATGTCCTTGTCCTGGTAACTTCCTGGTAGCCACGTGGCTACCAGGACATGAACACTGATAAGCAGCGCTGCACAGACAAGGGCTATCACCGAAGCAATTCAGTGTGGCTACCAGGAAGTTAACAGGACCTGAGCACTGGCACCGCCTACCACATCCTGACCATCTGACTATGCAATTGTACCCTCTTCACCTGGGTGGTGCTTGTGGGTGCACTAGCTGTTTTTATTTAACAAAAGTTTAGTTTTGTTGCACAAGGCATACATTCAATTTAGAAGTAATTTGATCTGAGTCGATCAACCAAGGAGGAAAATTGTCAATTGTTTTGCATTGATAGGCAGCACCAAGATACTTTGTTCATAAATATGATCACCCTTCGAGTGATTAGATTATGAGATTACGTGGTCGAAACAGAGATGCGATCAACAGTTTATGATCATAAATTACAATTTTTTTTACTATTGAATATTGACTAAAATCCACTTCTCGATGGATGGATTGGATGGATTACGTTTCGGGCTAGTAAGCTTGCGCCCTTCCTGAGATCCATTGAAGCACATCTGAAGGTTTCATTCCAATCATTCATTTAAATACAGGTTTAGTGAAGTACTTCACATATGGAATCAATATGGCTAATTAGTTCAAATCACATACCATTTAACATCTATATATGCATATGTTTATCTATAACATGCCATTAAAGCAAGGATAAGCAGCAGATGTCAAATCTCTCAATCTCCTCACTCCCATTTTAATATATTCAGAATACCTATAAAGATGCAGGGAAATGATACATTCATGAGTAAAAACAAAAAGATATCCCCATCATAAAGTTACTTTATCTGGCTACTTTTAAATTCTTATTCCAACAATTAAACAAATAAATAAAGATCCAAATCAACATTTAAGTCATATGGAGCAATAGTATTTAAAAAATGTATCCAGTATACTTCTCTTTTTCTTAGAATCAATTCACGGTTGCCCCCTCTCCTATTTTTCTCAATACCTTCTAGGACAGTGGTTCTCAACCCTTTTAGTGCTGTGACCCCTTGATAAAATTTCCCAAGTTGTGGGGACCCCTAACAGTAAAATTATTTTTGGAGCGTGGGTTGTCAGCACCCAAGGCAAGACAAGTAATTTGCGCTCCTAACCCATGGACATTTAGCGCTCCCTGAGTCCCTTCCACTCGTACAGTATTAAATCCCCTTATGGTACATTTTAGGATGTACCACTCTTTGTCTTTGTTCTCCTTTCACTCCCTTTTATCTCTCTCTATCCTAATCTCTTGGTTTTTTTTCCCATCCCTCCCTCTAGCCATCCTTCTTGTTCTTTCTCTTACTCTTTCTCTCCCTTTTTCTTTGTTCCTCCCCCTCTTTTCCTCTCCCTTCCATGTACTCTCTATTTTTTTTCCTTATCTTACTCCTTGGTGGGGGGAATGGGATGAGTGTCAGTGCTGGTGAGGAGTTGGGATGAGTGGCAGTGCTGGCGGGGAGTTGGGATGAGTGGCAGTGTTGGCGGGGAGTTGGGATGAGTGTCAGTGCTGGTGGGGCTTGGGATCAATGTCAGTGCTGGGGGAAATTCTGATCAGCCAACCTAGGTGCTCTTGATCAAGGTCATCTGCTGATCTGAGAACTGTAGTGGGGACTTTTAATGGCAACTATATTCACAGGTAGTGTTACTCACTGTGTCTCCGGCTTCACTGTGTCTCTGACTTTGTGGTGTCTTGCAGCAGTGACACCTATGCCGAAATCAGAAGATAGGGTCCCCTCCCATTTCACATTCTCCAGCAGTCAGCTGACCTCTAGTCTCTGCCCCCCAGTCATGCCGCTAACTGAATGGGCGGCTGCGAAGAGGCTGAGTGGGCGGCTGCAGGCTCCAGGGACAGCTCTGGAAAAGGCTGGGAGAGCGGTGTGGGCTTCAGAAACAGCCCAGGATTCGGTGACCCCTGGCAAATCATCATTTGACCCCCGAGGGGGTCCCGACCCCCAGGTTGAGAACCACTGTTCTAGGACCATATATTTTAATTGTGATACATTGTGACCAAATTCCAAAAAGTGTCTCGCCAGCAGTAATTGGTTTAGTTTATCTCGTATTGAGTATTTGTGTCTCGCTATCCTGTCTTTAATTTTTTGTGTAGTCTCCCGCACATAAACTAAACCGCACGGGCACTTTATGGCATAAATTGCATATGAGGATTGGCATGTATAGTAACCCCGTATGGGGATATTGAAACCCCTATGTGGATGTGTAAAGTATTTACCTTTAATCATAGAGTTACATTGTATGCATGACAAGCAGGGATACGATCCCAGATTTTTTGGTCCCAGAAAGGTTAGTTTGGCTGCTGCAGCCGCAGGTTGATCAGATTTAATCAATCGATCTCGTATCGTTCTACCTTTTCTATAGGAGGACATGGGTGGATTCCAGAATTCCTGTACCATGGGGTAACTGGATCTTAAAATATTCCAATGTCTTTTGACAACTTTGGTTGATTTTGTTGGAGAAAATCAACCAAATTGTCAAAAGACATTGGAATCTTTTAAACACTGCCAGCCGCTCTATTAGAGGCTGGCATACAACACTGTGTAAATCCTTTCTGAAAACGAGCAGTGTAAATAGGTATTTAGAGCTGTCTTCAAGCCAGTCACGTGACTCGCGGCCGCTTTTCAGCTCTGATACATGGCTACTGCAGGAGGGACTCCCTCTGATGTCAGCCGGGGAGATCACCTGGCCGCTCGGCTCCTCCCGCATAAGCCATGTCTCGGAGCTGTAAAGCGGCAGAGAGTCATGTGACCGGCCTGAAGACAGCTCTAAATAGCTATTTACAGTGTTGTATGCCAGCCTCTAACAGAGAGGCTGGCAGTGACAATTGTAGGTGTCATTAGCAGCGGTAGGGAGGGGTGGAGACAGAGAGGGCGCTGACAGGCAGGAAGAAGGGGGGTAATGGGGGAGAGAGGAGAGCAGGGCAGCGTATGACGGCGGGACGCGCTGTGACCACAGTGATCAGGGCTGAGTAGCCCTGGTTATCGTGGTCAGTTTAGAGAGGAGCATAGAGGAAGTGGCAGATTCAAGGAGGTTTTTTTTTTACACAAGCACTGTGCTGTTAAATCTGCTTTAACCACTTCCCGACCGGCGCACGACTATGTACGTCGGCAGAATGGCACGGCTGGGCAAATGGGCGTATATATACGTCCATTTGAATTTCCCGCCGTGTCAATACGTGCGCGCCGGCCGGGAGCTCCGTGAGTCGGGTCGCGGGTCCCGCGGACTCGATCGCCGCGGGGATACCCGCAATCGTCTCACGGAGAGCAGGAACGAGGAGATGCTGATGTAAACAGCATCTCCCCGTTCTGGCTAGTGACAGTGTCACTCGATCTCTGCTCCCTGTCATCGGGAGCAGAGATCAGTGTACTGACAGACAGAGCCCAACCCCCTACAGTTAGAAAACACTCCCTAGTACTGACTTAACCCCTCCCCGCCCCCTAGTGGTTAACCCCTTCACTGCCAGTGTCATTTACACAGGAATCAATGCATTTTTATAGCACTGATTGCTGTATAAATGACAATGGTCCCAAAAATGTGTCAAAAATGTCCGCCATGTCCGCCATAATGTCGCAGTCATGATAAAAATCGCTGATCGCCGCCAAAGCTAGTAAAAAAAAATTAATTAATAAAAATGCCATAAAAGAATCCCCTATTTTGTAAACGCTATAACTTTTGCACAAACCAATCAATAATCGCTTATTGCAATTTTTTTTTTTACCAAAAATATGTAGAAGAATACGTATCGGCCTAAACTGAGGGAAAAAAATGTTTTTTGATATATTTTTGGGGGATATTTATCATAGCAAAAAGTAAAAAATAATGCGTTTTTTTCAAAATTGTCGCTCTTATTTTGTTTATAGCGCAAAAAATAAAAATCGCAGAGGTGATCAAATACCACCAAAAGAAAGCTCTATTTGTGGGAAAAAAAAGGACGTTAATTTTGTTTGAGAGCCACACCGCACGACCGCACAATTGTCAGTTAAAGCGACGCAGTGCCGAATCGCAAAAAGTGCTTTGGTCTTTGGGCAGCCAAATGGTCTGGGGCTTAAGTGGTTAAAGGACCAGGATCTGTATTTTTTTTGGGGGGTTAACAAACACTTTAATATATCCCTTTTATGAGATTTACAGCTAACTACAATCTGCCATGCTTCAAGCTTCCATCTATGCACGGTTGGGTACACATTCTCAGGGTATTATGTTGATTTACGCCCAGATGAGCATTCATCCTCTGCAGGAGATGTGTTGAATATTTGCCTGGTTTATTTGACATTCCAATTTGATATATAAGCCATATGCTTATCAACCAAAGCTTCTGATGATATATTCATTGTGAGGCTGCACGGCAGCGTTGAATAATTCCTTCAAAAGACATCTGGTATAAGAATAATGTCATCATATCTTTTAGTCTGACAACTCCCCAAACCTTCCAAGTGCACAGACAGAAACCCGGAGAACTTATCCAGCTGTTTATTGTTTTCCCTCAAGGCAGAACAATTGCATGTGGGGTGTCTAGAAGATCAAGTGCAAGGCTGTGACTGAAAACCAGCATGTGTACATATTACAACCCATGGCCTAATACACAGGGTTACGGCTATGCGCACTTGTTTTCACGCTACTACACCTTAGCGTGTGTGAGCATGCATGTGTGACACTGTCTTTGGTGCATATCACCCTATTTAAAACAGCACACTGAGGAGAAGTTACTGAGTGGTCATTAGCTCATGTGACTTGTGACCAGACCTGTATCCTGCTATCTTGTGTTTTATCCGGTTTGTCGCCTGATGTCTGCTGAATCCAGATCCCCTGTGGCTGAACTTGGCTTGCGTCCTGTCTGCTGTTTTGGTGCCTCCTGCTTCTGGTTGGTTATTGACTCTGGCCTGGCTTCTAACCCTGCTCCTGCCTTCTGATTTGGTTCTTCTGCTACCTGGTGGTTGTTAACTCATGACTATGGCTTTGCTTTCGGCCCCTGTGAGTTCTATGTCCCACCGGTATGCTACAGTTCTGCACAAGTTCCAGTTCAAGCATCCACATCATTTCGGCAGTATCCCAACTGTTGTCTGACCACCCACACTGTCAGGACCTACCGCAGGAACCTGTTCCTCTTCTTTTCCTGATACACTTCTTGTCTGATAACCTCTGGAGTTGGCGCAATAGTGTATGGGAAGCCCTCTCGTCAGCTTGGCCTCTACCAAGTACGTGACAAGGAGACATGAGGAATATGTACAGTGTAGGTAAATTTAATAAAAGTTTTAGATGTGTTTCCTAGTAAACACAATGTACGGAGATAAGGAGTAATAGGTAGGAATTGTAAACACATAAAAACACAGGTTGAACTGGTTGGACAGATGTCTTTATTCAACCTTAACAACTATGTAGCCATGTATTATCTTTGTATGATTGCCTTTAGCTAGATAGAGGGGCCTTTGGGGAAGTGTGACCGATTTTGCTTTTAATCATTTTTAATAATTCTGGCAGCATTTTGGCTACAAATGATGATAGAAATGCATTATTCACTTATAGCTATTTTATGGTTCCACTTAGAGAATGCTATTCCAATCTATTACATGCATTCCTGAAGAAGACTACATCCTAGAAACGCATTAAGCACCTTCAGAGGAAAATAACATCCAATGTTGGACATGTGTTGCTATCTTGGTGTATCAGGGTTATTTTGTTCTATTTTATTGAAGTGACTTTTTGTGCTGCTTTGTATTGTGTACGTTGTAAAAATCAGCGTCTTAATACCCTTGAATAGACAATATAATAAATAATAATAAAAAGTCAATCGGCGCAAACACTCACTATAGTAATGAGATAGATGTCTGCCCCTGGACGCAATATACATCTGCATCCAGGATCAGATATTTGTCCCCAACAGTAAAGTAGTGTCAGTATATTTGCTGCACCATGGCCATTTAGGACCAATAAATGAGACCAAAGACATGACCAAAGCTGGACCTCCACCCCAAGGCAAAAAGAAATATCTATGGCCCTGTACAGTGACGGCCCATCCATAGAGAGCTCACGGGCGCCGCCCCCCCCCCCATCCATTGTCCGGCCCCCTGATCTACATATCGTGACACCAGACTATGGATTCCAATGCGGGGGGGAGGTTAAGCACCTGATTAGAGCCAGAGGCTCTAATAGGCTTCAAAAAAGGGACGGACACCCAGTTGTGTGACGATAGCGAATTCATTTTCGCTATTTTCACACTAATGTTGCTCCCCGTACACTTTTGTGCACTGAAATTTGCACATGCAGTTTAAGGCTTGACATATTTGGTATCTATTTACTTGGGGGAGCCTCATATTTTATATTTTACAAATTAAATGAGTAAAATCTAGTGTTGGTGTGCAATAAAAGTAACTTTAGTGTTTTTTACTAAAAATATGAGTTTGATAAACTGTTGTACTAATATAATGTAATGTCAGCCCTAAAATGTGCATTTTAACATGTGTGCAATACCCTGTTTCCCCGAAAATAAGACCTAGCGTGATTGTCGCTGATGGCTGCAATATAAACCCTACCCCCCAAATAAGCCCTAGTTAAAGTCCTTGTAGGTTTTATTTTCAGGGTAGGGCTAATTTTCGGGGAAACAGGGTTATTTGAGGGGGTAGCGCTTATATTGCAGCCATCACTGACAATCACGCTAGGTCTTATTTTCGGGGAAACAGGGTACATACCAAAACAGCTCTAGCAGTGATAGGGTTAAATATCATTATTCATTAATCTTGACTACAATAAGCTGCCATTTAAAGTACCTTATGGCCTCTTGCTATGGCATTTTATGTAAAATGGCCAATGTGACAAAATAGTAGACATGTGCATGTGTACCCGAATTTCGGGTATTCTCGTTATCGTTTGTTAAAACGATAAGGAATGTGCAGAATCCGAAAACCGAAAGATCTGACATAAACAAATGCTTTATTTTTGTTTTCGTTTCGACAACAGTTCGATATAGATAGAAGTTTCGACATGACGCTGACAATAGTGATCTGTGTCCATCGAACCTGTGGTCGAATGTGCCTAACCTTATCTCTATTAGTCCAAGATTATTCTACATAGAGAGAAAAGATTCGACATAGAGAGAAAAGATTCAACATTATAAAGACAATAGCAAAAAAGGTCAAATGTGCCTAACCTAACTCTATTAGTCCAAGATTATTCGACATAGAGAGAAAAGATTCGACATGAAGATTCAACGAAGCAGTCGCCGTGAGCGGACATTTATGGTCAAATGCTCTGCCCATAGGCTATAGAAGAATTCTAATGTTGGTTGACTAGTAATAATAATTAATAAATATAATTATTACTAGTGTCATACAACATTAGAATTCTACTATAGCTTGTAGGCGGTACATTCGACCGGAAATGTACGATTGCGGCGTCGTACAGTTTAGCTGCTCCGTCGAATCTTCTTAGAACATTCGACAGACACCATAAGCCTTCAATGACAGATTCGACCTTAATTATTTCGGATTTTCGAACGACTGCATTTTTTAACGAAACAAAATAAATAAAAACAAATTTCGGGAGTAACTAAATAAATGTATTTTTCGGATGAAAACGAAATTCCGAAAACGAAATATTTCATTGTGCACATGTCTACAAAATAGACGGAAAACATGTTCTGCCTTATGAACTTCACACGCCCAATAAACTGTAGGACCAATGTTTTGCCAGCACGGGGATGAACAGATGTTGCGTGTATGTGTTGCATCACATTGGCACACAGCAGCTGTGTCTGTGCAGCCACATGTCCCAATAGACATCTATGGGACTACTAGCACAGGGATGCACACAAACAGGGCAGGACTTAGGGTGGTGGGGACCCTGGGCTTGAGTCACTTTCAGGCCTACCTTCTATACGTATGCACAGCTCTATAAAACAGAAATAGAAAAGGACAAGGTGCGCCAGACTCAGTGCAGTATTAAAGAACTTCTGTTTAATTGGACAAGACAAAACAGCCAAATGGCTACTCACAAAAGTAGATAATATATAAGCATATAAGTGGGGGATACTGTACTGGTATTCGTCCTGGGTCCACGATTAATAAAAGCAATAAAAATGGATAAAATTATAATTACCTTATTTATCGGAGTATAACACGCACAACAAGTTCAGGAGGGAATTTTAAGGAAAAAAACTTTTAGGAGGGAAGTTTAAGGAAAAAAACTTAAATGCCCATCAATGCAGCCTTATCAGTGTCCATCTGCCGCCTTGTCAGTGTCATTGCAGCCTTGTCAGTGTCAGTGTAGCCTTGCCCCAGTGTCGTTTGCAGACTTGTCAGTGTAGCCTTGCTCCAGTGTCATTACTGCCTTCTCATTGCAGCCTTTCAGTTTAAAAATGGCGCCGCCGAGATACAGAGCCGGCTTTGGCCGTTCTTGGCAGCTTTCGGCCGCTCTCGGTGGCTCTCGCCCGCTATCGACGGCTTTCGGAATGGGCAGGACGGGCGAGGCTGGTGGGGCCCGTTGGGCCCCCTTATGGGCCGGGGCCCATGGGCTTGAGCCCCGTCAAGCCCAATGGAAAGTTCGGCCCTGCACACAACACCTGTTCATCCCCATGCTGGCAAATCATCCTTATTGTGATCACAGGTTCTCTTTTAATAGTCAAGGTAGTTTTAAATACCTACTGACAGCAATTAAAGGGCCATATAGGATTTTTAATAATACTTATGAAATAATCAAGGCTGCAGGTTACATAATAAACACTTTTGCTCTAATTAGCACATTTGGAAGGGTCAGTGCTTCTAAACGGACATTTCTATAAAAGCTGAGCTTTTAAACTCCACTCACACTTTCCCTGAGACCCCAACGCACTTTAGAAATAAGTCTTTTGGTTGAGATATTGATGTCATGGGGCATTCTTGTGGCGCGATCCCTAGTGCTGCACTGATGGCGCTCATGTAATGATGTGTGAGTGCTGAGCCCAGGCTGCATACTGACATCCCCTTGAGCTAGCCTGAGTTCAAAGAAAGTGGATTGAATGAAGCTTCCCATTGTTCAACCCAGAAGACTAATAGCATCTGGTCCTGAAAAGAATTTACTGCAGGGGGAGGGAGGAGGTAAACTCCGAATTGAGGGTTAGTATTGCTCCTAAAGCCTTTTTTTTAACTTTGGGCTGTTTTATTTTTTTACACATGTGTAAAAATAGAGTTCTGCTTTAGGCCTCATTCACACGAGCGTACTTATCCATACACCCATGTAAAGGTGGATGAGTTATATAGTTACATACAGTAGCCAGGCTGAAAAAAGACACTAGTCCATCTACTTCAACCAATTAAAAAATAAAAGTTGAAGTTGGAGAGGTCGTATTCTTCTTTTAACGAGTCAAAGGTACAGAGGTTGCCTGTCTGAAAGATATAATTGAGGACCTGAATGCCAACCCTGCCAAATAGCAGGATCAGGATCAATTGTTAGGTGAGGGAGCATGGGTTCGGGATTAGAACAGGTCTCAAGAGAACGTGACTAGTTAGCTTGTGTCAACCTATTTTCTTCGGTTGAGTAACAGCCAGGGAAAAGAAAAGTGCATTATTACAGGAACACGGAAGACTATTGTTTCAATTACAATTAGTTGGCTCTTGGTCACATTATTTATTATCTCATTATTATTCATTCTCCTGTAAATGTTCCAGCTGGTTGCTTTGTATATTTTTCATAGATTGTCATGTGTGCTTCATTTGCATGTATTTAATAAAAAAAAATGTATGATGGATGACTGCTGATTGGTATCGGAAAATTCCAGTCAAAACTCTTGAGCAATGGCAATATTATTTTTCCATGTTCCTGGAACCAAGCCTTGCTTTCTGGCCAGGTACAATGGTTCTTCACCTGCCTTGAGCGAGTCAGAGGTTCTGGTGTGCTGCTGTAGCAGCAGAAAGGCTGCCTCCAGGTAAGCCTGCTCTTTATTTATTGCTATGTATTTCCCATAGGGGGAAACCCAGATAGTTTAGAGTTAGGGACCACAATTTACAGAGGAGTCTTGATGTGGCAGTGTGACTTCCACATGTATTTGCAAATGTATGAAACGAAAACCTCTTTTAACCTAAAATGTTAAGTGCTTGAGTAGAATTTTTAGAATCAGCTGATCACAGAGTGGGTAAAGGGCCAATTCCAGTGGGCCCTTTACCATGTGATCAGCTGTCAGCCAATGACAGCTGATCACGGAAGCAAACAGAAGCTGGTTATCTTTTTTTTTTTTCTCTCACACTGCTCGTGTGAAGAAAAGAAGAAAGCCATTAACTGGCTTCTGTTAGAGGGACATCGGTCCCACACAGTGCACATCAGTACCGCTAATCAGTGCACGTCGGTACAGCTAATCAGTGCACATCGATACCGCTAATCAGTGCCCACTAGTGACACTTATCAGTGTTACCTATCAGTACCTCCTGATCAGTGCCCATCAGTGCTGCCTCATCAGCGCACATTAGTGAAGGAGGAAAATTACCTGTTTGCTAAATTTTATAACGAAATATGAAAAATGTTTTAATTTTTTTTTCAAAATTTTCAGTCTATTTTTTGTTTGTTTAGCAAAAAATAAAAAAAAACAGTGGTAATTAAATACAACCAAAAGAAAGCTCTATTTGTGTAAAAAAAATAATAAAAGTTTCATATGAATACAGTGTTGCATGAGAATTATCTTGAAAAATTCTTGTCAAATTTGTTTTGTGTTTTGATTTCAAATGCTGAGTTTCCCTCACGGGGCAGTACAACATTCCACAGGCATTCCTTTGACGTTCTTCTGCCATCACCTTTCCAGCATACTTCATCCTTTTTTGGAGTAGCTGGGCAGCCTGCCTCCATTGTTTTGACTGTGGCCCGTGTGTTTGTCAGCCATTTGACCGCCTTCTGTCACATGAGCATGCGGAATACCAGCAGCCGAGCGGCTCCCGATCAGCGGGGCGGGGTGAACAAAACAAAAAATCTGGGTTGAATGAAATGACTACTACCACTGACTCCAAGCTAACTTAGCATGTACCAGGCTTTACCCTGCGCAGGGACAATCATTCCCTAGGGAGCTCAGCAACCGCACAGATAAGAGGACACCATTGCAATTTACCTTCTCTTCCTATATTTCATATAATTATCTGTCAAACTAATACACCATAAAGAACTCTCCCACAGCCTCTGTCTCTTTTTCTTTTTTCTTCATATCTTTGGAGGCACCCCAGTTATGCGGCCATTCAAACGGCTGGAGCTGTGAACCGGGAAGGAAGACCAAACAAAGATGGAAGCCCTGGAGGTTATCGTTTTAGGTCAAGTCTGTCAAAATGTGCTAGCATGGACACTGACGTGCTAGCACATGTCCTGCAGGACCATATCCTGCAGGAGCAAAACGTTTTTTTTTTTGTGAGGTACTGCAGTTCTAGTTTTCAGGTCAAAACTTTAAGACCTCCCTCACTTTAGCCAACTTACAAATGATTAATGCTTTGGAAGCTGTGCAAAAAGAGAAGGGGCGGGCAAAGGGCTAGTCACCAGACATTGCATATATTTGCCATCATGGCTCTTGTGGGTCAGTGACTAAGGTAGCAAATTTAGAGGACAGAACTAAGCCTCATAATTTACAAATTGTGGAACTTTTTTTTTGTCTACCTCTAGACATCTGTGGCTTAAATCATCAAGAGAGCTGTAGGGCAATGGGACTTCAGGGGATTTGAGAGTAAGCAGAAGGCTTGTTATAGTTCACAAAACATGAAACCAGCTCCTCTTTCTGTTGTAGGGTGAGCGGCACAGGTAAAAACATAATCCTGCATATAAAAGATCTAGTGCTGCTCCCAATAGCACATGTTTGCATTAGTTTTAATCAGGGCTTTTTTTCCTCAGAGAAAAGGTGCAGGAACTCCTCCTTTTCTCCAACCTAACCACCTCCAAGCACCGTTTCTTGGTTCCATCCCCTAGCCAGCTCCCATACTGCCCTTTTAGAGAATACAGAACCAAGTATTTTGTGCTGATCAGTAATTTGTATGAAATGTGTTAATGATAACAGAAAAAGTAGTAAAATAGGTCCACTGTAGCCAGTAACAACAGAGCCCCCTCCAGCAACAATAGACCCCCCAAAACAATGGACCACCCGAAACAGCTCCCCCCAGCAGCAACAACAGATCTCCCAAGAGCCAGCATCAATAGACTCTCCAGCAGCCAGCAACAATAGACTCATCCCTCAACAGTAGATCTCTCCCAGCAATAACTGACCCCCGAGCAAATTTAAGACCCAGCCCCAGCAACAATAGCTCCCCACCAGCAACAATAGACCCCCCCCTGCAAAAATAGATCCCCTCCATCTAGAATAGATCCCCCAGCAACCAGCATCAATAGACCATGCAGCACACCCCAGCACCCCTTACCATTTCACACAGTCAGTGTTGGAGGTGCCGGAACTGCATTCCCCCACGTTCCTGCTGAAAAAAATCCCTGGTTTTTACTAAAATAATCCCATGGCCAAGGGGCCAGACTTATAGCAAAAGATGCCACTATTCAGCTATGTCTTGGGAAACGGTATATAAATGTACAAAGGGAAATGGAAGGGGAATATGGGACTTTAAATAAAGCCGTGGTCTGGTAAGGCCACATGCTTCCATCCCTATCCATATGGTACAAAAAAGGAGAGCAAGAGGATGGGACTTTGAATGAAACATGTAGCAGCAACTGAGTATTAGGTGGACATGTAAAAAAGTATTTATTGGTACAAAACACTGATATACACACATAATCTATCTATCTATCTATCTATCTATCTATCTATCTATCTATCTATCTATCTATCTATCTATTATGTATGTATATCAGTGTTTTGTATTAATAAATACTTTTTTACATGTCCACCCCATACTCAGTTGCTGTTACGTGTTTCATTCAAAGTCCCACCCTCTTGCCCTCCCTTTATACCACCGAAATAAACTGTGCTGCTACTCCTTTCACTGTCCAGTCACAGGTTGGGGATGGGTCCCAGATGACCTGAGATCAGAGAAAAAGGTTGAATGATGCTGCCCATCACACTGAGGACATCTAGTGGAAGAAAAGAGTACTGCTGGGGAAATCTCTCGGTTACATGTGAATATTGTATACATCCCACCTTTTTGAGATGGGAACGAGAGACACCTACAGTGCCTTTGAAAAAGTATTCATACCCCTTGAAATTTTCCACATTTTATCATGTTTTATCAACCAAAAATGTAAATGTATTTTATTGGGATTTTATGTGATAGACCAACACAAAGTGACACATAACTGTGAAGGGGAAGGAAAATGATAAATGGTTTTCAAAATGTTTTACAAATAAATATGTGAAAAGTGTGGTGTGCATTTGCATTCAGCCCCCCCTGAGTCAATACTTTGTAGAATCACTTTCACTACAATTACAGCTGGAAGTCTTTTTGGGGATGTCTCTACCAGCTTTGCACATCTAGAGAGTGACATTTTTGCCCAATTTTCTTTCTAAAATAGCTCATGATCTGTCAGATTGGATGGAGAGTGTCTGTGAACAGCAAATTTTCAAGTCTTCCCACAGATTCTCAATTGGATTTAGGTCTGGACTTTGACTGGGCCATTCTAACACATGAATATGCTTTGATCTAAACCATTCCATTGTAGCTCTGGCTGTATGTTTAGGGTCCTTGTCCTGCTGAAAGGTGAACCTCTGCCCCAGTCTCAAGTCTTTTGCAAACTCTAACAGGTTTTCTTCTAAGATTGCCCTGTATTTGGCTCCGTCCATCTTCCCATCAACTCTGACCAGCTTCCCCGGCCCTGCTGAAGTAAAGCATTCCCATAACATGATGATGCCACCACCATGTTTCACAGTGAGGATGGTGTGTTCAGGGAGATGTGCAGTGTTAATTTTCCGCCACACACAGCATTTTGGGCCAAAAAGTTTAATTTTGGTCTCATCTGACCAGATCACCTTCTTCCACATGTTTGCTGTGTCCCCCACATGGCTTCTCGCAAACTGCAAACAGGAATTCTTATGGCTTTCTTTCAACAATATCTTTCTATTTGCCACACTTCTATAAAGGTCAGATTTGTGGAGTGCACGACTAATAGTTGTCCTGTGGACAGATTCTCCCACCTGAGCTGTGAATCTCTGCAGCTTCTCCAGAGTTACCATGGGCCTTTTGGCTGCTTCTCTGATTAATGCTCTCCTTGCTCAGCCTGTCAGTTTAGGTGGACGGCCATGTCTTGGTAGGTTTGCAGTTGTGCCATACTCTTTCCATTTTCGGATGATGGATTGAACAGTGCTCCGTGAGATGTTCAAAGCTTGGGATATTTTTTTTTAAACCTAACCCTGCTTTAAACTTCTCCACAACTTTATCTCTGACCTGCCTGGTGTTTTCCTTGGCCTTCACGATGCTGTTTGTTCACTAAGGTTCTCTAACAAACCTCTGAGGGCTTCACAGAACAGCTGTTTTTATACTGAGATTAAATTACACACAGGTGGAATCTATTTATTAATTAGGTGACTTCTGAAGGCAATTGGTTCCACTTTGTTAGGGGTACTAGAGTAAAGGGGGCTGAATACAAATGCACCCCATACTTTTCAGGTATTTATTTGTCCCTCATTTTGAAAACCATTTATCATTTTCCTTCTACTTCACAGTTATGTGCCACTTTGTGTTGGTCTATCACATAAAATCCCAATAAAATACATTTGCGGTTTTGGTTGTAACATGACAAAATGTGGAAAATTTCAAGGGGTATGAATACTTTCTTAAGACACTGTATTAGGAAAAGTATTTAGGCATAGTTAAACCCACAAGTTCTTTTTTAATTTACAAATGCAGCATTTTAGATATTGGATGAAAGGTTTAGCACTGGGAAACACTTTTTGAAAGATAAAAAGTCCATCTTACAACTATATAGATCAGACCAAAATGAGGGACAAATAGGGAGGAAAGAGGGACAGAGGGACTTTGTTCCAAATCAGGGATAGTCCCTCAAAATCAGGGACAGTTGGGAGCTATGAATTATTGCAGCAATAGCTGGTTTTGTTGTTTTATCTTTTGATGCACTATTAATTTTTATCTTTTTGGATGGAGTTTTGTTTTAATATTTAAGCAGAGTTGCACGTTACCAGTAGAAGGAATTACCTATTTGACAGCTTAATTTTCTGGTTCTTCTACAGTCTTGGATGTGATATGTCATGCAAAGATCTGTTTATACTAAGAGGGCAGAGGCACCATAAATGCGGGTTATCCTGGTTTTGTGGTGGGGAACAGCCACCATTTCATCATCATATAGAATGAAAGACACATGAGTGATATGAATCCTACATCTCTACTACTACCACTGACTCCAAGCTAAAACAAAGGCTTCTATTTATTTGTTAAAACTGTAGTTAAAGTATAATTAAAGACAAAACTTTTTTTTCAGTTTTGGATAGAGTGGAGAGGGATCAGAACACCTGCCAGGTTTTTATTGCTGTCTGTGTGCCCGTGTTATGGAGATTCACCCTCTCTATTTATCCTGTGTACTGTTAAAACTGAGAGTCTCACATTTTTGGTTGTCACCAGAACAGGAATAAGGGGGAAATTTTCCAATGGGCAGGGCTGTCGTAAAGCAGGGGCACCATTGGGCACTGTCCAGGGGCCCCAGGTGCATGGGGGCGGCCCAATGATAATTTTGCATTACATCATACTTGCCAACTGTCCCGGATCTGTTGGGATAGTCATGCTTTTTACTAAACTTTCCTGGGATGGCCAGTGTTCTGCAACCTGAACTTTACCCTCCTGATCCCAGTATCTTGCATTTTGTGTTGATTTAGTCTATGATTTATGACATGTCTTCTTATATATTTGTTAGTACTTTCAGTAAGATCGATTTTAAACCATGTTTAATTCTATCAACTATTTATACTTAAACTCTTGAGAGTAGGTGAATACATTTGGGTCAGCCTGGTAGGGGCCCAATGGCATTACATTACCTAGGGGTCCATGATGCTATTAGGATGGCCTTGCTTATGGAGGAACACTAGTTCTGGTGACAACAAGGCATTCCCTCACTTTAGAGGGATTTCCTCTCACTTCCTGTTTTGGCTATGGTGTGAAAAGTTAAGGGAAATCTCCCCAAAGGGAAAAAAAGTGACAGGGGTTACAACCCTCACTTATTTTATGCAAAATAAAAACAAAGTTTTGCCTTATTTCTAATTTAAAGCGGTAGTAAACCCAGCCATAAAACAGTTTAATTTCCGGCACGTGCCGGAAATGCAGCACTCCCATTGGTTGTGCTCTCAACTAAACTGTCAAACCATCCAATGGCTGGTGTCATAATTGATCACATGTGCAGCATCGTGGCAGTTGTAGATTAAACAGAGGCAAAGATGGCAGTTTCCTTGGCTGAAAACAACAGGAGGGTTTACTTACACTTTAATTGGGTTTATTTACCCCCTTGAGCTCCGGAGGGTTTTCTACTTTAACTGGCAATTGCACGGAACGCTGTACACAAATTAAATTTGTATAATTTTTTTTCACACAAATAGAGCTTTCTTTTGGTGGCATTTGATCACGTTTTTTTTATTTTTTTTGATGTAAACGAAAAAAGATTGAACATTTTGAAAAAGAAAATATTTTATACTTTGTTATAAAACATATCTAATAAAAAGATCAAATTTCTTTATAAATTTCGGCCAAAATGTATTCTGCTGCATGTCTTTGCTAAAGAAAAATAAAAAAAAATCCCAATAAGTGTATATTAACTGGTTTGTGCAAAAGTTATAGCATCTACAAACTATGGTATATATGCTGGAATGTATGCAGTTATGACACTATAATGGGAACGGTGTGATCAGCAACTTATAGTGGGACTGTGATAGTGTGGCGGCAATCTGGTGCTAAAGCAAAAGGAAAAAATTGGCCGCACGCCACCATGGAACTGAAGCAGATAAAATCCTTTATTATCACCGTAGCCAGACAACAGAACAGGGCTAAATGTTGATGCCTTTTACTTGGATATCTCGTGCTTAATCATAACAATGGAGATATCTAAGACCCAGCTATCTAGGTGCACACCCCGTGGAAATGCACCTGCAACAGATTGAGTGTCTGACTATCTCCTACCAAACATATGGTGGGCACAATTATTTCATAAAATTTATTTATTCAATTAGCATATACAAACATAATCAAAGAGAGGAAAGGGAAAGAAAAATCATAAGAAAGACAAGTGCCATAAAGAAAAAAACGAATGGACACGTTCTCCAATGCAAATGTATTTACTGAATCTTCAAATCATCAAAGTCGTCATGTACATCAATTGCAGCTACTGTATACAGTTGCGAGCATCCCTGCTCTTCCTCAGGCTGTATGGCTTTGTGTGAAAATTCTATGAGTGATTCCCTCTTTTGTTCAAAAACTCTAGTACAAGCGGGTGTTACCCCACCGGTGTGTCCCATGCTTCCAAAATGAAAGGCCCTGGGAGAAAAACCATTAACCATTAACCCCATATCAGTTCCAATTTGTTTCCTACCTAGGCAAACAGATGCCTGCACAAGCCAAATAGATTGAGAAAGAGATAAAGCAAATTTTTCAACTCATAGTGTCACAATCAAAACATCAATAATTCCATATAAACATATTTTCATTCATCATCTAGATAAAAATATCCTAAATGAAAAAAATCGCATACAGGTGCAATAGACATGTAGTCCACAAATTCCAATCAGGACTTCATAGAATTTTCATCCTTCTGATCAATTCCCACTTATTCCCATGTGTCAAGATGCGACTATCTGAAAATAGAAAATGTAAAAAAGTCGCTAACTGGATCGTCATAAAAATAGATACAAATCATAGTCCCTATTCATCCCATCTGGATAGAGGGATCGTAACCTGTTGATCCACCAAACCTCTCGCTGCTTAAGTCTCAATATTCTGTCACCCCCTCTTCTGTCTCGGGGAACCTCCTCAAGCACCATAAATCTTGAATCTGAGTCCTGATGCCCTTTCTCCAAAAAATGTCTTGATACTGGCAGCCCTGGTTGTTTCAGTCTAATGGCGCTGCGATGCTGTGCGATTCGGTCTTTAATCTTTTGGGTTGTTTCACCAACATACAACAATTTGCATGGGCAGGTCAGACTATAGATCACATAGGAGGATTGGCATGTAAAAAATCCTTTAATCGCAACCTTATCTCCATTTTCAGGATGGACATACCGGTCACCTTTAAGTAAAAGCTTACATTGAATGCAACTCAAGCTGGGAAAGCACCCTTTCCTTTTCTTACCCAGAAATGTCATTTTAGATATGTTTTCCCTTGGTCTATATTCTGATCTCACCAATGCATCTCGCAGCGTTTTATTCCTTCTAAAGGCTTTAAATGGTGTTTGTTGAAAGACCTCAATCTGTGGATAGGAGCGTTTTAAAAGGGGCCAATGTTTCTTGATGACTCTAAAAACCTGCTCGCTGTAACTGTGAAATTGCATCAAAAATGGTAATCGTCTCATCTGTGGTCTATGTCTCACTGGAGCTGTACCCATCTCCTCCTGCTCTATCTTTTTTACTTCTTGTTAAATAATGTAATTGGGATATCCCCGTTCCTGAAACTTAGAACACATCTCCTTCATTCTTAAATCCCTCACTGTTTCATTACTAACTATTCTCCTGACCCGCAAAAGTTGGCTTCTTACAATGGAACGGAAGACATGGGGGGGATGAAAGCTGTCAAACAATAGTAACTGATTCCTATCAGTCGGCTTGATATACAAATCGGATTCCATCCGATTGTTATCGATGTAAATCCTGGTATCCAAATATGGAACCGATTTCCCCCCAATGTTGATTTTGAATTGGATCTCATGAGAAAAATCGTTCAGCATCACATCAAAGGCAAGTAGCGATTCCATGTTGCCCCGCCATATGACAAAAACATCATCAATGTCACCAGGTGGCGCAATGGCTTTTAAATAATTCATTCTGAAAGATGTACCTGTGTTCAAAGTCATTCATAAATGTACAGGCATATGGCGGGGCAACATTAGAACCCATTGCAAATCCTTTCAGTTGCATAAAAAATTGATCCTTAAACAGAAAATAGTTGTTTAATAATATTATTTTAAATAATTTTTAGAAAAGAGAGATTTGCATGTCTGAAAAGTTATTACATCCTCTAATCAGATCCATCACTGCATCAATACCAGGTTGATGTGGGATGGATGTGTACAAACTATTGACATCCCAAGTGACTAAAATTTCATTTCCAGAACACTGGGAAAATTCCTTGATTTTACACAAAAAATCATTAGTGTCCTTGATATATGCTCTGGTGTTCTTCACAAGGGGTGCCAAGATCTTGTCTAAAAACTGTGCAGTTGGAACAAAAATAGAATCGCTTCCTGACACTATGGGACGACCAGGTAGAGAATAGCTGTCTTTGTGTGTTTTAGGTAAGGTATACAAAATGGGAATCCGGGTATGAGCAGGTAGCAAAAAATCGTAAAGGTCACGTGTGATCATTCCCTCTTTTAAGGCTGGTTTAAGACACTTTCTAATTGCTTCCTAACTTGCCAGGTGGGGTCATTCGGCACCTTTTTATAGACAGTTTGGTCACTTAACTGACGTAGGATTTCATTTTCATACAGTTGTGGGTCCATCACCACTACCTGAACCCCTTTATCTGCCGGCTTTACTATAATGTCCTCCCGTCGGCTGAGACTTCTCAAAGCAGATCGTTCTGTGTGTGATAGGTTATTGGACACATGATCTCAGTAATCAATTTGAGAGACTAATTCCTTTATTTCTCGGGATACCTCTTTCAGAAAGGTTTCAACAGGGGCATAGGTAGTGGGTGGTACTGATTTACTTTTATTTTTTAAACCCGAAGATTTACAGGTCAAGGCACTATCTGTAACATCCACCTTGGGAGTCCACCTTGACACCATTCCAGTCTAACAGCAAGGACAAGTAACCCACCCAAAGTTTGAATATATATATATACACACACACATACACACATATATATATATATATATATATATATATATATATATATATATATATATATATTACCAAAAGTATTGGGATGCCTGCCTTTACACACACATGATATTTATGACATCCCAGTTTTAAGCATTGTACACACGGTACGGTTGTTGGACAACCGAGCATCTGATTTTTGTCAAAAGGGAGTGTGCCAGGATCTTGTCTTGCATGCTAACGTTACATACTAACTAAACAAATTGTTGTACCACAAACACGAACGTAGTCACGTACTACGAGGAACTTCAGCTCTTGAACGTCACCCTTTGGGCCCCTTCTGCTAATTTCGTGTTTGGCGAGCATTGATTCCGAGCATGTGTGTTTGTACTTTCGACTTTTGTGTGACGGATTTGTGTACTGACCATCCGAAAATCAGACGTGGAGCTGTCGTTTGACAAAAAATTACTAGCCTGTCATCCAACATTTATTTGTTGGCCGAAAATTGGAAAACAATTGTTGAAAGGAGCGTACTAACGGTAAGAACTTCGGACAACAGCCTGTCAAATGACAATCGCCTTCTTAGTCTGTAGGGTTCAATATTGAGTTGGCCCACCCTTTGCAGCTAAAAAAGCTTCAACTCCTTTGGGAAGGATGTCCACAAGGTTTAGGAGTGTGTCTATGGATATGATTGACCATTCTTCCAGAAGAGCATTTGTGAGGTCAGGCACTGATGTTGGTATTATAGTGTAAATGTAAGCAAACCACCACACATGAAAGCATAATGGATAAAGAAGAAAGGAAAATGGTATTGATCAATCCCAATATTTTTTTTTCTTAAATCTCTTTATTAGTTTTCTTTTTTTTTCCCCATACAAAATATACATTTCACAACTTACATTTATCTGCTCTCTTTGGAGCTTCCATAAAACTCCACTAACATTCATTTCATCCAACACAAATAACCTTTATACATTAATTTCTCCCCCTTTATTCTATGGTGTGGTTTATCCTCTCTTCATATCCTGTTTATTCTGAAGCCGTCATGGGATTCTCTATCCAACTTGCCCTCACTCTTACATATTTCTCCCTATATCCTCTATTACAATATATCTCCCTATACAATGGCAAGTTGCTATCCACTAAATTTTTCCAATGTACCAGCGAGGGAGCTTCCACCTTCCTCTAACTTAACACTATTGTCTTTCTGGCATCGAATAGTAGTAGGCCCCCGTATTCTCTTTCCTGTAGAGGTAATATTCTTCCATACCAATCCTAATAGGCAGATCTCTGCCTCTTGTTCCAAAGATACTGATGTTAGTATAGCAATTATTCTCAAGACCTCCCTCCAGAATACCACTATCTTCGGACACGACCAAAATATGTGAATGAAATTTCCTGGAATGTCTGCGCATCTCCAACAACATTTAATGGGGAGATCTTATATAGCTTATATGATGTATAGTAACTCCTATGTGTTATTTTAAATTGTATTAGTTTGTCTCGGAGTGAAACTAATATCTGCAATGGGAACCTCCATATCTCCTCCCAATTCTCTAAATTGGGGACATCTCTTTTCCACCTTTCGCAATATTTGCTTATGTCGGACAATGTAGTCCTTGATAAGTAAGTATACAGAGTTGAAATTGACTTCTTTACACTTCTTTTCCTTTACGTTTGTTCTAAACCCAGTTACATTATTGTGGGGTACCCTCAGGAAACTGAGCTGATAAAGCATGGGCAAGCTGCATATATCTGAAAGTATAACTCCCAGGTATATTTCAACATTGCCTCATTTCTGCAAATGAGGCAAAATTTCCCCCGTGTATTACTTGTGATAGCTTTTTAACCCCACATTTTGTCCATGCCCCTGGATCTTGAATAGAGTCTAAATGTGGCAACTCGGGATTTCTCCATAATGGGGTATTTGGGGGTAGATTCGTCTTCGAGTGTCCCTCTTTTACTACGGCAGCTTTCCATATTTTACTGTTGTTGTCGTTGAGGGGGTCAATCCCGCCTGGATTTTAGCCCCCTGTACAGCAATCCCTGAAGTGCCTCCACCGATTGTACCACTGCTGCTTCCAACATTGTGGCAGAGTCAAACCCATCGGGGTTCAGCCATCTCCCCACCGTCACTAACTGTGTAGCCAAATAGTACTTATAAAGGTCTGGGAAGGCCAATCCCCCCTGTGCTACCGGTCACATAAGTGTGCTTAATTTAATTCTAGCTGGTTTGTTTGCCCATATAAAGGCAGAAAACATACCATGCAGCTGTGTAAAAAACAGTTGGACAGCCATTGTGGAGAATTTCTAAACAAATATAGAAATGTAGGAAGAATCTTCATCTTTATTAAATTTATACATCCTAATAGCGACAAGGGCAGCATTTCCCATACCTTTAATTTTTTCCTAAATTCCTGTATTACTGGATCCAAGTTCAACATTCGAAAATCTTCAGCCCGTCGAGATATTTTTATGCCAAGGTATTTAAATTCCGTTACCCATTTTAATGGTGAGTTTGGAGCCGGTGTATCTTGTGCTCCTTGGTCAATGGGAAATAATATAGACTTACCCCAATTTACTTTAAGCCCTGTAAATAGTGAAAAATGATCTAGTAATTCTAAGACTCCTTCCAGAGATTGACCCGCATCTCTCAAAAATAGCATATCATTGGCCTACAGGGCTACTCTCTCTTCCAGCCCCCCCACTCAGAGTCCTTGATTATTTGGCGAAGTCCTAAGAGCCTCTGCCACTGGCTCTATTGCTATCGCGAAGAGTGCCGGAGAGAGAGGGCAGCCCTGCCTCGTGCCTCTATATAGCTGGAAAAACGATGATAGCTTTCCTCCCAGTTTAACCACTGACATGGGTTTCCTATATATTATTTGTATTCATTTAATGAATACTAATGGGAATCCCATCCTTCTAAGTATTTCACATAAGAAAGGCCATTCAATTGTATCGAAGGCCTTCTCTATGTCTAGGAAGGCCACTGTCATAGATCCTTCCTGGATATGATGAGTATGTATATTTGTATATACCCTACATAGATTATTATTCGTTGTTCTCCGTGGCATGAATCCTGTCTGGTCTGAATCTATAATATTTCTAAGCAGGGGTTGTAATCTTAGTGTTAATATTTTTGTCAATATTTTAAAATCTATATTTAATAGTGCTATTGGCCTATATGAGGAACATAATTTTGGATCCTTCATTTCTTTATATATTAAAGTTTTATATGTGCCTCTCTCATTGAGTCTGGAAGGGTCCCTTTCAATAACCCACTTGTAAATACTTCTGCGAGTTTTGGGGCTATTAAAGCTCCATATTTTTTATAGAATTCTACAGGAATTCCGTCTGGACCTGGTGCCTTTTCCCCTGAAAATGTATGTATAATTTTCATGATCTCCTCACTTGTAATTGGGTAGACCAATGCCGCCCTCTCCCTGTCCGTCAACCACCCAAGGGCTACCCAGTCCAAAAGGTCCGCCATAATCCCCGGGCGGAAGTTGGAGGGGAGAGAAGAGGCATGTAACAAACTACAATACTCTCTGAAGGTCTCCAATATCTCCTCAGGTTCTTTCACTCTCTGTCCTTTTAAAGTCTCAATTTCTGATATAGTTGTAGCTTGATATTCTTGTTGTGTTAATCTCGCTAAAAACCTCCCACTTTTATCCCCTTGCTCAAAAATGTTTTGTCTATTTCTGTATAATTCTAGTCTTGTTATTTCCTCCATATGCAGATGTAAATCTCTTTGTGCGGCCATCATTAGATCGAAATTAGTACCAATAGAATCTTGACCATGTTTTTCCTTCCGAAATTCTATCTGCATTTGCAGCTCCTGCATCCTAGCCTTCTGTTTTTTTATTAACCGCTGAAATATTTGAGATATATTGTCCTCGCAGATACGCTTAGAATGCATCCCAAACGATATCCACCGAGGACGATCCCGCGTTATCCTCCCATTATTCCATTATTATGGATGTAATTTTTTATGCTATTTCCGGATATAACACCCACTGCGGAGTTAATCTCCACAGTGATGCATGCCTCGGAGTAGGGATACGTATCGACAAAAATAATAGAGAATGATCTGAAATCCCACTCGGTAGATATGCGGCCTCCACATTGCCTGCTAACATTGCGGGATCTGCAAATGCTAGGTCTATTCTGGACGCCGTTTTATAGGAGGTAGAAAAGCAGGAGTAAATTATTTTTCTGGGTTCCTCCATCTCCAAATCTCTGTTACCCCTATCGCCTAGGGAGGTTTTGGATAGACCAAAAGCTCCCTAGGAGGGATAGGACCAAATTAATATCTCCAATAAGCAGTAACTTTGCTGGAAGATACTGAATCATTTTTTGCATTATCTCATTCATAACTTCCACAGAGAAAGGGGGTGGAATATATACTGCTACTGTAATATACCTCTGTTGTCCAATTGTATATAGCCATATATATCCAAGCTTTTTTTAATGTTATTAGTTTTTTTCCCATTAGATGTGTCTCCTGAAGTATAATCAACTGGGGACTATATTTTCTTATATAGTGAAACATTAGTGCTTGTTTGAACTTCAAACTTATTCCTCGAACACTCCAGGATAGTACCGAATAGCAGTTATCTTTTTTTACCTGACATTATTCCAAAAGTCTGGGAGGGATATGTTCCTCCACCATGTCTTATGCCCCCTGGTGTTTACAAGAAGCATCCATAGGGTCCTTAAACCACACCATTGTTGCACCAATACATACTCCCCCCTTACACTCACTTCACCTCCTTCCTTCCATCCGACCCTATCCCTCTCCACTCCCTTCTCTAGTGTGCAGCCCCATCCATTCATGAATGGGAGTGGGGAGGAACTTCTCCTATCCCCTTTTTACTGACCGTAGTATCTATTCTATACTCAGTACCCAACATAACTCAACTCAATCCCAAAAAAAAAAAAAGAATCTGATATCCATCATACCTCAGCTTAACCCCACCACAACAAACACCGTGTAAGGCTGGATTCACACCTATGCAGTTTTAGTGCTTTTTGCATTTTGCAGATTTGCACTAGAGTCCATTTAACATTGTCTCCTATGGAACACGATCTGTAGTGCAAATCTGCAAAATGCAAAAAGCACTAAAAATGCATAGGTGTGAATCCAGCCTAACTGTGTATTCCCTCGTGTCATTTCATCATACCATCTTATCATATCAAACTAAAAAAAAAACACATTATTCCCTCCTCTTCCCTTCCCTTTACCCTCCCTCCCCCCTTCCCCTGTGCTGCTATATCACTCACTTCATTATTTAATATGTGTCCTCCCAAAAAAAATAAAAAATGTAATTGTTAATTAACTGAAAACTGTATATTCCCACGTGTAATTTCATCATATTAACCTCTAAAGACCACATTATTTTCCCCTCTCTTTTTCTCCCCTCCTTCCCTCTTTCCCCTCTCCCCATGTGCTGTCATATCACTCATTTCTTATTACTTCATTATTCCATATATATCTTCACACCCCCCACAAAAAAAAAAAGAAGCGTCCTCTTCAATTTGCTAAAAGTGTTGAAAAAAAAGAAAAGAAGAAAAAAATTGAAACAAATTTATCAAATTGCGATTTTCTAGTGTCCAACCACTCTGCCACAGCAGCTGGTGTTTCAAAAAACCGTGTGTGTGTCCCATCAATTACCCTTAATTTGCTGGGATATAGAAGGCTGAATTTTAACCCCTTCTCTCTGAGTCTTCGCCATGCTTCAGTATAACCTCTTCTTTGCTGTTGTATCTCCGGGGGGTAATCTGGGAAAAATAATAACTTAATGTTTTCATATTGTATGTCCACCTTTATCCTAGTTGCTGATAGAACTTGATCCCGATCTCTATATAGTTTAATAAACGCATCAGAAACGGACAAGGGGGTACCCCTGGTTTTGGGAAATGGAAAGAAATCCTATGTGCTCTCTCCAGAGGTGGGGGACTCGAGTCACATGACTTGACTCGAGTCTGACGCGAGTCACCTGTTTGAGGACTTGCAACTTGCTTGACAAAATTAAATACGGTAAATGACTCGACTTGACTTTGACTTGTCACTAATGACTTGCGACTTGACTTTGACGTGGGCTATTTGACTTGCAATGACTTGGCACCACCAGAGCTGTGTCTTGGCCTAGGCAAAAGCCCCCCCCCCCACAAAAGAAAGCTCCCCCCAAGTCCCGGCTTCGGGGTACATCAGTATTTTGACTTAATTTGTGACTTGACCAAAATAAATGACTTGACTTGACTTGCTTGATTTCTAGCAGGGACTTGACTTGCTTGATTTCTAGCAGGGACTTGACTTGCTTGATTTCTAGCAGGGACTTGACTTGCTTGATTTCTAGCAGGGACTTGACTTGACTTGACTTGCCGTTCGCCACAGTAACTTGGGACTTGCTTGTGACTTGAAGGTTAAGACTTGAGACTTGCTTGTGACTTGCACATGTGTGACTTACTCCCATCACTGGCTCTCTCTATTGCAAATGTTTGAGACCTATTTATAAGGCCAAGGATGTCTGTCAATAATTTTTCTGAAAAATCCACTGGATTATCTCCTCCCGCCTGTTCTGGTAAACCCACAATCCGAATATTATTTCTTCTCAAACGGCTTTCTGTGCCAATTGCTCTGTCCTGTAATGCCATTATTTGTTTTTTCATTATATGCCATTCTCTATTGTCCGTTTTTAGATTATCTTCTACTTTTGCCACCCTGGTTTCCATTTCTGACATCCTTTGCTGTATTCTGTCAAACTCATGTTTTATTAAACTGACATCAGCTGCTAGGGCATCAATTTTTATTATAAGAGCCTCGCTGCTTATCTTAATAGCATTCATAATATCTTTACCAGACGGTGCCCGCTCTATCTCTGATTCCTCTATCGCAGTCTGAGTCTCTGCTGATACTCCTATTTGTGGAGATTTTATTGGGAATTTTGTTGTTGACTTCCCTGTTGTCTTTCCTGCTGCTGATGTAGGAGAGGAACATGGGGTAACGCTCTGTGCTTTTGTACGCGGTTTACCTGGCGCCATTTCCAATACACCGACAAGGCATCCAACTGAAAAGCTTAAACGTCCCTTACCACTCAAATAACAATGTCCCCGTCCTACCTCCCTGGGTTCTCTCCTTCTTTGCAATGTCTATACAGGCATACCCCACTTTTAAGTACCCAATGGGGTTTATTTACTAAAGTTGGAAAGTGCAAAATCAGGCTCACTTCTGCATAGAAACCAATGAGCTTCTAACCTCGGCTTGTTCAATTAAGCTTTGGTAAAAAAAAACCTAGAAGCTCATTGGTTTCTATGCAGAAGTGAGCCTGATTTTGCACTTTTCAGCTTTAGTAAATAAACACCATTGTGCACCTAAAAGTGGGGTATGCCTGTACAGTGTTTATATGATATTTGCCTCTCTGTTCACATAAACAAGTTGCAGTTTGTTTGTTATCTGCTATCACTGTAGCATTTCCCATAAGGAGTCTTACCACCATAGCTGTGGGCTTGGCGCTGTTTCTCCAATTTCTCCCAGGGGCGGGGATCGCCTGCCCATCTTCCCGTCTAGTGCAGCTGATGTATGAGACCTCCAGCCCATCAGAAGCACAGGAATAGGCGAAATGCCAGAGCGTCTGCCATCTCCACTGCTCGGCCACCTCACTACCACCGTCCGAGGATCCACTCCGTCCCCGCCGCTCTCCCCCTCAGTCCGCCCGGCTGGCGTTTCAACTGGGGGATCAGCCGGGGACCAGCTAAGGTCGGCGTCTCTCCCCGCTGGAAGCAGCACATGAGCAGAGCCCGCCCACCATGTCTCACGTCACACGTCCTCACATGTCCATCATTGATCAATCCCAATATTGATAGTAAAAATAATAAACAATTTTATGCTAGCTGGGTAAGAGGTCCACTAACCGACACTGACATCAATAGTGATACTAATACAGTGTTTAGTGCTACTAATATAATATGTTACTGTACTAATGAGGCTGGGAAGAGGTTAACATCTAGGGGTAATCAAAGGGTTAACCGTGTGCCTTACAATGTGTAATATGCGCTGCTTTTACTTTACTATCTATCTGTTTTTTCCCTATCGCTGTTCACAGAAGTTCAGTGTTTTTATAAACACAGAATTCTGTGTGTGATTGGCCAAAATCATTCCCTGGAATCAGCTGCCAAACTTGGGCTGTGTCCAATCACAGTGTGCGCATGTGTACACCCAAACCCGGAATAAAGGCTGCGATGTACATGTGCATCTCCTGGCCTGGAGCTGCCGCCCCGCTCGCACTACAACTACTGGACGGTGGCAAGCAGTTAAACTGGTACTGCCCCCCCCCCCCCAAAATAGTATATATACAAGGGAGATTTAATACATTATATCTAAACCCAGGAAAAAATTATAATATATTGCAGTTTACCTGTCTTTAGGTGTGTGAGCACACTGGATTTCAGGCAGGATCAATAAGTATGTACTTTTTTCCTCTTACCGCACATATAAAAAAAACCCATTTATGCCGCGTACTCACGACCAGACTTTTCGGCAGAATAAATCTGGCGTTTTTTTCGACGGAGTTTCACTGAAATGGACTTGCCTATACACGATCACACCAAAGTCCGATCGTTTTGGAACGTGATGACGTACGACGGGACTAGAAAAAGGAAGTTCAATAACCAGTAGCCAATAGCTGCCCTTGCGTCGTTTTTGGTTCATCGGAATAGCATACAGACGAACGGTTTTCCCGATAGGGATTGATTCCGTCTGAAAGATTTAAAACCTGTTCTATTTCTAGGTCTGTCAGAATTTTTGAAAGAAAAAGTCTGATGAAGCCCACACACGATCGAAAGGTCCGACGGAATGATTCCGTCTGACCTTTTCTGCCGGAATAAGACGCGGCATAAGACGCTTTTCAGGCATTTTAGCGCTAAATATAGCGCCTGAAAAGCGCCTCTTAAGCCCTCCAAGTGTGAAAGCCCAAGTGCTTTCACACTGGGGCGGTGCGCTTGAAGGACCAAAAAAAAAGTCCTGCAAGCAGCGTCTTTGGGGTCGGTGCTGGAGCGGTGTATAAGCACCCCACTAGCGGCTGAAAATCGCCGCTATAACAGCGGTAAAGTGCCGCTAAAACTAGCGGCGCTTTACCGCTAACGCCCCCCCTACCCCAGTGTGAAAGTAGCCTTAATCTGTTGAAAAGTATACATGAACATTGAACATTCCTAATCACAGAGGTCAAGTAAGCCCACAAGCAGGTGAAATGCATTAGGGGGGCGTAGTTCTGGGAGGAGGTGAAGCTGAAGCCTTTCTAATATACTAGAAACTGGGTTGGCTGTCCAATGTGCACTTCTATTTCTTTTCTACAGATCGGCACCTAGGTGATCAGCCGTCCCCGCCGGGAGAAGACAGTGAATATTACTAGCAGATATAGCAGATATAGCAGCCACTAGCGATAATAGCAGGTAAATCTACCATGCTGGTTGTACTCAAGTTGATCGATCAACTTGGTACATTCAGCCTGCCCATACATGGACCGAGATTCGAACCGCACATGGCCTGCCTTAGTAAAAAGCACACACACCTCCATCCTGCAAACATGGTAAAAAATGACCTTTACAATCACTTTAAAGGGGAAGTCCAGCTAAAGCTCGTTTGGCTGTACTTCTCCTATGGATCACAGGAGTGTAGTTCGTTTTGCACTCCTGTGACCCATTTTCAGCAGAGAACGGGTTGAAGTCCGCTCTCTGCTGACGTCATAGATGTCAGTCCAGGCGCCGTGTCATCATGACAGTAAAGTCTGTATCCGCCAGGTGCCTGTACTGACACCCTGCTCAGCCTCCCAGCGGGCCGCTAAGAACCTGAGCTGGCCGCCCACGCCCCTTCACAGCTCAGCGCTCCTATGAGCGAGGAGGGGGAAGAGCAGAGAGCTGTGACTGAGATCTCTGCTCATTGAGCTCTGAAAACTGAGCGATCAGCTGTGTTCGATCGCTCGGTTCTTAGTGCAGAGGTGTCCGGGGGGACAGATGTAGTATCCACCTAGGTAAGTATGAATCTGAAAAAAAAAATCCTTTACTTCTCTTCTAACCACTTCAGCCCCGGGAAGGATTTTCCCCCTTAATGGCCAGGCCATTTTTTGCAATACGGCACTGCCTCGCTTTAACTGACAATTGCGCTGTCGTTCGACGCTGTACCCAAACAAAATTGACGTCCTTTTTTTCCCACAATTAGAGCTTTCTTTTGGTGGCATTTGATCATCTCTACGTTTTTTATTTTTTGCGCTATAAACAAAATAAGACCAACAATTTTGAAAAAAAAAAATTTTTTTACTTTCTGCTATAATACATATCCAAGAAAATATATAAAAAACAAATGTATTCTTCAGTTTAGGCTGATATATATTCTTCTACATATTTTTGGTAAAGAAAAATGCAATAGGTGTATATTGATTGGTTTGTGCAAAAGTTATTGCGTCTACAAACTATGGGATAGATTTAGGGACTTTTATTTTTTTTATTGCGGCGGACAAATCTGACCCCAAATGAAACTTTTTGGGGACCAGTGACATTATTGTATTGATCAGTGCTATAAAAATGCACTGATCAATGTAAAAATGATAGTGGATGGGAAGGGGTTAACACTAGGGAGCGATAAGGGGTTAAGTGTGTTCCCTGGGTGTGTTTTAACTGTAGGGGGGATGGGCTACCAGGGACATGACAGAGATAACTGTTCCTGATCACTGGGAATAGTAGATCTCTGACATGTCATCTGGCAGAACGGAGAATTGCCTTGTTCACATAGGCAGTTCCCCGTTCTGCCTCTTACACCGCAGTCGCGGGTCGCCGGCGGACATTGAGTCCATTTGACTCGCTGGCACGTGCCCACTATCCCCTGTGCAAAGACCGACATACACCTACGGCGGTTTGCGCAGGAGAGCCGACCTGCCGCAGTATAATGACGGTGGCTGGTCGCAAGAGGTTCAGCCCCCATTCAAACCGGTGCAACTTGTCATGCGTTTTGACAATGACATGACGCATGGCAAGTCGCACCCTATTTGTGCCTATGGAAGGGCTGACATGCTCCCCCCCGTCTGACTTCCGGGTTTGTGTGCTTCGGTTATGTGATTTATATGTCATTCAGTTCAGACATCAAGCTGTTTACTGCCACCTCTGGCTCCTATGTGCATGTGCACCCCTCATGTGAGCTGCCTGTACTGTGCTCCTCTGTGTCAGAAACATCTCAGCTTTGTGAAAACAAGCTGGGACTAGGTAGGAAGGTTCCCTTTACAATTCGGGGCTGTGAAGGAAAGGGAGTGTTTGTGTACAGGGAGGGGCCAGAGGCTTGTGTGTTCACAGATGTGTGTATGTGTGGGACTGACATTTATTTACAGGTAGGGGGCTGACATATATACAGGTGTGGGGGGGCTGACATATATACAGGTGTGAGGGGGGCTGACATATATACAGGTGTGAGGGGGGCTGACATATATACAGGTGTGAGGGGGGCTGACATATATACAGGTGTGGGGGGGCTGACATATATATAGGTGTGAGGGGGGCTGACATATATACAGGTGTGAGGGGGGCTGACATATATACAGGTGTGAGGGGGGCTGACATATATACAGGTGTGAGGGGGGCTGACATATATACAGGTGTGAGGGGGGCTGACATATATACAGGTGTGAGGGGGGCTGACATATATACAGGTGTGAGGGGGGCTGACATATATACAGGTGTGAGGGGGGCTGACATATATACAGGTGTGGGGGGGCTGACATATATACAGGTGTGGGGGGGCTGACATATATACAGGTGTGGGGGGCGGCTGACATATATACAGGAGATGTGAGGGGGGCTGACATATAGACAGGTGTGGGGGGGGCTGCTGACATATATACAGGTGTGGGGGGCTGACATATATACAGGTGTGGGGGGTTGACATATATACAGGTGTTGGGGGCGGCTGACATATATACAGGAGACGTGAGGGGGGCTGACATATGGACAGGTGTGGGGGGGGGGGGGCTGCTGACATATATACAGGTGTGGGGGGGGGCTGCTGACATATATACAGGTGTGGGGGGACTGGCATATATATAGTTGTGGGGGGCGGCTGACATATATACAGGAGACGTGAGGGGGGCTGACATATAGACAGGTGTGGGGGGGGCTGCTGACATATATACAGGTGTGGGGGGCTGACATATATACAGGTGTGGGGGGGCTGACATATATACAGGTGTGGGGGCGGCTGACATATATACAGGAGACGTGTGGAGGGGGTGGGGCTGCTAACATATATACAGGTGTGGGGGGCTGACATATATACAGGAGACGTGTGGAGGGGGTGGGGCTGCTAACATATATACAGGTGTGGGGGGCTGACATATATACAGGATTGGGGGGGGCTGAGTACGTACAGGTGAGGTGGCCGGTGTGTGAATTTGGTGGGATGGCCCGTGGGCAAGCCCTCGGGAATGGTGGTCAGGCTCGGGGGGGCCCAGGCCTAAAGCTGTATAAGGGGCCCAAAATATCTGATGGCTGCCCTGTGCAGAGTGCAGAATTTAACCAGTTAGATTCCAGATTAATTTTCACATATCAGCTATGGGACCCACCAATTTGACAATAGCTTTATTACTTGAAGTGAGGCATATATTGGGATTTTGGACAAAGAAGGTTTTTCTTTGGTAGTGGTGTAGTCAAAGTTTTTTTTTTTTATAATTATTATTAAATATAGAAATGTATATTTGATATTTAAGGGCAAAAAAAAAAAAAAAGAACATAGTTTTACTTAATTTTAGTAGTGTTAATTTTTTCGAAATGAACAAAAACATTTATATTTTAAACATTTTAAACATAAACATTAAAGAGGTTTTAAAGTCTCATGGTTTTTCACCTGTTTGCATTCCATGCATTAAGGTGAAAAACCTTCTGTGCCTCAGCTGCCCCCAGAGCCCCTCCCCTTTTTCCTACCTGAACCTGATCATTCCAGCGTTGTTCATGAGCCCAGCGACTCCAGCCGCTGTTTCGGGTCCTCATTGAATTGATTGATAGCAGCGGGAGCCATTGGCTGTCAATTAAATCTAGTGACACGGCAGCAGGGGGGGGGGATGGGGGAGTCCTGCTGTCTGTGTCAATGGGTGCCCCCAGGGAAAGCGGCTCGCCGTGGGGGCATACGATGAAGAAGAGGAGCTAGGAGCGCTGCCGGGGCATCCCAGCAAAGGAGGATCGGGGCCCCTCTGTGCAAAACCCTTGCACAGAGCAGGTAAGTATACCGTGTTTGTTATTTAAAAAAAAAAAAAAAACCTTTAAAACAGCCACTTTAAAGTATAACTAAAGGTAAAATTTCCCCCTCTCTATTTGTACTGTTTACCATAATCATTGAAAGTGAAAGTAAAAGAAAATCCCAAATATTGGGTTGTCCCCAGAAAAGTAATAGAGGTGTAGCACTAACTCTCAGTGGAGCTGCTGGTTTAAAGGGGGCTGTTACCTTCACTCTCGATACCTCTGTTTCACCGGCACCGGGTCTAGGGTCCCGTTGAGTTTACCTCTGGACGATGTAGACACCAAACACTTGAGTATATTTTCCAATGCTTTAACCACTTAAGGACCGCCTCACGCCGATGTACGTCGGCAAGGCGGCACGGGCAGGCAAAATCACGTACATGTACGTGATTTGCCTCCCGCGGGTGGGGGGTCCGATCGGACCCCCCCCCGGTGCCCGAGGCGGTCCCGTTTTGTTCCCCGGGGATCGGAGTGGAGGGGGAGGCCATCCGTTCGTGACCCCCCCCCTCGCGATCGCCGCCGGCCAATGGGAACACTCCTTTGCTGCTGTATGCTAAACAGCAGCAAAGGAAGTGATGTCATCTCTCCTCGGCTCGGTAGTTTCCGTTCCGGCCCGAGGAGAGAAGAAGGGTATGTGAGTGCACAACCCTACACACACACAGTAGAACATGCCAGGCATACAAAACACCCCGATCGCCCCCCTGATTCCCCCCCAATCACCCCCCCCCCCCCCCTGTCACAAACTGACACCAGCAGTTTTTTTTTTTTTTCTGATTACTGCATGATGTCAGTTTGTGACAGTTACAGTGTTAGCACAGTTACTGTTACCCCCCTGTAGGTCTAGGGTACCCCCCTAACCCCCCCTAATAAAGTTTTAACCCCTTGATCACCCCCCGTCAACAGTGTCGCTAAGCGATCATTTTTCTGATCGCTGTATTAGTGTCGCTGGTGACGCTAGTTAGTGAGGTAAATATTTAGGTTCACCGTCAGCGTTTTATAGCGTCAGGGACCCCCATATACTACCTAATAAATGTTTTAACCCCTTGATTGCCCCCTAGTTAACCCTTTCACCACTGATCACCGTATAACCGTTACGGTTGACGCTGGTTAGTTTGTTTATTTTTTATAGTGTCAGGGCACCCGCCGTTTATTACCGAATAAAGGTTTAGCCCCCTAATCGCCCGGCGGTGATATGCGTCGCCCCAGGCAGCGTCAGATTAGCGCCAGTACCGCTAACACCCACGCACGCAGCATGCGCCTCCCTTAGTGGTATAGTATCTGATCGGATCAATATCTGATCCGATCAGATCTATACTAGCGTCCCCAGCAGTTTAGGGTTCCCAAAAATGCAGTGTTAGCGGGATCAGCCCAGATACCCGCTAGCACCTGCGTTTTGCGCCTCCGCCCAGCCCACCCAAGTGCAGTATCGATCGATCACTGTCACTTACAAAACTCTAAACGCATGACTGCAGCGTTCGCAGAGTCAGGCCTGATCCCTGCGATCGCTAACAGTTTTTTTGGTAGCATTTTGGTGAACTGGCAAGCACCAGCCCCAGGCAGCGTCAGGTTAGCGCCAGTACCGCTAACACCCACGCACGCACCGTACACCTCCCTTAGTGGTATAGTATCTGATCGCATCAATATCTGATCCGATCAGATCTATACTAGCAGTTTAGGGTTCCCAAAAACGCAGTGTTAGCGGGATCAGCCCAGATACCTGCTAGCACCTGCGTTTTGCCCCTCCGCCCGGCCCGGCCCAGCCCACCCAAGTGCAGTATCGATCGATCACTGTCACTTACAAAACTCTAAACGCATAACTGCAGCGTTCGCAGAGTCAGGCCTGATCCCTGCGATCGCTAACAGATTTTTTGGTAGCGTTTTGGTGAACTGGCAAGCACCAGCGGCCTAGTACACCCCGGTCGTAGTCAAACCAGCACCGCAGTAACACTTGGTGACGTGGCGAGTCCCATAAGTGCAGTTCAAGCTGGTGAGGTGGCAAGCACAAGTAGTGTCCCGCTGCCACCAAGAAGACAAACACAGGCCCGTCGTGCCCATAATGCCCTTCCCACCACTTCTGCAGCGCCCGTACTTCCTCCATTCACATCCCCAACTAAATGCAGTCGGCTGCATGAGAGGCATTTTTATGTCCTCCCGAGTACCCCTACCCAGCGAACTCCCCAAAAAAGATGTCGTGTCTGCAGCAAGCGCGGATATAGGCGTGACACCCGCTATTATTGTCCCTCCTGTCCTGACAATCCTGGTCTTTGCATTGGTGAATGTTTTGAACGCTACCATTCACTAGTTGAGTATTAGCGTAGGGTACAGCATTGCACATACTAGGCACACTTTCACAGGGTCTCCCAAGATGCCATCGCATTTTGAGAGACCCGAACCTGGAACCGGTTACAGTTATAAAAGTTACAGTTACAAAAAAAGTGTAAAAAAAAAAAAATATATATAAAATAAAAAAAAATAGTTGTCGTTTTATTGTTCTCACTCTCTCTATTGTTCTGCTCTTTTTTGCTGTATTCTATTCTGCAATGTTTTATTGTTATTATGTTTTATCATGTTTGCTTTTCAGGTATGCAATTTTTTATACTTTACCGTTTACTGTGCTTTATTGTTAACCATTTTTTTGTCTTCAGGTACGCCATTCACGACTTTGAGTGGTTATACCAGAATGATGCCTGCAGGTTTAGGTATCATCTTGGTATCATTCTTTTCAGCCAGCGGTCGGCTTTCATGTAAAAGCAATCCTAATTAGCCTCTAGACTGCTTTTACAAGCCGTGGGAGGGAATGCCCCCCCCACCGTCTTCCGTGTTTTTCTCTGGCTCTCCTGTCTCAACAGGGAACCTGAGAATGCAGCCGGTGATTCAGCCAGCTGACCATAGAGCTGATCAGAGACCAGAGTGGCTCCAAACATCTCTATGGCCTAAGAAACCGGAAGCTACGAGCATTTCATGACTTAGATTTCGCCGGATGTAAATAGCGCCATTGGGAAATTGGGGAAGCATTTTATCACACCGATCTTGGTGTGGTCAGATGCTTTGAGGGCAGAGGAGAGATCTAGGGTCTAATAGACCCCAATTTTTTCAAAAAAGAGTACCTGTCACTACCTATTGCTATCATAGGGGATATTTACATTCCCCGAGATAACAATAAAAATGATTAAAAAAAAAATATATGAAAGGAACAGTTTAAAAATAAGATAAAAAAAGCAAAAAAATAATAAAGAAAAAAAAAAAAAAAAAAAAAAAAAAAAGCACCCCTGTCACCCCCTGCTCTCACGCTAAGGCGAACGCAAACGGCGGTCTGTCGTCAAACGTAAACAGCAATTGCACCATGCATGTGAGGTATCACCGCGAAGGTCAGATCGAGGGCAGTAATTTTTGCAGAAGACCTCCTCTGTAAATCTAAAGTGGTAACCTGTAAAGGCTTTTAAAGGCTTTTAAAAATGTATTTATTTTGTTGCCACTGCACGTTTGTGCGCAATTGTAAAGCATGTCATGTTTGGTATCCATGTACTCGGCCTAAGATCATCTTTTTTATTTCATCAAACATTTGGGCAATATAGTGTGTTTTAGTGCATTAAAATTTTAAAAAGTGTGTTTTTTCCCCAAAAAATGCGTTTGAAAAATCGCTGCGCAAATACTGTGTGAAAAAAAAATGAAACACCCACCATTTTAATCTGTAGGGCATTTGCTTTAAAAAAATATATAATGTTTGGGGGTTCAAAGTAATTTTTTTGCAAAAAAAATAACTTTTTCATGTAAACAATAAGTGTCAGAAAGGGCTTTGTCTTCAAGTGCTTAGAAGAGTGGGTGATGTGTGACATAAGCTTCTAAATGTTGTGCATAAAATGCCAGGACAGTTCAAAACCCCCCCAAATGACCCCATTTTGGAAAGTAGACACCCCAAGCTATTTGCTGAGAGGCATGTCGAGTCCATGGAATTTTATATTGCAACACAAGTTGTGGGAAAGAGACAAATTTTTTTTTTGCACAAAGTTGTCACTAAATGATATATTGCTCAAACATGCCATGGAAATATGTGAAATTACACCCCAAAATACATTCTGCTGCTTCTCTTGAGTACGGGGATACCACATGTGTGAGACTTTTTGGGAGCCTAGCCGCGTACGGGACCCCGAAAACCAAGCACCGCCTTCAGGCTTTCTAAGGACGTGAATTTTTGATTTCACTCTTCACTGCCTATCACAGTTTCGGAGGCCATGGAATGCCCAGGTGGCACAAAACCCCCCCAAATGACCCCATTTTGGAAAGTAGACACCCCAAGCTATTTGCTGAGAGGTATAGTGAGTATTTTGCAGACCCACTTTTTGTCACAAAGTTTTAAAAATTGAAAAAAGAAAAAAAAAATGTTTTTTCTTGTCTTTCTTCATTTTCAAAAACAAATGAGAGCTGCAAAATACTCACCATGCCTCTCAGCAAATAGCTTGGGGTGTCTACTTTCCAAAATGGGGTCATTTGGGGGTGTTTTGTGCCACCTGGGCATTCCATGGCCTCCGAAACTGTGATAGGCAGTAAAGAGTGAAATCAAAAATTTTCACTCTTAGAAATCCTGAAGGCAGTGATTGGTTTTCGGGGTCCCGTACGCGGCTAGGCTCCCAAAAAGTCCCACACATGTGGTATCCCCATACTCAGGAAAAGCAGCTAAATGTATTTTGGGGTGCAATTCCACATATGCCCATGGCCTGTGTGAGCAATATATCATTTAGTGACAACTTTATGCAAAAAAAAAAAAAAAAAAAAGTGTCACGTTCCCGCAACTTGTGTCAAAATATAAAATATTCCATGGACTCAATATGCCTCTCAGCAAATAGCTTGGGGTGTCTACTTTCCAAAATGGGGTCATTTTGGGGGGTTTTGTGCCACCTGGGCATTCCATGGCCTCCGAAACTGTGATAGGCAGTGAAGAGTGAAATCAAAAATTTACACCCTTAGAAATCCTGAAGGCGGTGATTGGTTTTCGGGGCCCCGTACGCGGCTAGGCTCCCAAAAAGTCCCACACATGTGGTATCCCCGTACTCAGGAGAAGCAGCTGAATGTATTTTGGGATGCAATTCCGCATAGGCCCATGGCCTGTGTGAGCAATATATCATTTAGTGACAACTTTTTGTAAATATTTTTTTTTTTTTGTCATTATTCAATCACTTGGGACAAAAAAAATAAATATTCAATGGGTTCAACATGCCTCTCAGCAATTTCCTTGGGGTGTCTACTTTCCAAAATGGGGTCATTTGGGGGGGTTTTGTACTGCCCTGCCATTTTAGCACCTCAAGAAATGACATAGGCAGTCATAAACTAAAAGCTGTGTAAATTACAGAAAATGTACCCTAGTTTGTAGACGCTATAACTTTTGCGCAAACCAATAAATATACGCTTATTGACATTTTTTTTACCATAGACATGTGGCCGAATACATTTTGGCCTAAATGTATGACTAAAATTTAGTTTATTGGATTTTTTTTATAACAAAAAGTAGAAAATATCATTTTTTTTCAAAATTTTCGGTCTTTTTCCGTTTATAGCGCAAAAAATAAAAACCGCAGAGGTGATCAAATACCATCAAAAGAAAGCTCTATTTGTGGGAAGAAAAGGACGCAAATTTCGTTTGGGTACAGCATTGCATGACCGCGCAATTAGCAGTTAAAGTGACGCAGTGCCAAATTGGAAAAAGACCTCTGGTCCTTAGGCAGCATAATGGTCCGGGGCTCAAGTGGTTAATAAAACGAACAAGGGAAGTAGCAGGAAAGAGGCAGAAGGAAAGCTGCAGGGAAGCTCAAATAGACTAGTGTGTGTGTGTCACCGGCGCAAAACCAAAATCTCCTAATTACTTTACTTGTAATTGCCTTAGCTGCTGCATCCAAAAAGACTTCTCATAGAGATATACTACAGGTGCTGTGTGTGTGGATGCGCTGCTCCCCTCTTACCTATAAAGTGCAAACCTATGCCATATACAACGTAAGGTCATTCAATACTTTATGCTAAAAATTATGAAACAATTATGAAAGTTCAATAATTCAATGATGTGTCCATTTATGTCAAATAATAACAAAGTCTCCCGGTGATATATTCAAATCTTCTGTCAATTGCCGTTAATGGCGTGCTCTTGTGTTAATACAATGTGCTAGTGACTTAGTGCTCCACCTCCACCTGTGAGATTGGCCACTCACCAGATACTCCTTTAAAACTACACCTTTGGTTTATTCATGAGGATAACCACTCCACTCAAAAGGGAACTTCTTCAACAGATGTAATTGGACCTTAGTGTTCCTCATAAGACATGAATAAAAACGATCATCGCGCAATACCGTTAATACTGTTTATTATAAAACACAAATAAAAACTGCGCACTCACATTTATGTGTGCCCCCCAGCCGGCACAAAGCTATTCCAACAGTTAGGTACGGGTAGGTATAGCCACCTAGTTCGCCTATATGTGCTGTGCGACCTCCGTTCCTCCCCTCTTGCCTGTTCGCGTCCTTACCAATCCCGTTCGTATTGGATCACGTGGGTTTGTGTTTCCCAGCAGCCTCTACGCGTTTCGCAATTTGCTTCCTGATGACGCAAATTGCGAAACGCGTAGAGGCTGCTGGGAAACACAAACCCACGTGATCCAATACGAACGGGATTGGTAAGGACGCGAACAGGCAAGAGGGGAGGAACGGAGGTCGCACAGCACATATAGGCGAACTAGGTGGCTATACCTACCCGTACCTAACTGTTGGAATAGCTTTGTGCCGGCTGGGGGGCACACATAAATGTGAGTGCGCAGTTTTTATTTGTGTTTTATAATAAACAGTATTAACGGTATTGCGCGATGATCGTTTTTATTCATGTCTTATGAGGAACACTAAGGTCCAATTACATCTGTTGAAGAAGTTCCCTTTTGAGTGGAGTGGTTATCCTCATGAATAAACCAAAGGTGTAGTTTTAAAGGAGTATCTGGTGAGTGGCCAATCTCACAGGTGGAGGTGGAGCACTAAGTCACTAGCACATTGTATTAACACAAGAGCACGCCATTAACGGCAATTGACAGAAGATTTGAATATATCACCGGGAGACTTTGTTATTATTTGACATAAATGGACACATCATTGAATTATTGAACTTTCATAATTGTTTCATAATTTTTAGCATAAAGTATTGAATGACCTTACGTTGTATATGGCATAGGTTTGCACTTTATAGGTAAGAGGGGAGCAAGGGAAGCTCAAATACCTTTCCTTAGTATTCTTTAGAACATTCTTTGGAATTGAACACTTGGAGTTGAATGCACTCCCCTTATGGGATTCAATCTTTGCCCGCCTGGATAGGCCTCTCTCACTTGTCTAGCAGCCAGTACGCAGCACGAACAAAAGTCTCTGCCACAGACTTGTTTTGAATAAAACCCGTACGACCCTCTGCCACAGGATGTATTGGTTTGAGATGAATGTCAGACACAGTACTTGAACCTTTAAGCCAACCCGGCAGTACTATGCAGTAAGATTACTTCAGGATACGTCCTCCAACCGAGTCACCAGGCCCCTCTCCAGACCAGCACTCTGCATGATCCTTCCATGACGGGTCCTCCCCTGTTGTCCAGCTTCTTCACTCAGGATAGACAGCTCAGGACCATTCCTCTGCTGCTGTGGTAGGCCCCAGACAGGCTTCTGGGCCCACCCACACGCTGCAGCCGCGTGGGCCTCCTGATTGGAGGACCACAAGGTGGTACTCCTAACGCATACTTGTCGGCCAGGAGGGCCAGCAGGTGGCTGAAAACGAACCCCCAAGCATGGCGTCTGCCCATAAATACCCTCTCCCAGAATGCAACTCGGAGGACCACCTCCACCCAGTTGTCTCCGGGACAGAGGAGCACTCATACGCTTCAACACATTGCCTTTCCAACACCAGCCCATGGTGACAACGACACCCACCGGCACAGTGTGGAACTACACGCAACTCAGCCAAGCTGGAACAGAGGCAAATCTAACTTCACCTAACAAGTAACCCACAAGATTTACCTATCAGCGGTAGATTGAAAATCTACCAGCGCTACAGAGGTAAAATCCTCCAATGGGGACATTAGTTCTGGTGACCTGGGGGTCCCCAAGGAATTCCCTTAGATGGCAGAAATTTTCTCTCACTTCCTGTTTGGCTATGGGACATGACGTGAAGGGAAATCTCTGCAATGGGACACAGATGGTGGAAAAGAAAAAAAATCTTACAGGGCTTGCTCTTTCCAAAATGGAAAAAAAGGTTTTCCTATAGTTCTACTTTAAAAAACACAAAAAAAGTGATATGAAAAAGCTAAGGACAGCAGGGAGAGGAAGTGATAAAGGCTAGTTAGGCATAACAAGGCTTGAATAGGAAAGGCAATTTGTATGCCAGATTTCTGAGGACCCCATGGTGGATTCAAACTCTCAACCTACATTTACAGTTTTAAAAAATAAACCCATATAAAACCCAGCTGTTGGCGCAGCATGTAAGGAAAGACAATTTATAAAATATATATATATTTTTCTATTTTAAGGTTTGCTTCAGAAATTCCTGTTTAAAAATAAAAAAAAAATGATTATTATTATTATTATACAGGATTTATATAGCGCCAACAGTTTGCACAGCGCTTTACAACATGAGGGCAGACAGTACAGTTACAATACAATTCAATACAGGAGGAATCAGAGGGCCCTGCTCATTAGAGCTTACAATCTAAGAGGGAGGGTCAAGTGATACAAAAGGTAATAACTGTGGGGGATGAACTGATGGAGAAAATGAAAATACAATTGTTAGGAATGGCTAGGATAGGCTTCTCTGAAGAGGAGGGTTTTCGGGGATCATTTAAAAGCTAATAGAGTAGGAGATAATCGGACAGATTGGGGTAAGGAGTTCCATAGAATTGGAGAGGCTCGGGAAAAGTCCTGGAGGTGAGCATGGGAGGAGGTGACGAAGGAGCTAGCACGCAGGAGGTCTTGAGAGGAACAAAGAGGACAATTAGGTTGGTATTTAGAGACTAGGCTAGTGATGCAATTTGCTGTTCTGAGATTCCAAGCTAGCAACAGTGCATCAGTGTTTGCCAATCAGTGCCTAAATAGTTGCTAATAGCAGTTCTGGTACACCTCAGCCATCAAACTGCTGGCAGGACCTAGCCGCTAGATATGTGCATGTGGGCTCAGTGAAGAAGGACTACAGTATGTAGGAATTACGTCCTAAATTCTAAACTGGCTTATATTATAATTTCAGTATTTTCCTTAAAGCGATTTACATATTTATACAGAATTTCACATTTATACCTGCTTGCACTTCCAAATATTTATTTTTGGCATAAATTTATCTATGCAGACCACTATAGCCACCTCAATAAAAACTTCAATATTTATTCAAAAAGATGGCATTGCATATAAATAGACAATGACAGCAATGTATTACATAATATATTACCCTGCACAGGATGTTTAGTGCACTGTATAAAAAGTGCTGATACAATATTAATGCCCCAAGGGCTTATATAGGAAGGGGAATACAGCCCCAAATAATGTTTTGACATCTATTTGCTTTAATTGGTCAAATAAAGAAAGTGGAAAAATGGACTTTCCAGGCACCAACCATAAGAAATAAACATTCAATTTTTATTAACAATTAACACATAGAGGTAAAAAACATATTAAAATACTGCAGTGTTACTACAGTAGCAGCTAAACCTCTCCGATATTGATCATAGATGTCAAAAACATGTCGTAGAAGACATGTGTGACTAGACTAAATTGTAACATTCAAATAAGTTCTACATGTTTCGCTAAAATCACTTCTTCAGGAGCTTTATATCTATTCTAAGGAGAGAAAGAGACAGTCAATAATTATAACAACTATATATAATATAAAGAGTAAGTACATAGTCTCAAAATATGCAAGGAACACAGAGACCGCACCCAGGAGCAGCTAGACACACGGCATGCAAAGTGCACAGCAGGCAACATGTGGGGCTTACCAAGTAGAAGAATAAAAACATGTGTATATAGACGCAACAAAGAAAAAGAGTGCAATACCTAAACTATGTAGGCATAAGGAAACTGGAAACATGAGCTATGCACAATAGTAAGGCAACCACGCCAAAATAGAAATAATGTTGTGCAATAAAGAGCACAAAGTACTATCTATGCCTACCTTAATATAAACAATGAGTAATTGTAATTTGTGTCTGTGGAATATGACTGAGATCTTCAATTTAAATTGTGCTTAACGGCAATTATGTGCAATCTATGGAATATAAAAGTCAGATTGAGAATGGCTCTAATGCCCCGGACTTTTCGGCAACAAAGGTCCGACAGTCTTTCCGACGGACTTTCAAACGGACTTCCGACGGACTTTCTAACAAACGGACTTGCCTACACACGATCACACCAAAGTCCAACGGATTCGTATGTGATGACGTACGACTGGACTAAAATAAGGAAGTTGATAGCCAGTAGCCAATAGCTGCCCTAGCGCCAGTTTTCGTCTGTCGGACTAGCATACAGACAAGCGGATTTTTCGACCGGACTCGAGTTCGTCGGACAAATTTAAAAACATGTTCCAAATCTAAAGTCCGTCAGATTTTCGACCGAAAAAGTCCACTGCAAGTCCGATGGAGCCCACACATGGTCAGATTGTCCGCCGGATTCAGTCCATCGGACCAGTCTGGTTGAAATGTCCGCTCATGTGTACGCGGCATAAAAAAGAGCAGTTCACAAAGTATGACTGGTAAAAAGTTAATTTCACCTGGTAGTTATACTTAGTATAAAAAGATAATGCCAGTGTCAATAAACTGGAGCTAACCCAAGGAGATTTACATCGTAAGGGAGTCATTTAAAAGCACAGAAAGCACAAAGAGGACTCAGATCCCCGCCATCTGTAAAGATAGGAGTATTACCAATGAGTAATCTAGAGGTCCTGAGAGTGCTATCAAACACTAAGTAAAAACAATAAGTACATACTAGGCCAGATAGGATCGTAGAGTACAGGTTGGTCCGGAGAGGAATCAAAGTTGGGAGTGGTTGCTATGATATAAGGCTACGATTGTGCCTTATATGCACGCCCCAATCAGGTTTGCTTTGCGAGTCTTCCGCATCACCTGACTCGGCCGTGACAGGGTGCGTGTGCAACACCGCCCGGCCGCGCATGCAAGGTCTGCAAAATCAGCAATCAGCAAACGAGGCCAAGCGGGGCAAGTGCCCCAGTGGGAGATACAGGTCTGGGAGCTCCCCCCAGTGTGGACTCCGGAAATTGCAGTGCAAGGGAGAATGCACTGCATGGGTCAGAGTGGAAATGACTTGAGGCTGCTAGATGGAATAACGGCAAACCAGGGAAAACAACTAATGGGAGAAACTCAGCCTAAATCCACATATGGCGCAGAACCGTCCCACATAGTGAGAAAGGACTGCGCTTACTGGCCGCACATGTTGCCCACGGTGCCAGCACGCCGTGAATTGACAGTCCATCGATACTGTCAGGTGGTCCTACGCATATAGAGAGATTAAAACAAATTAGAAAAGTAGAAATGACAAATATAATAAAGCTTATCAAAATAGTAATGTAAATTAAGTTAATACTAATGGACATTTAACATATAATTTGGACATTGAGTGCATTTAGGCAAGGAGTACCATAGAAAGATAGACCTTATTACATTGATTTTTAACACCAAACAAGAACAACAACAGAAATCGCATCAAAAAGGGAAGAACAAAAAATATATATATTTATAATGGCAAAATAGGGTAATAGGCACAACATACGAAGAAAACATTTACTGTGGGTAAAAATACCCAATACCCTTTCAAAAATGATTTATATTATTGTAGTTCATTAACTCCAGGCAGATGTGTAGCATTTAAACGTTCTATCCATTTGGTTTCTTGTTGCAATATTCGTTTATCCCAATCACCTCCCCTAGGGTCCTGCTGTATAACTGCTAGGACTATGAAGGTGACCAGGGATGTATTGAATCTGTGGTATAGATCAAAATGTCTGCTTATGGGGGTCAGCATCTTACCATTTGTAGAAGAATAGATGTGGCCATTTATTCTTTGGCATAGTTGGCGGATAGTCTTACCAGTGTAAAACGCGCCGCATTTACATGTCATAGGATACACGACACCTTGGGTAGTGCAATCAGCTCCGAAATGGGGATAAAAGAGTTCCCCATTGGGCAGTTTAAATCTACAACCCGTAGACACCCAAGGACAGAATCTGTGGATCCCTTTTTCCTGGGTACCCTACCCACGAGTAGGAACATAATGGCAATTGGTGAGTTTAACACGTAGAGAAACAATCTCAGGGCTATCACAGATGTATTTATTGAGAGTTGGATCGTTATGTAAGATGTGCCAATATTTGGCCAAGACATCTCTCAGTTGGTACTGCTGATAAGAGTATTGAGAAATCAATTTTACCGTTCGGTCTTTGTAAAGTAATGCATTTCTAGATTGCTGGAGTGCTTTGTTGAATGCCTTGCGTAAGAGCAATGTCAAATAACCATCCAGTAGGAGTTGCTTCCTCAACAAGCCTGCGTGGTATTTGAAATAGCTGTCATGAGTACAATTCCTTCTAAGTCTAATGTATTGGGCATAAAGGATGCTGCGGATGAGTGTAGTAGGGTGTGCACTTGAGGCATGCAGGATGGTGTTTCCGGCAGTCTCTTTGTGAGTGTGGTGGCAAAACAATTGTCATGATCTTTGAAAATTAGGAGGTCAAGAAACTAAATTTTATGCGGGTCACTCTTCACAGTAAATTTAGGATTGTATGTATTGTTATTAAGGAGGTCCACGAAGCTGTCCAATGCTTGTTGTGTACTGGTCCACACAATAAATATATCATCGATATACCTAAGCCACACCAGCACATGGTTGGTGTGGCTGGCTAAGGCCTCCTTAGAAAAAATGTCACGCTCCCACCCCCCCAGGTACAGGTTGGCGTAGGCCGGGGCACAATAAGTGCCCATGGCCACGCCCTGGCCACCAATTGTGCGTGAGAATAAAAAAATAGTAGTTTCAAAAGAAACTCAGCAAAAGGCCAACGATGGTGGTCCTGCTCTCTGAGGAATGTACGTACCATCCCAACACCCTGCTCATGAGGGATGCTGGACTAAAGAGCCTCCACATCCAAAGTCACGAGCAGGGCATTGGGAGGGACCACCAAGCCCTCAATGTGCTTGATAAGATCAAAGCATAGCAGACGTATCACATGTGGAATAAAAAAAAGTCAATAAGCCTACTGGCACTCTCAGTAAGTGATCCTATGCCGGATACTATAGGTCTTCCTGGAGGGACATGCGAGTCTTTGTGTATCTTAGGTAGTAAGTAGAACGTAGCTGTCCGGGGGGAATTTAGTATTAAGATATGCATAGGTATCATGAAGCGTTTATTAAGCGTTTAGCAGAGATACTTGCAATTCTGCGATACCAGGACTTTTTCGCAAGAATATCCATACACATTTTGGTATATTGTTTATTCGTAAGTAAAACAATATTCCCGCCTTTGTCAGCCTGTTTAATCACCAGGTCCAGATGATTCTGTAACCTGGTGATGGCTTGTAATTTTTGGACAGATAAGTTCTTAGACATAAGATCCAAAACGAAATGCTTAATATCACTGTTGGTAGCCATCAAAAAGGCCCAAATATGGGGACTGATAGTGAGATCCGGAAATTTGCTTGATTTGGGTCTAAACCTATTTTCTGGTATGGACACTGGTGGAGGTGTTTATTTCTTATGATTGGTGCCTGGAAAGTCAATTTTTTTCACTTTCTTTAAGCTCCCACAGTTCCATCCTGTGCTGGTGCTTTGTTAACTCTTTGATTCATCTATTTGCTTTATAGTTGTAGCACTCTTTAGTGTGCTACTAGTGTGAGAGCAGGTAAACCATAGTTTGACTCAGGGTAAGTCTAAGTCATGAAATCTGGGTCAGGGTTTACTAAAGTTCAGGGCTGGATGACTCATGTAGGCAGCTCTTTGGTGTCTCCCCCCGATTCTAGAAAATTGGAGAACATTCTGAAAGCTGGAGGGAGGAGGGTAGGAGGGCTGTCCTGCATGTTTAAGGGAGCTTAGCCAATCCCCAGGCGATGGGCCTGGTAGGGGACTAAGTGAGCCCTTAAATATGTTTGAATCATGCCCAGGGTTGCCACCCATCCAGGATTTACCCGGACAGTCCGGGTTTCAGACCACCTGAAACCCGGACACATTGTTTAGAATGGACTGTGGCTCCCCAAGTACCACAGTCGCAGAGTTCATAGGTGTGCACATGGGCCCCACACCCATACATGGACAGGAGAGGAAAGAGGGCTTGATCTGCTCCTCCTCCACCTCCTGCCGCCTATCCCTCTGTCTGCCCACCCACATTCCAATCCCTTCTGTGCCTCAGGAAAGGGATGTGTATGCTGGAAATTTGAAGCTCAGCAACCGACAGATACATCGTGGATCAAAGGTGTCCGATGGCTGAGCCTCCATCCTCGGGTGAGTGAGATCGACATCCATTGTCTGTGACTGAATCCTCCCCCCTCCCTCCCTTCTCTCTCCTGCCTCCAAGCAAGTAAGTACACTAAGGCAGTGTTTCTCAACTCCAGTCCTCAAGGCGCCCCAACAGGTCATGTTTTCAGGATTTCCCTCAGATGAAATAGCTGTGGTAATTACTAAGGCAGTGAAACTGATCACATCACCTGTGCAAAATAATGGAAAGCCTGAAAACATGACCTGTTGGGGCGCCTTGAGGACTGGAGTTGAGAAACACTGCACTAAGGTAAGGGGAACCCAGATGTAAGGGGTGCCCTGTGGACTCTGATGTAAGGGGGGCTTTGAGAACCCTAATTTAAGGGGGGGTGCTGGGAACTCTGATGCACGTGGGAGGTTTGGTGAGCAGAAACCAGCTTACATCAGAGTTCCCCTTTACACCAGAGTCCACAACATTGCCCCTTAAAAATAAAATGTTTCCGTGCATGGCTAAAGTGTTCGGGTTGGGTTTGATGAAAAGGTGGCAACCCTAGTCATGCCAGCAAGGGAGTAGGGTGGAAGATGAAGATTGAGTGCTGAGGGAGGCTGTCGGTGGCCCTCAAGGGATCCATGCCAGGGAGGGGCTCTGCCTTGGACTGGGGCTCAGGTGGCTGGCCTGGAAGGATCCTTCCACAGGAGAAGTTGGAGGAGGCTTTCCCGAGAAGAGGGCGTGATGAGGGCGCTCTGGTGAGGCTGGGTATTGGATCCTATGTAGCAGTGGATATAGCACTGAAGGTAGTGCTTTGTAGAGAAGAGGTGGCTCTGGAGGGTCATAAAGGAAAGAGAAAGGCGCCTCTAAGTGCAGTGGTTAAAAAATGTATTACAGGCACAACGGGATTAAAAACACTTACAAGATAGTAAGAGGTCATAGGCACATAATGATTTGTTCTTATGCAGATCGCTGTAATCCTTGTCTGTCTGGGGGAGAGAGCGTTTGGCAGCTGTCAGAGTCCTTGGTGACGTGGATTGGCGAGGAGGTGAAAATGCAATGAGGCAGCCTGGGTTCTGGAACCAAGCTGGAACGCACATGACCAATGTAACATCAGGTGAAGGTGGTGGGCGGTAATGCATTTTGGAGCATGTCAGACCTCTGAGAGGACAGTGTGAGTACTGCAGCCCAGGACAAGGGACATACAAGGGGAGAGACTGCCGTAGGTAGCAGGTTTCTCTGGAAGATAGCAGTGTGCTTAATCACCACAACTACTTACAGCCAGAGGGACTTTGTGAGTCACATCACAAAAATGTATTTTCATAAAAACATATTTGTTGTTTACAGAGATAATTCACACATATCAAAACATGAGTATCATGTAATATATCAACAGTAAAAGTATACACGTCACATTACGGTATACAAATTTGGAAAAACCTTGCATGAGCCAGATTTGACCATGCTAAAATCCATTGGCAAATAATTGTACACTCCAGTACACAAAGAGTTTGCTGTTTTGACAGAACAGCAGCTAAGGAGGAAAAAGTTGTCACCGCCTCGGGGGTGGTCATGTTGTTGGTTAGTATCGGGCGTACTGACAATGTACGCTCATAGTAGCATGTACTGGAGAGTATACGGTTGCCGGTGTTACAAAAAAAACCCAGCCACTCGTCTAAATCTCCAATTACTGATGCTTTACAGTAACCGAAATTGACGTGATTGGAGATGTCCATGAATTGGCTATTTTGACAGAACACAGGCTCCCAGCAGGCAATGGACCAGCACTGGTCCACGGCCTGGGGGTTGGGGACCCCTGCTTTAGATAGTAGAAACACCTGACCCTGCACACTTGCTGTAGAGAACCACTCTTGCTCTCTGTGTGGAAGCAGAGATATCTCTGCAGAGCTCTGTAATGCCCACCGCTGAGGCAGAATTAGAGCTCTCCAATCATGAGAGTTAGCTTTGCTGATAGCAGTGCTATAGTTCTGTGTATGTGATGGGCCATTATGTATGTCCCCAAGTACATAAATCATTAAAAGTTATATACTGAAATAGGATTTTTGATTTATATCGGACTGATCACATTTTATTTGTCTGCAAACACATTACATTCACTTATAAAATCCTGTTGCCTGAGTAATATTTATTCTAGCAGAAAACAGCTGAGAGTCACAAAGGAGAGGAATATCCCATGGTCTCCTTACCGGGCATCGCTCATACAAAAAGTTCACCTTGTCCTATGCTAGGAACAGCCCAAATCCTGGACATTTACCCTCCATGCATTTGATAAATGCACCACTGTGGATTTCAAACAATTACAGGTATGGTACGGTTGTAATGTCTCCCCTTTCGTTTCATGCAGAATGATTTTACTGGAAATCACAGTTCTGCTAGAAAATAGAATCTAAACCCTACAACTACGTGTTTGGCCTCCAGCAGTGAAAGTCCCTACAATAGGAGTGACATCTATTCATGTGAACACACCCTGCGTCTTCTAGAGTGGGGAATAATATCCAGATGCCAGAGGCGTGAACTGTGTTATTTATTATTACACGGAAGGATGAGGAATACTATGCAAAAGGTGTTTCTCAGAAGGGGAAATAAAACCAGATGGGGAAATCCAATGAGGACCTATTAAACATCTCTCTGATACATACAACAAACAGACTGGTAGTTGTCTTCGGTGCCTATTATTTTTCCACCAAAACACAAGGACAGTTTTAGCTTGTATTTTAGCCAAAATGTGTAAGCATGCCACTGGAACCTGGAGTCCTTACATCTGTTTAGGCAAAACTAGCGCAATATGGGTTTCAGGGCTTCATCCTAGACTACACAGGTTGCCCTTTCAGCACCCGGATGGTGAGTTTACATGTTCTGCCCAAAATACAAACTGATTCAAACATGACCTTATTTTGGATTTAAAATGTAAATTATTTTGGTGAATCTTCAGTTCCAACCAGCCTTTCTTTTCAATATGCACTAGTTGTCTAGTTTTTCTGTACAACCAAACCTAGAATGCCCTTTCTGTTTTTCTGTATAGTTCAGGCACTTAAAGTGAAACTTCACCCAAAAGGGGACGTTCTGCTTGTTTGCTTCCCCCCCTCTTCTTTAACAATTGATACTTTGGCGGGGGGTGGGGGGGGGTGGGGAGAGGGTACCTGGTTTTCCGGTTGGTGGTGCCAACCTCCCACAGCATTTTTTACTGACATAACCTGGAAAATTTCATGGTGGAGCACATTTATTTACTGGCAACTTGAAAAATGACAGAACTCCTTTAAAAAACTGAATCAATATTTAAACCGTATATGAAAACACTGACAATACCCTAAGAAGTAATTTGTCTGGTTTACACTTAAAAAGTCAACATAGCATGACAGATTTTCCGCCCCCAATATTCACAGACAGTTGTAAAAATGACAGTGTTTTACAAACTGTCCGTAAATTTACTGATGGTTGGCAACCCTGCTCCACATCTTGTGAGATTGGCAGTCAGAGGATGCAGTGCCTCAGATGAGCTCATATTGCAGATATACTACTATTATGCATAAAGAACAGGTGAGCCTAGGTACAGGAAGTGCACTGCTATTTACTAATGAGAAATGCAAGAAAAAAAGCTAGATCTTTCTGGTTCTTGTCTAGGCACTAAATAGGGTGGTCAGATATAGCTTGCAGAGAAACATAGTTTCCTGGAACTCTCCAAACTGTCAACCAAGCAAATGCTCTCACATGCAGACTGCATGTTTGTAATGCACATTCAAGAGGATGCAGACATCATAGCGCAATGTATAACATTTATTAAAAAGTGATTCGGGGCCACTCTGTGCAAAACGAGCTGCACAGTGGTGGTAAGTAGGACATGTTTGTTATTTTAAATAAAAAAAAAAAAACGAGCCTTTACAATCACTTTAAGTTTACTTTACCAAGATAGAACTTTTTGGCCTTAATTCTAAGCGGTATGTGTGGAGAAAACCAGGCACTGCTCATCACCTGTCCAATACAGTGCCAACAGTGAAGCATGGTGTCTCCGTGTCTCCCTCTCCCAGAACTAGCTTCTGGCTTTGGCTTCTAACAGAAGAAGTGGCACTGCTGTCACTACTTCTGTTAGCCTGTAGGCAGGTGTAGCACTATTTCTACCAATCTGAAGATGGCACTGTGCTGTTTCTTTAGGCTGGCAGATGCCCATTGAGGAATTATTGGCCCCTGCTATGGACTCCAGGCAGCCATCTTGGTGAGGACAGGAATTCTGTTGGATACTGCAGTCCCTTGAGATTTGGATGGCTGTCTTGATTCATTGACTCTTGATTCCATATAAAAAAGAGATTCTGCATCATTTGGTTTGCCTGTAGTGGGGGGTAAGTTAGGGACAGCGTCCCCGCTGGATAGGGATAGAGTAGGGGCAGTATTAGGGAGAGGTACCTGTTGAGGAGGGAAAGAGTAAGTTTCTCCCCTGCCAGCTTTCAGTACAGTCTCCCTCTGGCAGCTAGATATCTGCAGAGACGTTTGGGGGATTGCAGTATGACAGAGTAATACCACCATTCCAACAAGGTAAGTGCTCATCTGGCATCCTGAAATCTGTATGTATCCTAACACTGTTGGAAAACTGCTTCACTTATAAACATTACTTTTGCTGCCTGAAGAACTGTAAAATCTACAACATGTAGTACTATTGCTGTAACTGCCTTGTTTGTGCCTATGCAAATTCTAAAATACATAATCAGTGGTCAAATAACCCAGTGTGCTGATTTTCCTCAATCTACGGGTGCACTGATTGGGCCCCACCCTGAAGCCAATCCCAGCAGAGCTGGAGAAATCTCCCGGAGAGCCAGAAGGCAAATTAAAAAAATAAAGTCTCCGGGCAAGGATCTAAATTTACCAGGTAGAGTTATTAAACTCATAAATCTGTTTTAGCATTATTATTGCAGCCCCATTACAATTGTGCCATTCTCAGTGTTTATACAGTGTACTTGTACATTGTTGTAAACGTTTAATAAGAAATTTTTCCCTCTCATTATAATGACAACTGGGAATTACGGTCTGCCATGACAAGGAAACTGCTAAATGATAACATCACGTTGGATGTTAGGGAGGGATGAAACCTTGTGATATGCATACTGTATGAATTTAGCAAGCTGATGAACTTCCAGTTTATCACTTTAAGGCTTAATGTACACGTGTCGTCTTACAACCTTTCCTGAACAATTTAACTTGACAGATAGTAAATGACGTTTAAAACCGTCAGTTTTGCAGCGTTTACATGCCACGTTTGCGTTTAGAAGCGTTTTATTTTAATTTTTTTCACAAAGTAAAAAATTTAAAATGCCTGTAAACAAAACATGGCTAAATGTGGGTTACCGCGTTTACAAGCTGTTACAGGCGTTTGGCTTTCAAATGCCTCTGAACATCCGTCCTGAACGCATTTTTTTGCTATCCAAAAAATGCTTCTAAACTCAACTGCCTAGAAAGACTATAAACGACCCTGTGTACATTTACTGGTAAGATAACATAGAGGAGAGTTCAGGGGCAGCTGAAAAAAAACGCCCAACTGCTCCTAAATGTCCGTTTACCAGCAGCAGCAGAAGCCTAATTGTTCATATCAATTTTGGGACTGTTTTATGAATGGTGCTGAGGCTAGAATTTGATTCAATCTTAGTTTGCTATCATTCGTTTTCATACCATGTAGAACTTATCAGTAATATAAAACAAAATACATTTGTAATATTTTTTTTTTTTATTAATTACTTTGTTTTCAGATAGCATACATGTCATTATAAACAATACTGTACGGTATTGCATTAGAGGGGTTGACTTACTAAAGGCAAATAGACTGTTCACTTTGCAAGGAAAGTTGCACTTTGAAAAGGCATTTTCCCCGGAATTTTATGAATGAGATGAAACTCTGCTGACATTCGACATTCAAGGATGTGCAAACAAAATGATAATTGTCTTTGCAAATTGAAATTTCTTCATATTCTGGGGAATATTACCTTGCAAAATGAAGAGCCTATTTGCCTTGGGTAAATAAAGTCCTTAGTAAATAGAACAATTACAGAAAAACTAAATTCTGATAGGATTGGCAAAAAAAAAGATAGGCAAAGCCTCCTTGCAGTTGAACTTTTCCAATCACTGGCTTACCATTAGTGATGAGCAAACTGGGCAAAGTCTGGTTCTAAGGAGGTTTGCCAAACCTAGCAAAAAATCTGCTAAACCCAAGCATAGCATCAAACACTATTGAAGTCTATAGGAACCAATTTTTGTTTCTGGTCTTTTTGTAGGCCAATTTGCAAGCTTTTGTTAAATGCATGGGCAACTTAGCACTGTTATGGGGACATGTGGCAATGCAAAACAACATGGAGCACAACAGTATGATGCACTTTAAAAGTGACTTTCATTTTGTAAACACTAACATGGTTAAATTACAATTCCTTGGCAGCTCAAGTGTAAATATATGGGCAGAGGACCATCAAAAATAACATTCGGCAGCCATTCTACTATTGAAAAGCCGCGCCTCCTCCTCATCTGTGATAGGCAGAACACTCCATTTCCCCGCAGTCAGCGGTCAGCCTATCACGGACATTCTCTCATCCCCATACCATGAACGAGGATGAGAGAATGTCCGTGATAGGCTGTACACTGACTGCTGGGAAATTGAGTGTTCTGCCTATCACAGATGAGGAGGAGGCGCGGCTTTTGAATAGTGGAATGGCCGCCGAATATAATGTATCACACGCTGGCCACCGTCTGTCTGCATGACACGCTGATCATGTAGGCAGACGGCAGTGACTCAAATATAAGTCGAGGGGGGCACATTCAGCCCCCAAAAAAAACTGAAAATCTCGACTTATACTTGAGTATATACGGTACATAACGAAATATAGAGACATATATAGATGCTAAACAAACATCATTTGTAGCAATCAATAAAGATAAAATATAATACAAATCCATAAACCCAAACATTATATTGTATTATTTTAAGTTGAGGTATAAAAATCTCTAAGGTTGTGGGATTCGAGATAAAGGCTAATAGACCAATGTAGCGAGTAAGAAGGAAAAGTTAGGCTATCTATGGGGTCAATATGCTTCAGTCAGTAATGTGCATAAATAGCCTATTAGATAATCTGATAAACAAAAATGATTATATTAAGAAAATTATATAGAGTACCGATGCTGGAGCCAATAATTAGCCCCCACAGATTGCTGGGCAGGGGAGAAAAAGAGACAGACACAGCGACAGACTCCAGAAAAGGCTTATAGGATTGAGTCTAGCTTACTACTTTAGCAATAATTTATTGCCTCTTTATTTTTTGTTTCTTTTCTATCACTAGGTACTGGCCCTTTGAGCCCCATAAACTTTCCTCTTTGATCACTGGACATTAGTGGCCACTGACTCTACAAACAGTGACTTCTTATTAACCTATATTACTGTGATAGATTACCTTCTATCAAAGTGTGTTACCCCCCACTACGCTCCCTGGATTCACTGCTTACCAGCTGCTTAAAGTGTTGGATATATGCCGGCATTTATTACTTGGTAAGCCTTTGATGTACTATTGATCTATTACACACCCAGTTTATGTATGTGTGCCCTTTACATGTGGCTGGTCTTCTGTTGTATCTGACTATGCTGCATCTACATATATTGATGTAGTTCTGGTCGGGTTGATACATGTACATATATTCCAATATATATATGTTATTAATACATATCACCTAATTGTTTATAGACTTTTCTGACTATCTGGGACAACTCGGTTCACCTGCATCTCTATACAGCTTTTTTGCTGTGTTTTTTAGAAACTATTTTACTATGTAAGCATGCACCATCTCTTGCATAATACAACTACCAATACTGAAAGGGTTTTTTTCACACATGTATGCCCGTGGGTTTGCTAATCCTTGGGGATACCCCATTACCATAGATGTGTCCCCATGGGGGGGGGGGGGTTGCTTCCTGCCCCCTAGTGGTCACTGGATTTGGGCCCCCTACTTTACTGGACTCTATCAAAGTGATTATTTAATTGTTTATAACTGTTTTTGTTTCATTTGTTTGGATATTATGATATACTTACTTAATGTTTTTCTGATATATTCATTAGATCTACAAGCTCCTGAAGAAGCGTAGTTATGCGCGTAACATGTAGATAGAATTCTCTGTGTGACCTCATATTCTGACTCAACCACTCCACGCACTTTATTTCCATTGGATGCTGCTACTGGTTAATCCTTCTTTTTGCACCAATCTGGATTAATATATATATATATATATATATATATATATATATATATATATATATATATATATATATTCTGGGGGTGTTACTTGATCCCTTGGGGTTGATTATCAACATTATGTTTCTTATTATTTTATGTATTTGTAATATCATGTTTTTTAACTCTATCCAATTAAAAACTTCAAATTAATTTTATTTACGCGTGTGCCTACAAAGTCCATTTCTTCAATTTCTATTTCTGTTTTCTCTTTCAGTGGTGTATTTAGGTTTTGTGCTGCCCTAGGCCTGACTAAATTCATGCACCCCCCAATTTAAATATGACCCACCCCTTCCTGTCAAGACCACGCCCCTTTCTGTTTAAGACCCACCCTAGCACCTGTAAACATCACCCCTTCCTCTTTAGGCTGCACCTTTTCCTCTTAGAGCTCCACCTCTTCCTGTCAATACATTAGCACTCACTATCACACACCATCAGTTTCATAATATCACAGCTTATTAGTGTATAGGAATTATGTATTGATCATAGCACGGAGCACTTTGCAGTACATGAATGTGGACTGTTTAATGATATTGCATTGATTTCAGCATGGAGCATTTTGCACATGCTGAAATCAATGCAAACTCATTAACCACTTAGAGACCACCCACGGGATATATACTACCTTTAAGTTGTTTCGTGCACGAGATACTGTGGGCACGCGCGTGCTGCACGGCGGGGGAGCCAATCTGTGGCCACCTGCGATCGCTCCACCATGTAAACAAGGCAAATCCCTGTTCTGATGGTGAAGTACACAGAGATCATCTGTTCCTAATAATCAGAACCAGCGATCTGTGTGTTCTTACTGTCAGTCCATCCCCCACTCAGTAAGCACAATTAGGGAACACATTTAACCCTTTGATCCCCCCTGATGTTAACCCCTTCCCTGCCAGTGTCATTTATACAGTGACAGTGCATTGTTTTAGCACTGATCACTGTATTGGTGTCACTGGTCCCCATAAAGTGTCACTTAGGGTCTGATTTGTCCACAGCAGTACCGCTAAAAATCACCATTGTAAAGTCAATTAAAAAAATTAAAAGTCCTCAAATCTATCCCATAGTTTGCAATTGCAATAACTTTTGCGCAAACCAATCAATACGCCAATTGGGATTTTTTTTTACCAAACATATGTAGCAGCATGCATACATATTGGCCTAAATTGATGAAGAAATTAATTTTTTTAAATTTTTTTTTTGGTATGTTTTATTGCAGAAAGTAAAAAATATTGTTTTTTTTTTTTTTTTCAAAATTGATGGCCTTTTAGGTTTTATAGCGCAAAAAAATAAAAACCACAGAGGTGATCAAATACCACCAAAAGAAAGCTCTATTTGTGGGGAAAAAAAGGGCATCAATTTTATTTATGCACAGCATCGCACGACCGCGCAATTGTCATTTAAAGTAATGCAGTGGCGTTTGGCAAAAAATGGCCTGGTCAAGAAGGAAGGGGGTAAATCGTCTGGGGCTGAAGTGGTTAAACAGTCCACATTCAGTGACAGTTCATGTACTGCAGTTTGCAGTACATGAACTTCCACTAAGACCCCTTTCACACTGAGGTGTTTTTCAGGCGCTTTTGGGCTAAAAATAGCACCTGTAAAGCGCCTGAAAAACACCTCCCCTGCAGTCCCAGTGTGAACGCCAGTGTGCGTTCACACTGGGCCGCTGCGCTGGCAGGATGTTGAAAAAAGTCCTGCAAGCAGCATCTTTAAAGCGGTGAAGGAGCGGTATATACACTCCTCCTCCACCACTCCTGCCCATTGAAATGAATGGGCACTGCTCCCGAAGTGCCTGCAAAGCGATTTATCCGCGGTGCTACGGGCGCATTTAACCCTTTATTCAGCTGCTAACGGGGGTTAAAAAGCTAAAATGACGGTAAAGTGCCGCTAAAACTAGCAGTGTTTTACAGTCAATGCCCGCCCACTTCAGTGTGAAAGTGCCCTTAATGTGCACTGTTTAATTAGTTTATAGCACGGATCACTTTATTGCAATAAGATCTGTATATTTATTAAATCCATATTTATATTTGATTGGTAGCTTGCTACACGCACATGATTACAAAAGTAATAGTAATTGATTTATTTTACCTGCTGCTGTTCTGGCTGCCTGAGGGGGTTCCAGTTGTCGTCCTCCCTCTCTCACTACTCCTCCTAGCTTCACAGGCAGACCCTGCCCCGGGCCGGGGGGGAAGATGCAAAGGAAGGACGCCGAGCAGAGGAGGGTAGGTGGAGCTCGGTCTGGCCAGTCACTGGCCGTTTTATGGGGGCGCCAGTCACTCGCCCACCCAGCCAAGTACACTACACTAATGCCTGCTATCACATTAGGAAGCGCCACGCTTTAGCAAGTAGGTGGCCGGGCGCTGTACCCGTGCGGGAGATGGCCGTGGGAGGTGGCTGCGGGAGCCAGGACTCGGGAGGACGGATCGGGGGGGTTCGTGCAGGGGGGTGGCTTTTCTTTGCCGCCTTCCCCAAAGTGCCGCCCTAGGCCTGGGCCTTGTCGGCCTAGGCCAAAACACAGCACTGGCTGTGACCAAACTCATGTGCAACCCAAATCTGAAGCCCATCCATGCTTATCTTGCATTCTTCTGCATTATGTCTTTGGAGGTTGCCATCTTGATGGAGTTAGGGTTTTGCTTCCTTATGTAAGGGACCCTAGCGAGGAGAACAGTAAAGAGGAGGTCCACTTAAACAAAAAAATTATTAAAATGAATAAAGATAATTACCACCGCTCCGAACAGACCAGGCTGAGATTTCTTGTCCTCCACTACGCAAAAAGGAGAGAGCCCCAGATGCTGGCAATTGCTGATACAATAGTGTTCATGCGGAAAGGATCTGGACAGCCGCACACTGAGATGAGCCAATAAAATCTTCCTTATTCAAAACATGAAGTAATACAGTACATGACACCGCTGGAGCAACACAGCTTAGCCGCTGACGCATTTCACGCTCTTGCACAGCGCTTACTCATAGCTGGCTAACATAAAAGTGATGACCACATTTATACATAAAACACATATCACGTGACCTAACATTGATGAAATAATAAGAAAAAACAAAATTGCGCTTGGATAAATTAAACTAAAAATTAAAAATTAAATATTAAATTTAAATCTCTGGTAATACCAGTGTAGATGAATAAACGTGAGAGGACACCGTATGCAGGTATCAAACAAAATTCAAAAAAAGCTGCAGTTATAAGTGGGGCCCACCAACAAATTATATAGACAAATAAACCGCGCTAAAGTGAGTCCAATAAAGTCTGTGATAGTAAACAATCTGTGGTAATAAACAATGAAGTCCAAAATCCTTCTGTGTGATGAAGTGAAGAAAATAGAGTGACTGTGTGGTGAACTGCTTACCAGAATGTAAGCCAAAACAGGCAGGTGGCTTAAACCCAGCCCGGGCCTTTGGGAGCACTTCAAATGGACAGAATCCTTTGCGCTCGAACAGCAGAACGAATCCACATAGAGTTAAATCAAAAACAAAAGACCATAGTGTGATACTGACATAACATACTTTTCTGGCGTCCCAGAGTGGTCTCACACCCCCAGGGTGCCTGCATGATATTTAGTTTATGATTATTTGTGTGAACACACCCCCTCCTTCTTTGATGAAGTATGTTATGTCAGTATCACACTATGATCTTTTGTTTTTGATTTAACTCTATGTGGATTCGTTCTGCTGTTCGAGCGCAAAGGATTCTGTCCATTTGAAGTGCTCCCAAAGGCCCGGGCTGGGTTTAAGCCACCTGCCTGTTTTGGCTTACATTCTGGTAAGCAGTTCACCACACAGTCACTCTATTTTCTTCACTTCATCACACAGAAGGATTTTGGACTTCATTGTTTATTACCACAGATTGTTTACTATCACAGACTTTATTGGACTCACTTTAGCGCGGTTTATTTGTCTATATATATTGATGAAATAATGCTGGGCGGCTGAGAGCTAGCCGCATGAGATCTCAGCACTCATTAGCTAGGTTAATGACATGAAGTCAAGGGAAATATAAATAACACTGCGCTTAACCCAATACAAAAAGCGGCTACATAAAATATGACCAATATTATAAACAAAAATGAGAGAAAAATGCAGCGCTAATGATGATAGCAGATGGTAAGTGACACATCAATAATGATGATCATTACAGATATACACATAACTGGAACGCATGACACATAAAACAAAATGTTCGGTGTTAAATGAGAGCTATAGGTAAACACAAGAAAGTCCCAAACAGGGGCTGGGTGTAGAATATTAAACTGGTGTAGGGATCTTCTCCTGTGTATCGTGGATTATACGGTCATAGAATGAAAAAGATGGAATACGCTTACCAACAGGAGTGGATTCGGATGTGGGTAACACCGAATCAAATGAGCAATTTTAAATTAAAAAAAAAAAATAACAAACATGTCATACTTAAAGCGGAGTTCCGCCTGGGTGAAAAAAATTACAAATACTGTAGCTGTTGATTTTTAATAAAAGCACACTTACCTGTCCAGGGAAACAAGAAGTCAAGCCTTGCACCTTCACAGCCTGTTTCCTACTGCGCATGCACGAGTTGCGCTGCACTTTCTGAATGGTCCCTGCTGTCTTCTGGGACCTGTGTGTCTCCCAGTAGGCAGCGGCTGGGGGGGAGGGCCGGACATTGCGTAGGTCGCCGCACAAGACTGCGGCGATCTTTTCGCGGAACTGGGAGTGGATACCTGGTTTTGACAGGTATCTGCTCCCCCCTCCCCCCTAAAAGGTGCCATATGTGGCATCGGAGGGGGGGGAGGAATCAGATCTGCGGAAGTTCCATGTCTGGGTGGAACTCTGCTTTAACTGCTCTGTCTGATGGTTTTGCAGAGAGCAGCCCTGATCCTCCTCTTCTCCCACTGCCGCTTGCTAAAGGGCACTGCACAGAAAAAACCCATGGCAACACCATAGCTCCCAACTGTCCCTGATTTTGAGGGACTGTCCTTCATTGGGAACGAAGTACCTTTGACCCACTTTCCTCCTCATTTGTCCCTCATTTTGGTCACCTAGAGCTAGCAAGCGGGGCAAAGATACAGTATCTCACAAAATTGAGTAGACCCCTTACATTTTTGTAAATATTTTATTCTATCTTTTCATGTGACAACACTGAAGAAATTACACTTTGCTACAATGTAAAGTAGTGAGTGTACAGCTTGTATAACAATGTAAATTTGCTGTCCCCTCAAAATAACACACAGCCATTAATGTCTAAACTGCTGGCAACAAAAGTGAGTACACACCTAATTGAAAATATCTAAATTGAGCCCAACGTGTCAATATTTTGTGTGGCCACCATTATTTTCCAGCACTGTCTTAACCCTCTTGAGCATGGAGTTCACCAGAGCTTCACAGGTTGCCACTAGAGTCCTCTTCCACTCCTCCATGACAACATCACGGAGCTGGTGGATGATAGAGACCTTGCGCTCCTCCACCTTCCGTTTGAGGATGCCTCACAAATGCTCAATAGGGTTTAGGTCTGGAGACATGCTTGGCCAGTCCATCACCTTTACCCTCAGCTTCTTTGGCAAGGCAGTGGTGGACTTGGAGGTATGTTTGGGGTCATTATCATGTTGAAATACTGCCCTGTGGCCCAGTCTCCGAAGGGAGGGGGTCATTGCTCTGCTTCAGTATGTCACAGTACATGTTGGCATTCATGGTTCCCTCAATGAACTGTAAGCAAGACACACTTGTCTTTGTAATCCTCACCTGGTTGCCGCCACACACGCTTGACACCATCTGACCAAATAAGTTTATCTTGGTCTCATCAGACAACAGGACATGGTTCCAGTATTCCCTGTCCTTAGTCTGCTTGTCTTCAGCAAACTGTTTGCAGGCTTTCTTGTGCATCATCTTTAGAAGAGGCTTCCTTCTAGGAGGACAGACATGCAGGCCAATTTGATGCAGTGTGCGGTGTATGGTCTGAGCACTGACAGGCTGACCCCCCACCCCTTTCACCTCTGCAGCAATGCTGGCAGCACTCATACATCTATTTCCCAAAGACAATCTCTGGATATGACGCTGAGCACGTGCACTCAACTTCTTTGGTCGACCATGGTGAGGCCTGTTCTGAGTGGAATCTGTCCTGTTAAACCGCTGTATGGTCTTAGCCACCGTGCTGCAGCTCAGTTTCAGGATCTTAGCAATCTTCTTATAGCCTAGGCCATCTTTATGTAGAACAACAATTCTTTTTTCCAGATCCTCTGAGAGTTCTTTGCCATGAGGTGCCATGTTGAACTTCCAGTGACCAGTATGAGAGAGTGAGAGCGATAACACCAAATTTAACACACCTGCTCCCCATTCACAGCTGAGACCTTTGTAACTCTAAGGAGTCACATGACACCGGGGAAGGAAAATGGCTAATTGGGTCCAATTTGGACATTTTCACTTAGGGTGTACTCACTTTTGTTGCCAGCAGTTTAGACATTAATGGCTGTGTGTTGAGTTCTTTTGAGGGGACAGCAAATTTACACTGTTATACAAACTGTACACTCACTACTTTACATTGTAGCAAAGTGTCATTTCTTCAGTGTTGTCACATGAAAAGATAGAATAAAATATTTACAAAAATGTGAGGGGTGTATTCACTTTTGTGAAATACTACATGTATATACTTGGGGGGGGGGGGGGTTGGGAGGGGAGAGGGCTAGTGCTAGCGGGGGGGGGTGGAGGGGTTGGATATGTGCTGGGGGTGCTTGGAAGGGGAGAGGACTTTCAAATCCAACCCTCACCTCTAGCATATGTCTTCTCCCTTGCCAAAGCACCCCCCTTAGCAACTTTAATCGCATCCCAGATTGGGATAAAATGCTACAGATTCCATTCCATTACCCTAGGACCCTCAAACTGAGGATCTGGGGGCGGGAGAAGATGTTTTCTCTCAGAGGACCGTGAACAGGCTGATGACTCCTCTTCTGAGGGGTCATATGTGGGAGATTCACATTGTGGGTGCAATTTCTTACTGAATTGGTCCGCTCCACATTTTATGCTACCCTTAACAGAGTGTCCACTTCTTGTTTTGGGTTCGCTAAAGCCTCCTCAAAGCTGTGCATGCCTTTCCTGTCCATTCATTGTTGGGAAAGTTCATGTATTCTGAGTGGGATCACCCAGATAAGCATTTTTTCCCTCCTAAAAAGTTTTTCACACTTTATCCTATGGAAAAAAAAAACGTTCTAAAGGTGGAAGATACCAGCAATTGACGCTGCTATATCTTCTGATTAAAAATTTTACTTGTCCGGCAGACAATGCTGAAATACTTAGGGATCCAACAGATTAAGAGTTGGAATTCCTATTAAAAAAAAACAAAAAACGTATATTGTTTTTCTGACTTGTTGAGTGTCTCAGCCTGTGCTGACAGTAATTGGTATATGTCAAATCCTTGAGAGACCAGTTTTAAACAGGTACTCAAAGTTATCCCTGTTCAGCAGGCCCAGGTTCTGGCAAGCTCCTAGTAGCATTATGTTGGCAATAGACGCTATGAGAGATTCTATCTTTAGGCCTCACGCCTTTCGCTGGGCTGGTACATATGTATAAAATACTATGGTTGAAAAATTGGTCAGCCGAAGCGTCATATATAAAAAAAAACAAAAAAAAAACTCCTGGCTGGTTTTCCTGTTTGCGGTGAACAGCTGTTTGGGATATCTTGGATAATTCATCCAAAGAATTTCTAGTGGAAAGGTACCCCTTTGCCATTTAAGAAAAGGAGTAAATATATTTCATTTAAACAAGCTCCTTTTCCAGTGCCAGGGGCATCAGCCTCCAGGCAGTCATGACAGCTTCTGCCGTCAAGTTCAAGAGGTACCGTATTTATCGGCGTATAACACGCACCCCAAGCTTAGGAGGGAATTTTAAGGAAAACAAACTTTTAGGAGGGAAGTTTAAGGAAAAAAAACTTACAATAAAATGCCCATCAATGCAGCCTTATCTGTCCATCTGCAGCCTTTTCAGTGTCAGTGCAGCCTTGCCCCAGTGCAGCCTTGTCAGTGCAGCCTTGTCAATGCAGCCATGTCAGTGCAGCTTTGCCCCAGTGCAGCCTTGTCAGTGCAGCTTTGCCCCAGTGCAGCCTTGTCAGTGCAGCTTTGCCCCAGTGCAGCCTTGCCCCAGTGCAGCTTTGTTAGTGCAGGTTTGCCCCAGTCCAGCGCAGCTTTGGCTGTAACTAAAGTTTATTTTGTGCTATCCAAATTAATCAAGTTCAACGTTTCCATTAATTCCATCTGGGCATTCTTTTCACATGAAAAAGACAATTAAAATAGAACATTTTGTAGAAAGCCAGTGACTGCAAAATTTATCTCATGTGTAATGTGTTCTTTTTTTTATAGAGTGCCAAATGCATATCCAAATCTACTATACAGCCGTCAGTGCAGCTTTGTGCACTCAGTGTAGATTTAAATATGGCGCCGAGACTGCAGGGAGCCGAGATACACATACCCGAGTGTTCTCGGATTTTTTCGGCGCCGCTCACAGTCACGCCCAGTCCCGCCCTATGATGGACAGGTCCAGGGGCGGGACTGGGCGTGACGGCGGCGCCGAAAAAAGCCGAGAACACTCGGGTATGTGTATCTCGGCTCCCTGCAGTCTCGGCGCCATATTTAAATCTACCCACGGCTTTGTATGTCGGCGGCGACCGCGGCAATCGCCGCGATCGCTCCGATGACACAGAAATCGGCGGGGATCGGCCTATAACACGCACCTATGATTTTCCCCTGATTTTCAGGGGAAAAAAGTGCGTGTTATATGCCGATAAATACGGTAATCCTCAGGGACAAAAAAAAAACTACAAACAAGATACTAAAGCCTCCTTATGAGGGGGCACCCCAGCTCGCTCGGGGGGGGGGGGGGGGGACTTCTGTAGTTCTCAAGGGTCTGGCAGAAAGAATGTCGAGACAGATAGGTGGCTTCTTCAATAGCTCTAGAGTACAATCTGGGGTTTCAAGAAGTCCCTTCTCTTCGTTTTCTCGGAAAAAAAAAGAAGTCTCTCTTCTAGCATTGGACCGTACTTTAGCAAAGAGTTGTCTTTCTGGTCCCCATGAAAGAGCTGGAGTTGAGGTTTTATTCAAACCTTTTTTTACGGCAAAATCGAATGGAGATGTCAAACCTATTTTGGATCTCAGGAATCTAAACTGGTTCCTGAAAATCCGCTCTTTTTTGCATGGAGTCAATCCATTCAGTTGTCTCCATCTTACAAGGAGGAGAACTTATTACGTCGATCGACGTCAAGGGTGCATACCTCCATGGGCATATTTCCCCGCTCACTAGAAATATACACAGTGGTGTAGGGGATAGCACTTTCACCTAGCAGCAATAGGGTCGCTGGTTCCTGACCACGACACCATCTGCCTGGAGTTTGCATGCTCTCCCTGTGCCTGCATGGGTTTCCTCCCACACTCCAAAGACATGCTGGTAGGTTAATTAGATCCTGTTGAAAAAATTGGCCAAATATGTGTATGTTGTATGTGTATGTGTTTGTAAGCGTGTCAGAACCCCATGGGGCAAAGGACCGCACTATACCGCAGATGGACACCGGTGGCAAAAGCTCCCTGAGGCGATTTCGTTCGCATAGGTAGCGCTATACAAGCTAGTGAGTAGATTGCATTCATGTTTTTGCCATCTAAATGCATTATTTTACATTTTTCCACATTAAACCTCATTTGCCATGTAGTTGCCCACCCCATTAATTTGTTCAGATCTTCTTGCAAGGTTTCCACATCCTGCAGAGAAGCTATTGCCCTGCTTAGCTTAGTATTGTCGGCAAATACTGAGATTGAGCTGTTTATCTCATCCTCCAGGTCATAAATACATTTATGGGGTTATCCTCCAGGTTATGAATAAATTAAATAGGATTGGTCCCAGGAAAGAACCCTGAGGGACCCTACTTTCCACATTGGACCATTCCAAGTACTCCCCATTTATCACTACTCTCTGAACTCACCCTTGTAGCCAGTTTTTAATCCAGGTCCTCACCCTTTGGTCCATGTCGACAGACCTTAGCTTGTATAGTAGTTGTTTGTGGGGAACTGTATCAAATGCCTTTGCAAAATCGAGATACACTACTTCTACAGGCCTTCCATTATCTAGATGGCAGCTCACCTCCTCATAGAAGGTTAGTAGATTTGTTTGGCAAGAACGATTTTTCATGAATTCATGCTGATTACTGCTAATGATACAGTTTTCATTACTAAAATCTTGCATATAGTCCCTATCATCCCAAGAGCTTGCATACTATTGATGTTAGGCTAACTGGTCTGTAGTTCCCAGGGATGTATCTTGGCCCTTTTTTAAAGATTGGTGCTACATTGGCTTTTCTCCAATCAGCTGGTACCATACCAGTCAGTCAACTGTTCGTAAAAAATTAGGAACAACGGTCTGGCAATTACTTGGCTGAGTTCCTTAAGGACCCTCGGTGCAAGCCATCTGGTCCCAGGGACTTATTTATGTTAAGTTTTTCAAGTCTGTTTCTGACTTTATCCTCTGTTAACCATTGTGGTTCTTCCTGTGACTTGTCATGAGGATAAACATTGCAGTTTTGGTTACTGAAGCTCCCCGTTTCCCTTATGAAGACTGAGAAGAATACATTCAAAACCTTTGCCTTCTCACCATCCTTTGTAACCAGAATCCCTTCATCATTCTTTATGGGGCCAATATGATCTGTCCTCCCTCTTTTACTATTTATGTACTTAAAGAATTTCTTGGGATTTTTCTTACTCTCCTCTGCTATATGCCTTTCATGTTCTATCTCACCCTGATTACACCCTTACATTTCTTATTGCAATCTTTGTACAGTTGGAATGCTGATGATGTTCCCTCAGCCTTGTATTTTTTGAAGGCCTTCTCCTTTGCTTTTATATGAATTTATACGTTGGTGTTAAGCCAACCAGAACTTTTATTAGCTCTTTTAAATTTATTACCCTTTGGGATGCACTGGCTAATATCCATATTTAATATGCTCCTAAAGCACACCCATTTTCCTCCGTGTTCTTTGTTCCTAAGATTTTATCCCATTTAGTATCTTCTAGCAAGGAGCGTAGTTTCTGGAAGTTGGCTCTTTTGAAATTCAGTGTCTTTGTATTCCCCTTATGCTTTCTATTAGTGTGATTTATGCTGAAACAAATTGACCTGTAATTGCTGTTTCCTAAGTTGCCCTGTATTTTTACATCCACGATCAAGTCTGTATTGTTAGTAGTCAGTAGGTCTAGTAACGCATTGTTTCTTGTTGTTGGTGCATTTACCATCTGACTCATGAAATGTGCGTTTCCTTCCTCCCAGTCTATGTCTGGATAATTAAAATCCCCCCATTATAATGACACTTCCCATCCTTGCCGCCATTCCAAACTACGATAGGGGGTCCTTCTCCCCCTCTTCCCTGAGGTTAGGGGGCCTATAGCATACACCTAGTATTACTTTCTCCTTGCTTTCCTCCCTTTGTAACTCTACCCATAAAGATTTCACCTCTTCCCTTTCTCCATTAGTGATATCATCCCTCACATTCACCTGTATATCATTTTTGATATACAGTAGGAATGGGCGGTTGGTTCGGCCCAAGCATAAGTTCGGGCCGAACTTTGGTTGTTCGGATGTTCTGCGAACACCGAACAATATGCGGTGTTCGGGAAAAATTCGGAACACCGTTAAAGTCTATGGGACATTAACATGAAAAATCAAAAGTGTGCATTTTAAAGGCTTATATGCAAGTTATTGTCATAAAAAGTGTTTGGGAACCTCACGTCCTGCCCCAGGGGACATGTATCAATGAAATTTTTTTTTTTTTAAACTGACATTTTTTCGGGAGCAATGATTTTTATAATGCTTAAAGTGAAACAATAAAAGTGAAATATTCCTTTAAATTCGTACCTGGGGGGTGTGCTAATTTTAAAAGCTTATATGCATGGTATTGTCATAAAAAGTGTTTGGGGACCTGGGTCCTGCCCCAGGGGATATGTTTCAAAGCAAAAAAAAGTTTTAAAAACGGCCGTTTTTTCGGAAGCAGTGATTTTAATAATGCTTAAAGTGAAACAATAAAAGTGAAATTTTCCTTTAAATTTCGTACCTGGGGGGTGTCTATAGTATGCCTGTAAAGTGGCGCATTTTTCCCGTGTTTAGAATAGTCCCTGCACAAAATGACATTTCTAAAGGAAAAAAAGTAATTTAAAAGTACTAGTGGCTATAATGAATTGTCGGGTCCTAGCAATACAGATAAAGGTCATTACTAGGCCCTTTGGGTCTGGTATGAATATTAAGGGGAACCCCGAACAAAAAAAAAATTGCATGGGGGTCCCCCCAAATTCCATACCAGGCCCTTTAGGTCTGGTATGGATTTTAAGGGGAACCCCGTGCCAAAATTTTTAAAAAATGGCGTGGGGGTCCCCCCAAAAATCCATACCAGACCCTTATCTGAGAACGCAACCTGGCAGGCCGCTGGAAAAGAGGGGGGACGAGAGAGTGCCCCCCCTCCTGAACCATACGAGGCCACATGCCCTCAACATAGGGAGGGTGCTTTGGTGTAGCCCCCCAAAGCACCTTGTCCCCATGTTGATGTGGACAAGGGCCTAATCCCCACAACCCTTGCCCGTTTTTGTGGGGGTCTGCGTGCGGGGGCTTGGGTTGTGGGGATGAGGCCCTTGTCGCCATCAACATGGGGACAAGGTGCTGTGGGGGCCACCCCAAAGCACCCTCCCCATGTTGAGGGCATGTAGCGTGCTACGGTTCAGGAGGGAAGGGGCCGCTCTCTTGTCCCCCCCTCTTTCCCTGTGGCCTGCCAGGTTGCGTGCTCGGATAATGGTCTGGTATGGATTTTTGGGGGGACCCGCACGCCATTTTTTACAAAAATTTTGGTGCAGGGTCCCCCTTAAAATGGTAAAAGAATTGCGTGGGGGTCCCCCCAAATTCCATACCAGGACCCTCCAGGTCTGGTATGGATTTTGAGGGGGACCCCTACGCCATTTAAAAAAAAATTTTGCACAGGGTTCCCCTTAATATCCATACCAGACCTGAAGGGCCTAGTATGGAATTTGGGGGGACTCCCACGCAATTCTTTTTTAAATTTTGGTTCGGGGTTCCCCTTAATATTCATACCAGACCCAAAGGGCCAGATATGGCGGATAAAAAAAACTCACAGTCGACTTTTATAGTTTAGAGTAAGAGTGATTTTTGGAATGAAGGTGTTTTCCTCTTTTGATGAGGAAGGAAGGAATACCCCTAAAATTATTATAAATAATTTATGTGTGAGAATTAGAGTTTTGTAAATTCTGATGCTAATATGAAGAATGTGTATAGTAGATCATGTGACTTGCCATAAATGATCCGCAACAAAATAATATGAGGCTGATTGCTGAGATGAAGGTGTGACCACATGGAAGATACTAGGCAGGGCTCTCCTAACCTGTATGTATATATAGGAGACAGGCTGTTCCGCACTCCCCGGATTCCACAATGACAGCTCTCAGACTGGCCTCGTTCTTCCTTTGTCTCTTGTGTCTTACTGAAGGTACGTTTTTACTGCTCCCTTTTTAACACTATCAAAGGCACTGCAAAGGATTTACTATAGGCATTGGGGGTTAATTTACAAAAGGCAAATCCACTTTGCACTATAAGTGCAAAGTGCACTTGAAATTGCACTGAAAGTTCACTTGGAAGTGCAGTCGCTGTAAATCTGAGGGGTAGATCTGAAATGAGGGGAAGCACTGCTGATTTTTTTATCCAATCATGTGCAAGCTAAAATGGTGTTTTTTTTTTTTTTTTCCTTGTGTGGCCCCCTCAGATCCAAAGCGACTGCACTTCCAAGTGCACTTTCAGTGCAATTTCAAGTGCACTTTGCACTTGTAGTTTGCACTTGTAGTGCAAAGTGGGTTTGCCTTTAGTAAATAACCCCCAGAGTTTGCACTCGGCAAGTGCAATTTGACTTATTTTCCCCAGAGCTTAGTAAATGCGGTAAAGCTCTGCTGATTTCCATCATCCAATCAAGTGCAAGCAAAAATGCTGTTTTTTTTATTTTCCTTGCACCTGATTGGGTATTCATTACAGAGCGAAGCTTTACTACATTTACTAATGAAAATGAGTGCAACTGCACTTGCAAAGTGTACAATTTTTTTGTCTTTAGTAAATCCAAATCCACCCCTCAAGACAAGGGTGCTAGTCTCATTAGACAAAGAAGTACTGTATGTTTCTGCTGAGTTTGGCAATATAACTATTAATGATTAATGGGTGCTTTCTGGGTTATTTGGAGTAATTATCTGATGTCCAGGCAAACAAGAGTGCTGTGAACTCTAGACTGTATGAGAAATAAAAGCCAAAATTGATTTTCCACTGCTGACTGGTCTGCTGATATAGCAGGAGTTGAAAGAGTAAAATGTATTTCTACCATTGTTTCAGTCTTCTCTGCATCATTATGATCTACTTATCTATTTCACATAAATAGCAAATCACGGGTTACAGGAAAGAAAAAAGCTTGATTCCACCATCAACACAGTGGGGTTGATTTACTAAAGGCAAATAGACTGTGCAGTTTGCAAAGTGCAGTTGCTCAAGAGCTTAGTAAATGAGGTAAAGATTCACTTACCCAATCACATGCAAGGAAAATAAAAAAATAAATAGCATTTTTGCTTGCACATGATTGGACGATGGAAGTCAGCAGAGTTTCTGCTAATTTTTTAAGCTCTGGAGCAACTGCACTTTCAAAGTGCACAGTCTATTTGCATAAGTAAATCAACCCCCAGTCAGTGTTTATGGGGGAATCCCTCTCTTTTGTTGTGGGTGGGGAGGGGGGGTGTGGCTGTTGGTGGGTGCATTGTTTGCCCCCCCCCAAAAAAAACGCCAGCCATCACTGGAACACATCGCTTCTCCTTTCGGGCAATCAGGAATCAGGTCACAAGACCCGCTTCCTGATTGGCCGGGGGGAGCATCAGTGTGACAATAGCGATTATTCATTCGCTATTGTCACACAACTGGCATGACAAGTGTTCTGCGCCCCGAGCCCACCCTTTTTTCAAAGCCTATTCACGCCACTGCTGTGTTCTCCTGGCAAAGGGGGGGCTGGGGGGTCGGGGTATTCAACCCCACTGGGAGAACACAGTGATTATTGCTAGCACCTATAATGGCGTCTAGCAATAATGGCATGTAAAATCCGACAGGCTGGTTGTACCCAAGTTGATCGATCAACTTGGGCACATTCAGCCTGCCCATACATGGCTCGAACCATCTATGGCCGGCTTAAAGTCATTACAAGGGACAGGGGGGAACTCTTTACGTCTGGAGGAAAAGAGATGTAACCTCCACATATGGAAAGGTTTCTTCACAGTATAAGCTGTGAAAATGTACAATAGACCCCCTCAAGAATTGGTTCAGGCCAGCTCAGTAAAGAGCTGGATGCATTTCTTAATACACAAAATATAACTGGATGCTAACATTTATAATTAAAGAGAAGTTTTTTAAACATTTTTTATCATACTTACCTAGGTGGATGCTGCATCTGTCCATTGCCGGCTCTAAGACTGAGAACTGAACGATTAAACACTGCTGATCGCTCAGCTCTCAGTGCTCTGTGACTCTCAGTCACCAGCTCTGTTCTGCTCCGACACCCCCCCCCCCTCCCCGGCCACTCACTGGAGCATTGGGCTATGAAGGGGGCCGGAGCGACTGGCTCACGCTCTCAGCGGCTAGCTCGACCATATGGTCGGGATCTTTCCCCAGCCTGGACTGGCTCTGTGACATCAGCTGACAGCGGTACTTCCACAGGAGAAGTACAGCCAAACAAGCTAATCCAGGGAAAATCCAATTGGCTTATGGGGGATAAGGAAGGAATTTATTTTTCCCCCACTGGAGCAAATTGGATCATGCTTTATTAGGATTTTTTTGCCTTCCTCTGGATGAACTGTGGTTATAGGGTTCTGTATATGGAGGTTTTCTATTTATTATATTTAGTTTTTTGTTTTTGTTTGTGTTGGTTGAACCAGACAGCCTTTTTTCAACCTGACTATGTATCATGAAGCTGATGGATATCTGCATCCAAATCTACATGAACTTAGCCATAAAGTATCCATGGATTTAGAACAGAAGTCTGAACATGTGATGTTTTTACAGAAAGTTTGGGTGTATACATTCCTGATTATAACAAGAAAATCTGCTCATAAAACCTCCAGCACTCAGGCTAACAGGCTGAGCTGATGTACTTATGTCTTTTTTTTAACCTAACTATGTAACTACATGAAGCAAATGGATGTCTGCATCCAAGCCCATGTGAGCTTAGCGTAGAGAGGTGAACTTTTTTACAGAAAGTTGGGGTGTATACACTCCTGATCATAGCAGGCAAACTTGCATATTTTTACTCTCGGCATACACCTCCAGCACTCAGGCTAACAATAGTGAACAAATGACAACATCCAGCCGCCCGACTGAGGGATTCGTTCCATGAAGATCTATTGTTGCAGCATTGTCCACAAAAATCAGGACTAGCCCACAGACACATAGGGGGGAATTTACTTAAAGCGGAGTTCCACCCAAAAGTAGAACTTCCGCTCAATTGTCTCCTCTCCCCCTCCGGTGCCACAATTGACATCTTTCGGGAGGGGGGGGGGGGACAGGATACCTGTCTTTGACAGGTATCCTGTTCCCACTTGCGGGAGTCTGGGCCGCAGCCCGTGACATTACTGTGGGGCTCCCTCCTCCTTTTAATTTTTTTTTTTTTGGGCGGAACACCGCTTTAAACTGGAGTGTGCAAAATTTGGTGCAGCTCTGCATAGAAACCAATCAGCTTCCAGGTTTTATTGTGAAAGCTTATTTCAACAAACTGAAGTTAGAAGCTGTTTGGCCACCATGTACATCTGCACCAGATTCTCAGTGCTCCAGTTTTAGTAAATGTCCCCATAATCACTTCCTATCTTATCATTTATCAGTCATTTCATGTACCCACCATCTCATGTTCTATTGAAGATTTTTATGAACAGAAGTTACAGGTACAAAGTATAGAGAAAGTACAGGGGTATTTTGGTTCAGACCTTCCAATATATTGCAATATATTATACACATCATACAATTGTAGAGATACTTAGATTCCAATGATGGAAAGCAAAAGGCAGTAGTGATTGAGCACTATCTCGGGTCATCTAGGAGGAAATTGGGAAGGAGGCAGCCCAGCCCGATTGGTTGGATGTTACCTTCTTCGGGAGAAACAATTAAAGGTAGAATAATTAAATTGTCAAATTGTCAGGGAATATGTGAACCTACTGTATAAGGCTAGTGCCAATAGTGGGAAAAGAGGTTACTAAATAGAAACCAGTTGAGAAGGACCGTAGGAAAGGAGAGGAAAGGCTAGGGGTATGATGGGGAGAATAGGGGTTGTGATTACTCCATCATGGCTAGTTAGGAGTTGGGGGAATATCTTCCTTATTCCAATCCTGAAATGCAGATAAGTAATGAAAAAAACAAAACAATACTGCGCTGGTGTATGTAAAAACAATCAAATATTAGAGTGAAACAAAAAGCTGCAACAGTGAAATGTGAGATATAACATAACAAACCAATAAACAAAAGAAAAAGTTGCACTATTTGAATATAAACACAAGTCCAATGTGATATAAATGATCCAAAATCGATCAGCAATGGGTGATAAAATTCATAATAGATGGTATCCAGTAACATCCTCCACCAAGTGATATCACCAACATTTAGTCAAGGTGTGCCCTTACCCGCATGGTGGACCCTCTAATTATGGAAGGTCAAACGCGCTCACAATATGTCTGCTGGTAAGGCGTCCGAAGGATAATTGGTGCAGGCAGTCATAGTTACATAGTTGCATTGTAGGTGAGGTTGAAAAAAAGACACAAGTCCATCAAGTCCAACCTATGTGTGTGATTATATGTATATCCCTGTATGTTGCGGTTGTTCAGGTGCTTATCTAATAGATTTTTTATACTTTCGATGCCCCCCGCTGAGACCACCGCCTGTGGAAGGAAATTCTACATCCTTGCCGCTCTTACAGTAAAGAACCCTCTATGTAGTTTAGGGTTAAACTTCTTTTCTTCTAACCTTAATGAGTGGCCACGTGTCTTGTTAAACTCCCTTCTGCAAAAAAGTTTTATCCCTATTGTGGGGTCACCAGTACGGTATTTGTAAATTGAAATCATATCCCCTTTCAAGCGTCTCTTCTCCAGAGAGAATAAGTTCAGTGCTCGCAACCTTTCCTCATAACTAATATCCTCCAGACCCTTTATTAGCTTTGTTGCCCTTCTTTGTACTCGCTCCATTTCCAGTACATCCTTCCTGAGGATTGGTGCCCAGAACTGGACAGCATACTCTAGGTGTGGCCAGACCAGAGTCTTGTAGAGTGGGAGAATTATTGTTTTATCCCTGGAGTTGATCCCCTTTTTAATGCATGCCAATATTCTGTTTGCTTTGTTAGCAGCAGCTTGGCATTGCATGCCATTGCTGAGCCTATCATCTACTAGGACCCCCAGGTCCTTTTCCATCCTAGATTCCCCCAGAGGTTCTCCCCCCAGTGTATGGATTGCATTCATATTTTTGCCACCCAAATGCATTATTTTACATTTTTCTATATTAAACCCCATTTGCCATGTAGTTTCCCACCCCATTAATTTGTTCAGGTCTTTTTGCAATGTTTCCACATCCTGCTAGGAAGTTATTGCCCTGCTTAGCTTAGTATTGTCCGCAAATACAAAGATTGAACTGTTTACCCCATCCTCCAGGTCGTTTATGAACAAAATAAATAGGATTGGTCCCAGCACAGAACCCTGGGGGACCCCACTACCCACCCCTGACCATTCTGAGTAATCCCCATTTATCACCACCCTCTGAACTCGCCCTTGTAGCCAGTTTTCAATCCATGTACTCACCCTATGGTCCATGCCAATGGACCTTATTTTGTACAGTAAACGTTTATGGGAAACTGTATCAAATGCTTTTGCAAAATCCAGATACACTATGTCCACGTCTCTCCAGCCGCTTCTCCCACACTAAGAATAAACCATCATGGAAACCCGGCAGTACCCAAAATAAAATAAAAGCAAAGGACCTCCGATAGTGTAAAACCTTAAAGGTATTTATTAGCACATCAACAGAGGAACTCTGAAGTGCATAAGATAAAAATGCTGCAGCAGAATTTGTAGCTAAAAAGCTTACACAGAGTAAAAAAATCACGATGGAATAGGTTGGAGTCTCCTTGCCCGACCGGTTTCCTCACGATGGGACTTCTTCCGGGGATAAGTAATGACACATAGACCAGGAGGTTCACATTTTTTTTAATTGTTCTTCCCTGCTGGTTTCCTGTGACAACAGATGTTCGAAGTCTCTAAGTTCGGGTTAGGAGTGTTCCCTTTAAATCTCTATCAACCATATTTTAATGCATACCAAAATGATTCACGTTCTGTTAGGACCCGTTCACAGTATTCTCTGTTTGTCGCAGTCACATGTTTTAAGAAGCAATGACGTATCTTCAAACAGTGTTTTGGTCCATTGATACAGATTAGGGGCTCATAGGAAATGAGCAAAAGCAATGCAACACATGTCAATACACCAATAAATAGATGTAAGGTTACAGATAAAACAAATTATTTTCATTTGTTAGACGTCAGGAACATCCTACTGATTAGTTTACTGTAAGCAAATTCTTTAAAGAAATCTTTTTTGGGAAAGGGTAATCTTTTTAACAAACTTTATTTTGCAACTAAAAATATACACAGGGTAGGACTTGTGCATCTAAATACAACAAATGTGACAATTATAATTGTAGTCCCCGATTTGCTACCAGATTTGTACTGTGAGTTCTAACATTGTTTAACCTCAGTAGATGGTGCTTTAATCCCATTGTATATATATATATATATATATATATATATATATATATATATATATATATACACACACACACACACACACACACACACACACACACACACACACACACATGAGCAGTGGGGGAAACTGAATTTGATTCAGACAGGGGCAATTTGCACCAAATTTTTTGGTTTGTATTGACCCAAATCACACCGCAAAGTATCGACACTTGGTATTGGGGAGTACGTGACCGAAAGTATCAGTACTCGTACTCGCCGATAAAAAAACGGTATCGGACGCATATGGAACAACAGGTCAGCCCGGTACCTTTGCGTAGAGCACTTTGGTCTTATGCAACATTACCAGACTCTTTTAAAACACAACCCCTTATAGGCCCTACCTTGTGGATAGGCTCAAAGATCTGTCAGAACCCCAAATACTCGTCTGCACAATCACCGTTGTTGCCCATTATGGGAATCCCTAGTTTCAGCCCAGGTATGGAACCAGGGGAGTTTAAAGGGCTCCTAGAGAAGGGCTGTATCCAGGCATCACATTTCTTACATTCTGAGACATGGCCTACAGTTGTCTCACTGATGCAACCGGGGGGGGGGCGCTATGAAATTAATTTATGGCAGGCATTACAATTGTGCCATTTCTTTGAGTCGCTGCGACCAGCGATAAATTATCGACGACAACTGACCACATTTGAATTATACTGTGAGGGGAAAGAACCTCTCCCCCCAGACGATCTCTAGGATATACGCGTTGTTAATTACCCCTTCAGAGGATTTTGAGATGCCCGGAATTGGAAAGTGGGAAAGAGACCTTAATAAGACCTTTACGCCGGTTCAATGACAGAAGATAATATATCTGTCGTTGAACTCCTTGATTTGCGGACCCAGGAGTCAAATTATAAATTACTGATGAGATGGTATTACACCCCGTCAAGACTTTGTAAATTCTTTCCAGAGGCCTCAGATCGCTGTTGGCGATGTAATAAGAAACAAGGGACCTTAGTCCATATATTTTGGTCCTGTTCAAAGATCAGACAATACTGGAGGGAGGTACAAAGGATTTCCCAAAAATTTACAGTCTTTCCAATACCAGACGACCCCGCCTTGTTTCTGCTTCACTGCACACAAATCCCTCTACAGACATACAAAAACTCTGTTCTATGCCATTTAGTTAATGCAGCTAAAGCTTGTGTTACTTTGTGTTGGAAAGACCCAAAGCCACCATCGATTGCATTGTGGCTCAATAGGGTCAGAAATGTTGGGGCCATGGAGGACCTGGTGCTCTCGGCTCAAAATAAAAAAGAGCATTATACTAAAATATGGGCAGAGTGGGACACATATGTCTATTCAGAAGAGGGGAAGAGATTGTTGGGAAACATAAATGAGGAGGGAGGTCCGTCCATCTAGGAATCATATAAGAATGTGGAAGTCGCCCCGGCCCCCATAGGAAAGGGAGATATGGGGGAGGGAGGGTTTTTTTTTTAAATTATTATTTATTTTTGGGGTTGAGTTTCGTTCACGGGATAGAATCGGAGGCCACGATGGCACTCCTTTCTTGTTTAGATCATAAAGATATTAATATGCCTGGGTGGTAAAGATTAAGGATGAATATGGTTATATATACGGGCAGGGGTAAACATATATATATATATATATATATATATATATATATATATATATATTTATATAGAGTTGTATAATTTGAGGAATATTATTCCTGCCCTAAAATAATAAGGTTATAAGAAACGATTTATGTTTGTTCCTGTTGGAATGTGATGTAATGATGTTCTTACTGCTTCCTTTCTTGTATAAATAAAAAAAAAAAAAAACGGTATCGGTGCAACCATACAAAAAATGTTTTCAACTGATTTAACCCCTTGCCGACCTGCTCACGGAGATATACTGCGGCAATTTCCTGCTAAAAATTGCAGATCGCCGCCATTACCAGTAAAAACAATAAAAAAAAGTCCCTAAATCTATCCCGTAGTTTGTCGACGCGATAACTTTTGCGCAAACAAATCAATCTACGTCTATTGCGATTTTTTTTTTTACCAAAAATATGTAGAAAAATATATATTGGCCTAAACTGATGAACACATTTTATTTTTTATATATTTTTTTGGATATGTATTATAGCAGAAAGTAAAAAAAAATTGTTTTTTTTTTCAAATTGTCGGTCTTTTTTTATTTATAACGCAAAAAATAAAAACCGCAGAGGTGATCAAATACCACCAAAAGATAGCTCTATTTGTGGGTAAAAAATGACGCAATTGTCAGTTAAAGCAACGCAGTGGCGTATCGCAAAAAATGGCCTGGTCATTAAGGGGGCAAATCCTTCTGGGGCTGAAGTGGTTAAAAAAACAGGAACAGGAACCCAAACCCCTTCTTTCTACACCAGCTCCTCAGCCACTGGTTTACTTCCTTAATCTCCCTCTGCCTTTCTGGTGGGGCTCGAGGTACCGGTAGTATTTCTGAAAATACTACCTTTGGAGGTCCTTTTCCTCAGTTTAGCTCTTAAATCCCTAAAATCGTTTTTTAGGACACTCCATCTTCCTCTAAATTTGTCATTGGTGCCAAAATGCACCATGAAAGCCGTGTCTTCCCCAGCACCCCCCCAGTAGACAACATACAGTTTGGTGCTTCAGGTCCTTGTGACAGATTGGCCTCTCTGTCCTTCTGAGAATTGCGTCCCCTACCACCAAAATCTTCCTTTCCTTCCCCTTGGCTTCCCCCTACTCTCACTGGAGGAGTTCTTCCCCTGGCAGCTAGGGGCATCACTCTGCTCCAGCAATGCTGGTCCCTGACTGGTTTCAGGTTTTCTGCCCTGAAACATAGGGCTGTGCGGTGTGGCAGAGCTGTATAAATCCCCGGTTTGGATGGACAAAAATACAAATCCTATGGCAGATAAAAAAAAAAAAAACCTCACAGACCACTTTTAGAGTTTAGAGTCAGAGTTATTCTTGGAATGAAGGCGTTAAGTCCATTTTTAGAATTTAGAGTAAGAGTTATTTTTGGAATGAAGGCGTTTCTTCATTCTCATTCTTTTGATGAGGAAGGAAGGAATTCCCCCTCTAATTATTATAAATAATTCATGTGTGAGAATTAGAGTTTTGTAAATTCTGGTGCTAATATGCAGAATGTGTATAGTAGATCATGTGACTTGCCTTAAATGATCTGCAACAAAATGATATAAGGGTTATTGCTGAGATGAAGGTGTGACCACATGGAAGATACTAGGCAGGGCTCTCCTTACCTGTATGTATATATAGGAGACAGGCTGTTCCACACTCTCCGGATTCCACAATGACAGCTCTCAGACTGGCCTCGTTCTTCCTTTGTGTCTTGTGTCTGACTGAAGGTACGTTTTTACTGCTCCCTTTTTAAAAGTATCAAAGGCACTGCAAAGGATTTACTAAAGGCAGAGTATGCACTCGGCAAGTGCAATTTCACATATTTTCCTCAGAGCTTAGTAAATACGTTAAAGCTCTGCTGATTTCCATTATCCAATCATGTGCAAGCAAAAAAGCTGTTTTTTTATTTTCCTTGCACCTGATTGGGTATTCATTACAGAGCTAAGCTTTACTCCATTTACTAATGAAGATGAGTGCAACTGCACTTGCAAAGTGCACAGTCTATGGGCTTGATTTACTAAAGGCAAATTGACTGTGCACTTTGCAAAGTGCAGTTGCACTCTACAAGAGCAGTTGCACTCTACAAGAGCAGTTGCTCCAGAGCTTAGTAAATGAGCAGAAGCTCTGCTGACTTCCATCATCCAATCACGTGCAAGCAAACATGCTGTTTTTTTATTTTCCTTTGCATGTGATTGGGTGTTCTTTGCAAAGTGAAGCTTTACCTCATTTACTAAGCTCTGGAGCAATTGCACCTGCAGAGTGCAACTGCACTTTGCAAAGTGCACAGTCTAGTTGTCTTTAGTAAATCAACCCCTATTTGTCTTCAGTAAATCCAAATCCACCCCTCAAGACAAGGGTGCCAGTCTCATTAGATAAAGAAGTACTGTATGTACTTTTTTTGTTTATAACGCAAAAAATAAAAACCGCAGAGGTGATCAAATACCACCAAAAGATAGCTCTATTTGTGGGTAAAAAAGCACGCAATTGTCAGTTAAAGCGACGCAGTGACGCAAAAAATGGCCTGGTCTTTAAGGGGGAAAATCCTTCCGGGGCTGAAGTGGTTAAAAAAAACACTAACGTTGTGATCCTGGTACAAAGCGTTACAAAGTTTTTTGCAAATGAAATAAAGGTCCTTTTTTTCTTTTTTTTTTATGTGACACTTAAAAAAATAATGATTAAAACTAAAAGCAAAAAAAAAAAATGAATAAAAATAGAAATAAAAAATTAAAATTGCAGGAAAATATTAGCTAAGGAAAGAATAGGAAGAAGGAGTTAATTATGACTGATTAGCGAGACATTTTATTACACACAAAAAACAATAAAGCATTTGTTTTACTTGTCAGTTTGCTCTAACTGTCATCATTATACAGTATTCAGAATGAAGCACATCAGGTGATCTGCACATGAACAATGAGGCTACTTTGAGGCACACACTGGACGTTAAAATAACGCTATAAAAACGCCAGTAGCTTTGCAGTGAGTTTTTCAACGTTTTTCAACGTTTTTGCAATAGCGTTTTTTAGCGTTTTTCCGCGTTAGCATTTTTGTGTTTTGGTTTTTTTTTAAGAAACATTTTTTTTTTTCCAATGGATCAAAAAACGTTTGAGCAACGGTTTTGAGCGTTTATTGATGTTTATCAGCGTTAGAGCGTTTTTACAGCTGAAAAACGTCTCTCAGAACGCACTAGTTTTGCTTTTTTTTTACTTCTCAAAAACACCACTGCTCAAAACTGCTGATAACAGCTTATGTGTGCATGGACACATAGGATAACATGATGGAGAGTTTAACGACTGTAGAAAAAAACGTCTACTGCCAAAAACAGCTGCTGTAAAAACGTCCAAAAAGCGTCCAGTGTGCATGAGGCCTCAATGTCTCTATCTTGTATCTACACAGCTATTACAGCTGCTGTAGTTACACAACAACTTGTGTTGACAGCTGGGGATTGCCGGCAAGTGCGAGGGGAGAAACTGCCGAGGGGCAGAAAGACTAAGCCTAATAGCAGCCCACACACTCACAGATATGTTTTTCCTTCATTCACAGTCGTATTTTCTCACACTGTGAACAAAGAAGGAGGAAGCACACACATATTTTGATGGAACCTAAACATACCATATTCAAGCTATCGCCTGAAAACATGATAAGAGCTGGAAAAATGAAAACAGAGAACTGTGAAACCCTGCAGTATTAGCTCATAAAAATGAACTTTGTAATGTAGTAAATTGCAGGTAAATAATGTTAAGCCGCGTAATCGCACTCTATGTTACATGCCATTGTGAATGTAGATAATTTACAGTGTATGTGAGGACATGCAGGCATCATTTACTAGAAACTCCTTAGTGGCGTCTAGTTATGTTTTTGTTTTATTTTATTCAGTATTTTAACAGTAGGAATCATAGTGTATGCAGTATCTATTATCTGTGTCATATCCTTTCTTGAGCTTATGCACACGGCACACACAAAAATGCAGCATTTTTTTCAGGACTGCGTTTTCTTTATGGATTTTCAACACAGTTCTGTTATATCCTATGGGATCATCACATCCACAGAGTGTGAAAATCAGTAAGTTTGCATTCGTCCAGATCTATTAAAGTGGTGTTCCGGCCGAAATGATACTTTTTAAATAGAAATACCCCTATAATACACAAGCTTAATGTATTCTAGTAAAGTTAGTCTGTAAACTAAGGTCTGTTTTGTTAGTTTATAGCAGTAGTTTGTTATTTTATAAACTTACAGCAGGCCGTGGCCATCTTAAGTGTGGGCATCTGAAGCCAGACTATATTTCTTCCTGGATCTCATCTTTGCAGATCTCGCACATGCTCAGTGCAGCACAAGCAGTGTAATAGGTTTCAGGTCAGGTTTCCATAGCAACGGCAGTGTCAGAGGAAGTTGCCGCCCCTTCCCAGAAGGAATTGCAAACATGAAATGATGCGATGGGCCGCGGCCAGGGAGGAGGAAGTGAGAAATGAATACAGCAGATATACAGGAGGTGCTGAGAAAAAAAATGTAAAAATATCCGATTCGTTTACAGTGCGCAGTTTAGTGACGGATGCTGAAGAGTTGTAAAAGTGGGTGGAACTCCACTTTAAGGGCTCAATCACATGGGCATTCAGCCCCATAAAGCTTGAAGAGCCCTTCATTTACTTTCCCATCCTAGCATTGATCTGCATGTAGGCAGCCCATGTTAGTGAATGGACACACATTGGCTAATCGGACTCACCCATACAGCTGAGTTTGACAGGTACGTAAGGACAGGTGCATGACCTCAATGCTAAGTCTGTGCTTCCAGACAATTGCAATTGACTCTGCTAACCTGTAAAACTGGTATGCAACCATCCGATCTTTCATGTCCTTTCACAAATATGTAAAAACCAAAAGTGAAAAGTGAGCCCTAAATAAAAAAAGAAGAAATTGCAGCTGCTAGCGCATAAGAGTGATCATACAACTCCCTTAATAACATTCAAAACCAAATAAGTGCAGCGCTGTACAATGCATTTGATTAATAAACCAACAAATAAAAAAACTCCATAAATTTGCAAAAAATGTGATGCAGTCGTAAAATTTCTCGCCTCGACTACTGCAACTCCCTCCTCATTGGATTACCTTTACATAGACTATCCCCCCTTCAGTCCATAATGAATACTGCTGCAAGACTCATCCACCGTACCAACCATTCAGTGTCCTCCACCCCTCTCTGCCAATCCCTCCATTGGCTTCCACTCACCAAACGGATAAAATTCAAAGTACTAACAATAATTTACAAAGCGATCCATAACTCTGCCCCCAGCTACGTCACTAACCTAGTCCCAAAATACCAACCAAGCCGCTCTCTGCGGTCCTCCCAAGACCTCCTGCTCTAGGTCCCTTGTCACCTCCTCCCATGCTCGCCTCCAGGATTTCTCCAGCGCTTCTCCCATCCTTTGGAACTCTCTACCCCAATCTGTCTGACTGTCCCCTAATCTATCCATCTTTAGACAATCCCTGAAAACCCTTCTCTTTTAAGAAACCTATCCTGCTTCTAACTAACTCTGTTTTGCTTCCTCCATCAGCTCATCCCCCCACAGCTATTACCTTTTGTATCAATTGACCCTTCCTTTTTAGATTGTAAGCTCTAATGAGCAGGGCCCTCTGATTCCTCTTGTACCAAATTGTAATGTAACTGTAATGTCTGCCTTCATTTTGTTAAGTGCTGCGCAAACTGTTGGTGCTATATAAAACCTGTATAATAATAATAATAATAAAATAAAGATGTCGAAAATAGTCCTTTGCATGAAGTGGACATCCACAATGTGCATAAATGATCATCCAGTGATTCAATACGGCTCAATTATGCCCTCACCAGAGGTGTATAAATAAATAGCCTTAAACCGCATTAATATTCCACCCAGTGTTGTGAAACCAAAAACACCCATCCGAGCCTCCACCAGCATATACACTCACCAGAGGTTAACCGGAAGTATGCCTTAATCAACTCAAATAGAGTGTGGGTCTTCCCAGCTTCTCTTGTCAGTTAGACGGTGGGATGGATAAGGAAAGCACTTGCATGAAAAAAGGTCACCAACGGGAGCCCACAAAGTGCTAATATAGTGTAGTATTTATTTAAAATCGTTGTAAAACAAGTACATAGCTATAGCATAAGCATTATAATCCAAAACAAACTGGCTAGACTTACAGCAATGGCCACCGCTCCCATCACAGGGACGCTGCGGCGATGACGTCAGCATGTAGGCCCCACTGACGCGTTTCATGCTCAAGCATGGCCACGTTATCAGGATCCACCTCTGGAGGCGTGAGAAGGGGCCTACGTGCTGATGTTATCGCTGCGTCCTTGTGCTGGGAGCGGCGGCCATTACGGTAAGTCTGGACAGTTTGTTTTGAACTTTCACAAATATGGGCAGCTCAGGGCTAGGACAGAAAAGTAAACAAAGAACTCTTCACACTGTACAGTCGAAAGGCATAAATTTATACATGTACACATATTAACAATTGTAAATGAATGTACATGCATATAATGCATAAAAGCGTAAATGTAATAAAATGAAATCAATGTAGAAATGTAAATATCTAAATGCTGTATGGACATGTATCTTTTCTTGTATGCACCTGGGATGTATTACAGTAGCTGGTTTAAAAGTACTTTTTAACTATATTAAAATTAAGTGGTTATAAAGGCTCCATTAAGGTAAAAAAAACCTTCTCGTGTAAGCTCCCCCCAAGCCCCCCTAAATACTTACCTGAGCCCACTGTCGATCCAGCCCTGTGCCTGAGAGCAGTGGCCCTGCTCTCCCTCTCTCTTCTCACTGCAAACAGAGGCAGCAGTAGGAGCCATTGGGTCCTTCTGCTGTCAATCAAATCCAGGGAGGAGGAAGCAGGGGCTGGGCCGAGCCACGCTGAGTGTGTCAATAGATGCACACAGCCTGGCTTAAGATCGAGCCCGCATGTGTGCCACCATAGGAAGTGGCTTCCTATGATGGCACGCAGAGAAGAGGGGGGCCAAGAGCTCAAACAGGGGACCCGAGAAGAGAAGAATCAGAGCTGCTCTGTGCAAAACAACTGCACAGAGCAGGTAAATATGACATGTTTTTTTTGTTGTTATAACTTTAACATTACAATCACTTTAAATTTTGGAGAAATGCAGACATAAAGTCTGCTTGTCATAAAAATGGCCATATTTTCTGGGAGTAGCAATACTCCTTAACCACTTCAGCCCCGGAAGGATTTACCCACTTCCTGACCAGGCCATTTATTGCAATACGGCACTGCGTCACTTTAACTGACAATTGTGCATTCATGCAACGCTGTACACAAACAAAAAAGGAGCCACAATTTTGAAAAAAACACAATATTTTTTACTTTCTGCTATAATAAATATCCCCCTCAAAAATAAAAAATAAACTAATTTCTTCATCAGTTTAGGCCAATATGTATTCTTCTACGTATTTTCGGTAAAAAAAATCGCAATAAGCATATATTGAATGGCTTGTGCAAAAGTTATAGCCTCTAAAAAATAGGGGCTATATTTATGGTATTTTTATTATTATTTTTTTTTTACTAGTAATGGCGATAATCAGTGATTTTTAGCGGGATTGCGGCGGACAGATCGGACACTTTTGACACTTTTTTGGGACCAGTGACATTATTACAGCGACCAGCGCTAAAAATAGCCACTGATTACTGTATAAATGTCACTGGCAGGGAAGAGGGGGTGATCAAGGGGTTAAGTGTTCCCTAGGGAGGCGTTTCTAACTGTGGGGGGAGGGGACTGACAGGGAGTAGAGAGAGAATGCTGTTCCTAATCACTAGGAACAGCAGATCCCTCTCTACTTCCCTGACAGAACAGGGATCTGTCTGTTTACATTGACAGATCCCCATTCTGGTAAACAAGAGTAAATGATTAGCTTACTGTTTTTCTTTTTTAGATCCCCATTCTGGCTCTCTGAGGAGCGATTGCGGGTTGCCACGCGCATCGGCTCCGGCATCACGCCGTGGGCACCCCCTATAGCTGTTAAAGGGGCTGACGTACACCTACAGCGGTTTGCGCAGCTGTGCCAACCTGCCACAGTATAATGACGGGGGCTGGTGGCAAGAGGTAAAAAGGAGCTTCAGTATCCCCCCCCCCAAAAAAAATGAAGTCAGCAGCTACAAATACTGTAGCTGCTGACTTTTAACCACTTCCGGACCGTCTGCCGTCGTTTTACGTCACTACTTGAAGAGGAATACCATTGTTATGGCAGCAGCAAACCCATAACCCCGGTATCCTCTTCTTCAGCGGGCGGTCCACTTCAAGATAAAAGTAGTATCTGCGGTGGATTCACCGCAAGATCAGTTTTATCTCCGGTGCCCTCCGCCGCTTATCGGAGCCGTCGGAATCATAAAGACCCAGTGGAATATGAGATTTCAATCTATAAATCCACCTACTCTCTAATTCTAATTATTGTTCTGCAGTGTTTTTATACTTACCGTATATACTCGAGTATAAGTCGTTCCGAGTATAAGTCGAGGCCCTAATTTACTACAAAAAAAATGGGAAAAACTTATTGACCCGAGTATAAGACGAGGGTGAGAAATGCACAGCTACTGTAAGTGGAAAAGAGGGTCAACAATGCCCACTTGCAGCATCACTGTGCCCATTTGCATGCCTCACTGTGCCCATTTGCAGCCATAGGTCCCCTGAACTTCAAACTCGGTAGTTAAGGGTTCCTAGATGCCCCCTAGCTGCAGCCAAAATTTGGGGTCTCTGAACCCAAAGGGTCCTGAAATGACATTGCTGCAGATGGACACAGTTGACCAAATTTGGGGCCCTGTATCTCGGGGCCACTTAGTGCTAGGAACCCCAAATTTGGTGTGCAAACCCAGTGGAACTAGCACCATAAAATGTCCAAAGCTGGGGTTTCTAGCACCAAGTGGCCCCGAGATACAGGGCCCCAAAAATCAGTTCAGAAAATGTCAAGCACTTTTCTGCAGCAGAAAATGACATTTTCCGAATCGGTTTTGGGGCCCTGTATCTCAGGGCCACTTAGTGCTAGGAACCCCAGCTTTGGATATGTTATGGTACCAGTTCCAATGGGTTTGCACACCAAATTTAGGGTTCCTAGCACCAAGTGGCCCTGAGATATGGGGCCCCAAATTCGGTTCAGAAAATGTCAAGCACTTTTCTTCAGCAGAGAATGACATTTTCCGAACCGATTTTGGGGCCCCGTATCTCGGGGCCACTTAGTGCTAGGAACTTCATCTTTGGATATGTTGTGGTTCCACTGTGTTTGCATACCAAATTTGGGGTTCCTAGCACCAAGTGGCCCTGAGATATGGGGCCCCAAAGTCGGTTCGGAAAATGAAATTTTTTGCTGCAGAAAAGTGCTTGACTCGAGTATAAGTCGAGGGGGGCACTTTCAGCACAAAAAAATGTGCTGAAAAATTCGACTTATACTCGAGTATATACGGTATACTCTTATGTTTGTCCAGAAAAAAAAATCAAAATCTCGTCAGAGAATCTTCATTCACTCATTGCCCGATGTGCTTTATATGGGCCTAATGATAATATGAAACCCCCATGTTTCGAGTTCTGCACATGGTCCTTAAGGGGGGGGGGACTTTGATAATTAGCGCATTACCCTATGTGCATCTATTAAAGATCACACAGGGTTCTCATTAATGAGGTTGAGGGGCTCCATAATCTTGGCTCTGAGTGGAGAGAATTGACTTTTCAGTTTTCTCTTGGCTTGCTAACTCCCGTAATGGTGTTTGGAATCCAGAGGCTTTGGGAGGGATGAAGTCTCTTACCCTGAGTCCAGGTATTACTAGGGATTAGCACAGTTCAGGGTTCCACCCGAGAGACAGAAGGTCCCTTGCCCAGAAGTCAGGGCATGGTCCTGTACAGCAGGGAGCTGTGAGAGGCATGCAGAAATGCAGCAACTGATTAAAGCTTCTAGGAGGAGTTTTCATTTTCCCCTGGTTGTCCTATGAGGCTGCATTAACCCTGACCCTCTGTTTGGACAGTGCTGATTGGCCCTGTGCTGATCACATGCACCCTCCCAAGATAATAAAAAAGAAACTCTAGCAATCCACACCAAACTGAGCATGTGCAATTTGCCCCATAGCCTCTGTTCTATCAGCAGATAGTTTGGGGACAGTGGAAGAAAGGGAGGTTTAGAGAAGATAGGATCAAACAGCCTATTTACACAATGCAGTGGACTAACTCCTTAGGTTCCACAGTGAGTATAACAAGCATGCTTTACTGCATATACACACTGATTTTACCGATGTGGGTTTAGTAACACTTTACATCTGAGACCAGAGCAGCACGTTGCAAGAGTGTGGCTGAAGGAGGCATATATGTTGCTGTATCGCATTGAAAGAGGATTACTTGTGTTTTCCTTGTGTCTGAACATTTTACTTCCTAAATAAAACTGGGCCACCAAGCCCTGAAAATGAATTTCTTGGCTGGACTGGACTTACTGTCAAAGGCACTACACTTGAGCAAAATACCTGAATATCACAGCATACTAATGCATGCACCAGGTTTGAGTGAGCCCTTACTCTCAGTTATACCCAGTTCAATGGTCACATATTAACACCCCAAAAGCATTTAGCAGCGAATTTGCTCACGCAGACTGGTGTTGCTGATAAGTATAGATTAACAAACACTCTTGCTACATGTTGGGTAGATTTGGCAGCTTACCTGAAGCATCGCGACTGCGACATGTAAACACCCCCTTCTGCTGCCTATTGCAGCTTAACCGGTTCCCGACAAGCCGCAGTTATATTGCTGCAGGATGGCTCCCCTGGGTTAGCCGTCATAGTTGTAAGTCGGCCCCATGGGAGGCACACGCGCGCGTAGCGTGTCCCTGGAGCCGATGCGAGTGCTCAGCAGGCACCTGCAATTGCTCGTGACAGATCGAGCACACAAAAACCCCAGTAAACACACAAACCCCAGTTCTCTCAGGGGAGAGGAGACAGATCATGTGTTCATACTAAGTATGAACACCGTTCTGTCTCCTCCCCAGTCAGTCCCACCCCCAGAGTTAGAACACACCCAGGGAACACATTTAACCCCTTGATCGCCACCCTAGTGGTAACCCCTTCCCTGCCAGGGACATTTATACAGTAATCAGTGCATTTTCATAGCACTGATCGTCTGATGGTCCCAAAAATGTGTCAAAAGTGTCTCATTTGTCCGGCGCAAATCGCAGTCCTGATAAAAATCGCAGATTGCCGCCATTACTAGTAGTGGGTGGGGTGGGGGGCCACAGGACGTCCCCCTTCCCCAAAGCACCCACCCCCCCATGTTGAGGGCATGCGGCCTGGTACGGTTCAGGAGGGGGGGCACTCGTTCATCCCCACCCCCTTTCCTGACCGCCCGGGCTGCGTGCTTGGATAAGGGTCTGGTATGGATTTTGGGGGGACCCCGTGCCGTTTTTTCAGCGTAGGGGGTTCCCCTTAAAATCCATACCAAACCTAAGGGACATTGTCGCCTCCTTCTCACGCTCGCTGCAATAGGAAAATGTGTTTTTCCTATTGCAGCGAGCGCGAGATGTACAGTACCCTGTCGCGAGAACCAGCGCGATCTTGCTGGCAGGTGCTGTAGCTGCCCTTGCATCGAATTTGGTCCGTTGGACCAGCATACAGACGAACGGGCTTCCCGATAGGAACTGGGTCCAGCAGAGTCCCGGCGGGAAGATTTGAAACATGTTTCAAATCCAAAGTCCGTCGGTTTTTCGACTGAAAAGATTAGTCGGAAGTCCGATGAAGCCCACACACAGTCGGATTGTCCAACGGATTCGGTCCGTCGGACCAGTTCGGTGGAAAAGTCCGCTCGTGTGTACAGAGCATGAGGCTCCATGCACACTGAAGCTCATAAACAGCCTTTTTTGGAGTTTGAGCATTTTTTTTTAACAGCCCATAAACTCTCCTCTATGTTATGCTATGTGTCCATGCACACATAGACGTTTTTTGATGTTTATCAGCAGTGGAGCTGTTCTCTGAATGCCATAAAATCGCGTTCAGGAGATGTTTTTCTGACCCAAAAAAATGGCAAAAGCTCATAAACGCTGATAAATATCGATAAGCACTCAAAAACTTGACTCATCAGTGTTTTTTAATGTTTTTGATCCATTGAAAAAAAAAAACGCTAAAAACCGCTAACGCGGAAAAACGCTGAAATCGCTGATAAACGCTATTGCAAGAACGTTAAAAAACGTTGAAAGACTCACTGCAAAGCTACTGCCATTTTTATAACGTTATTCCGTTAACGTTAACATCCAGTGTGCATGGAGCCTTAAACCTAGTACAGACAATGAGAAAATTGGACAAAAATACTGCTTTGGGAGTGATCATCCGATAAGCTGATCGTTCGTACACAGCTTTGGAGAGCCGATCACGTCAGTTCATGCGAAATTATCCGAAGGGACAAACATGACATTTTTTTCTTGTTTGATAACAAAATGAACAATTTTCGTTTTAATCAGTACAGTATTTGTCCGTAAAAGGTCGAGTTAACAAAACTGTGCATGCTCAGAAACTAAAAAATGCATTACAATACAATAGATTACATCATCGCGGGAAGTTATATTCTGTCTTACGAGATGGCACCTAAAAACATGACGCGGTTCTGCTGCAAATGTCACGCAATAAATTGTGCTGCAATCGCGGCAAACCGCACTGCGTGAAGCTACTCCCTTAATAAAAGTTCGGGAGGTTCTTTTCAAAATGCCCAGGTGTGAATGCAGCCTATGAGATTTCCTTTTCTATGAAACTTCCTGTTGCGTCTCTGGGACAGAAAGTGAAGAGAAATATCCTCAAAGGTACACAGATAACAAAAAACAATCTGGTTTTAGCCTTCCCTACTCTATCCTAATTAAAAAAATAATAATAATATATATATATATATATATATATATATATATATATATATATATATATATACAGGGTTTTTCTTCTCAGAAAATAGGTGCAGGAACTCAACCATGACCCCCCCCCCCCATACTCACACCTTTTAATGTGGGAGGGTCTTAAAGGGGCATTAAATATCAAGAGTGCATTATGTACAGAGTGCAGAGTTCTGGGGGGGTTACACAGAGAGTGCAGAGTTCAGGGGTGCGCTATGTACATAGTGTAGAGTTCAGGAGTGTGCTATGTACATAGTGCAGAGTTCCGGGGTGTACTGAATATTTAGTGCAGAGTTCAGGGGTGCACTGAATATTTAGTGCAGAGTTCAGGGGTGCACTGAATATTTAGTGCAGAGTTCAGGGGTGCACTGAATATTTAGTGCAGAGTTCAGGGTTGCACTATACACAAAGTGCAGAGTTCAGTCTTCTTCCACAACTGCTTACCTCGGCATCCACATCTCACTTTCACTCCTCTGCTGCTGACCTTGGTGTGCAATCCCCCCACTGCCCCCACCAAACCTTCTCCCCCCTCCTAAATGCTCCACCATCTTCCACATGTCTTACTTTTGTTGCTGTATTCAGCTGGTGTGCTGGCATCTGCTTTGCACCCCGGGCACCTGCATCTCCCTTGTCCCCATCCTGCACTCAGTGGGAGCCGCTCAGGAGATCAGATCTGTGGAAGCCATTGGGAGGCAAGCGGTCACTAGCTGAACTTCTGTGTTTACAAGTGACAATGGTGAGCAGGGAGCGGAGGGCCTGAGCCAGAGGTGGTGGAACTGAGTTCCACCAAGTTCCAGCTGAAAAAAAGCCCTGTATATATATAGATTTTGGCTTTACACCTTAGGAGCCTTGTGCTAGTTCTGAGTTTCTGCTGCCTGTCTCTAAATGTATTTTATTTTTTATTTTAGCAGCTTTCTCTGCTTTCAGCAGTAACTGTTGCACCCAGCTTGGGGAAAGAATTTCAAAGAATATGCTAAAAAAAGTGATCCGCTATAAAATCCAGAAACGTGATGGCAATTGTCACCTCCAAGCTTTTATGTAAGTATAATTACCTGGTCACATTTTCATGTTTTACATATATATGATGGATAGCTTTATGCTGTCTTTCTTGGCCCTACCCTTTCATAAAACCTGGAAGATCAGGTAATTCCTAATCTAACTTGAACATTTAGGTCAGACATAATGGGAAGGAATAATGACTTTGGTAAACATGCAGCTTCAGATGAGATAAGCAGGGCTGGTCTAAGGATTTTTAACACCCTAGGCGAAACCCCATTTTGCCGCCCCCCTGACTCCACCCCTTTTCCCCTGCCCATGTAAACACCACCTTTTTAATGAAGCACCTATCAAATGCAGCCTCACCAGTGTCCATCAAATGCAGCCTCACCAGCGCCTATCAATGCAGCCTCACCAGCACCCATCAAATGCAGCCTCACCAGCGCCCATCAAATGCAGCCTCACCAGCGCCCATCAAATGCAGCCTCACCAGCGCCCATCAAATGCAGCCTCACCAGTGCCTATTAATGCAGCCTCACCAGCCCCCATCAATGCAGCCTCACCAGCGCCCATCAAATGTAGCCTCCCTCATCAGCGCCCATCAAATGCAGCCTCACCAGCGCCCATCAATTATTATTATTATTATTATACAGGATTTATATAGCGCCGACAGTTTACGCAGCGCTTTACAACAACATTAGGGCAGACAGTACAAGTACAATACAATTCAATACAGGAGGAATCAGAGGGCCCTGCTCGTTAGAGCTTACAATCTAGGAGGGAGGGTCAAGTTATACAAAAGGGTAATAGCTGTGGGGGATGAGCTAATGGAGAAAATAATGCAGTTGTTAGATGGAGGCAGGATAGGCTTCTCTGAAGAGGAAAGTCTTCAGGGATCGCCTAAAAGTGGATAAATTTGGAGACAGTCTGACAGATTGGGGTAGGGAATTCCAGAGGATGGGCGAGGCTCGGGAGAAGTCCTGGAGGCGGATATGGGAGGAGGTGATGAGGGAGCTAGAGAGCAGGAGATCTTGGGAGGAACGGAGATGGCGTTTAGGTTGGTATTTTGAGACTAGGTTCAATAAATGTTTGCTTGCTTTCATTCATTTGGGAGTCGGGACACAGACACAGTCCTCCGCCACCGATACGCCTCTGACACTATGAGCGAATGGAGCGGTAGCTGCCTGTTGCTGAGACTTAGTTGATTTCTGCAGAGAGAAGAGAGTAGGAACACCAGTGGCCGGGCGCCCTTGGTAGCAGGGCGCCCTAGGCGGCTGCCTAGTTTGCCTAGTGGTAGCATCGGCCCTGGAGATAAGACTCCACACTCTATGGTCACATTTTAGGTGCTGGCATGACTTGTCTGCACCAAAGCAAATCAATTATACAGTCAAGAGAAACCCTGCACTCCGAGATGGAAAATTATATTCTTCCTTTATTAAAACAGCCAGCGGGAACATGTTCTGTTTTACCCAGTTTTGGTTAAAGCGGGGTTCCAGTCACAAAAAAAAATTTAAAACATTATTCAACTCCATTCAATACCTAGAACAACCTTTGGAAAAATTTTTTTTTTTTTTTACTCACCTCTTCAGGTCTGTTGCTAGGGGATCCCTCGTAATCTGCCTCTTCCTCTCCAAGGCGCCTGACGTCATTTCCCTTGGCGCCTGTGCTCGCTAGTGCTCCTGGGAGATGTTTGTCATCATTTCCCAGGAGTCGCTGGGCGAGCGCCGAGGGCTGTAATCTCGTTACGTTGACATAACAACAGGGCGGGACCTTCCTCTGTCGCCGCCTGTTGTCAACGTTACAAACAATCGGCGCTACGGCCGCCGCTAAATCGCGCATTTTACAGTAAGAAATGTATTTATTATAATAACATTTCTAGATCATTGTATACTTTTATTTTAATTTTGATAGCACTAAAAATAGTACCCATAAAAAAAGAAAAAACATTTTTCACTGGAACTCCACTTTAATCACAGCATTTTCTCAAAGGATTGGGTTGATTTTATCTAAAGTTTTGTAATAATTTATTGCTTTATATTACTCTTTTACTATTCATGTTAAACTGTTTTATATTTGATACAAGATGCCACTATGATGCAGAACACCTTGATCACTAGCCAGCTGTGGTCATTGAGGGTGCTACACATGCTAAAAATAAATAAATAAAATGAATCAAAGTACACAGGCCCTGTCCTTCTGCCCCGCTGCTGCAACCCCCTTCACATTTGCTGGTTAGCTGAAATAACAGCAGGGAGTTGCTATGTAAATACTATTGCTGTAAATATCTGACCTGACACAGTGTTTATAAATACTGTTCAGACAGGGGAAAAAAATACAAAGCAACATTCTATTCCATTCTTATGCAGATTAATGGGAAGAGTTTAATCTGCATATAATCTCAGTTTGAAATGATTGTAAAATCTCAGTTTTTTTTTCAATGAAAATAATAGACATGTTATACTTACCTGCTCTGTGCAGTGGATTCGCACAGGGCAACCCGATCCTCCTCTTCTCGGGTCCCTCTTCGGCTCTCCTGGCTCCTTCCTCACGTTGGGTGCCCCCCACAGCAAGCAGCTTGCTATGGGGACACCCAAGCTGAGCTCCGTGTGTCCATTCAGACATGGAGCTGTGGTTTAGCCCCCCCATCTCTCTCCCGATTGGCTAACTTACTTTGATTGACAGCAGCGGGAGCCAATAGCACCACTGCTGTGTCTCAGCCAATCAGGAAGGAGTTTACCGGATGGCCAAGGCACACATGGACGTTGCTGGATAGAGAGGGGGCTCAGGTAAGTATTAGGGGGGCTGACATTTTTTTTGTCTTAATGCATAGAATGCTTTAGGAAAAAAAAACTTCTGACTTTACAGACCATTTGAATTATATGCAGATTGAGGTTTAGTGTTAAATAAAAATATGTTCCTATTTGTTGCTATTTAACCTCTTATTATCTCAATAGTTTACCTGAATCAGCCCTAATTAACTCATTCTTCCTCTTCACCCTTAGCCATTATTTTCTTGCTTTTTTTTGTTTCTTTTTTTTTTTTTTATGTTTTTCTAACAATTAATATTTAAACTTTGTCTTTATTAATTTGTTCATTTAGTAAAGCGTTAAAAAGTGCAAAAAAAGAAAAAAAAAAACAACCAAAAAAAAACAATATTACATCAGTAAGCAATTGTAGTGCTTTGTACTAAAATTACAATTTTAGTGCCATTATTAACCACTTCAGCCCCGGACCATTTGGCTGCCCAAAGACCAGAGCACGTTTTGCGATTCGGCACTGCGTCGTTTTAACTGACAATTGCGCGGTCGTGTGATGTCGCTCCCAAACAAAATTGACGTCCTTTTTTTCTCACAAATAGAGCTTTCTTTTGGTGGTATTTGATCACCTCTGTGGTTTTTATTTTTTAAGCTATAAAAAAAAAAATAGCGACAATTTTGAAAAAAACCCATTATTTTTTTACTTTTTACTATAATAAATATCCCCAAAACATTTATAAAAAAACATTTTTTCCTCAGTTTAGGCTGATACGTATTCTTCTACATATTTTCTACATAAAAATCGCAATAAGCATTTATTGATTGGTTTACGCAAAAGTTATAGCGTCTACAAAATAGGGGATAGTTTTATGGCATTTTTATTAATATTTTTTTTTTTTTACTAGTAATAGTGGCGATCAGGGATTTTTATCATGACTGCAACATTATGGCGGACAGATTGGACACTTTTGGCGCGATTTTGGGACCATTCACATTTATAGAGCATTCAGTGCAATTAAAAATGCATTGATTACTGTGTAAATGTGACTGGCAGTGAAGGGGTTAACAAGTAGGTGGCGCTGTAGGGGTTAAGTGTGTCCTAGGGAGTTATTCTAACAGTGGGGGGGATGGGCTATGCGTGACAGGACACTGATCACCGCTCCCGATTACAGGGAGCTGTGATCAGTGTCCTGTCACTAGGCAGAAAGGGGAAATGCTTGTTTACATCAGCATTTCCCCATTCTTCCTCTCTGTGAGACGGTCGCGGGTATCACTGACCATCACTGGCTAGTCAATAAATCAAAGCCAGTGAGCCAATGAGGAGAGAGCAGGGGGCCGGGCGGGGGCGGTCTTATCACATACAGAGAGTGGAAAGGGAGCGAGCCTGCTTGAGTTTTCCTCTAGCAAGAGGCTTTCTATTGAAGGTACTCGGCAGGGCAGAGGAGCCAGTACCACCAGCGGGGGACCCAAATGAAGAGGATCTGGGCAAAACTATTGCAAGTAAGTAAAACAAGTTAACTTTAAGTTAAATCTGTACAAACAAATGGCCACTGCCTTCACCTATAACAGGCCTTTGCAGCAAGGAGCACACAGAAGGGCAACGCCAAAACCAAAGAAATTCCAAGCTCAACTTACCGACCAGCCTGCTAACCATTGGTTAGCAGGCTGGTCGGTAAGTTGAGCTTGGAATTTCTTTGGAACCTACTTGGTTAGTAACCAACTCAATTGTCCTGTCTAACAGTAGGCATTAAAAAAATGTTAGCCTACTGTTAGACAGGTGTTAAATCTGGCCTGGGCATCCAGGCATCAATCACCAAAGGGTTAAAAGCTTGTAATGCTAGATCCATGGCCTCCTCCATGGACTTGTTTATTTTAGATTGTGGAAACTCATGCTTCAAAATTAAAAAAACAGCTGATTTATTGCATCTTTCTGTGATTTATTTTTGTGTATTTCCATAGATTGTACACTAAAGAAAAGACTTTATGTGTGAGCCCCAACAGTAAACGTGTCAGGACATGGATTGCAAAGAAAGTCAACGGCAAAAGTCCAAGAAAGTTAAATCATTCTCTGAAAAAGAAAAAGAATCAAAGAAAGAACAGGAGAAAAAGAATTAAAAAGAACAAACAAAACTAATGAAATTTGACATATGCATCTGGACTACAGTATATACTGAGAGCTCACTGCCCCAAATGAAGATAACACTTAAAGCATTCACATAAATGGAACTTTGTGTAAAATTAACATGTTGCCACCAGTGTTGCCAAAAGAATAAGACGAATCTCCACATACTCTCTTGCACATCACCCTACAAGCTTATTAAATGGTGGTGTGACTGGTGGTAATGGTGGTGTGACTGGTGGTAATGGTGGTGTGACTGGTGGTGCTTGGTTAACTTTCTCCACTCTTGTGACTATAAAGAATACTCTCAACGATGGTCAGTGCTGGTCTTCAATCAAAAGCTGTAAAACAGCAGTGCGTATTGTATCTAAGCTTTGGAAGGTTTTCCCCCTTCAGGACCACACCATTTTTTTGCTATTCACCACTGCACTACTTTAACTGGCAATTGCAAATCATGATAGGTGTGTGAGCTGCTCAGGCTGTATGCGAGTGAAGTCCTGTGCCCACCACTGTGAGTGCTGGCCGGGAAGGGAGCTTGTCTATGCTCTAGGCCAAGGATATGCAATTAATGGACCTCCAGCTGTTACAAAACTACAAGTCCCATCATGCCTCTGCCTCTGGGTGTCATGCTTGTGGCTGTAAGAGTCTTGCTATGCCTCATATGACTTGTAGTTCTGCAAAAGCTGGAGGTCCGCAAATTGCGTATCCTTGCTCTAGGCAATGGTAGAGAGTGATAGGTGTCCAGGGAGCTGCACATCAAGTCAAAGCCTACTGTGTGATAGTGAATGGCGGTCTCAGCCTGGACCCCGTCAGGACACGTACCCAACGCGTTTCACTCAGCCCACCAGGGGCTTACTCATGGGGATGGAGTCTGCAGGTGGACAGGGGTGGTTAAATACATAATCGGCCACCACTCAGTGAAAGAATGAATATCAGGTGTGTGAAGTGATTGTGAAGGGCTGGTTGTATGTTTAAGGAAGTGCATGCACAGAGCAACCATAGAAGATCTGGTTGCAAGGAAGTTTTAAATGGCCAGCCTCTTGCAAAGTGTATGCAAGGAAACAAGTGTGCAGGAATTTGATAATATAGCCTTATTATCAAACTACTGCACACCTGTTTCCTCTATGATCGGCCCTTCGCAATTACTTTACACACCTGATCTTCATACTTTCACACGTTGGGGCGTGGCCTGGCGGGGGTTCAGACTGAGATTGTCATTCACTATCACACAGCCGGCTTTGCCTTGATGTGTGGCTCCCGGGACACCTATCACTCTCTACAACTGCACGGTCATGCAACACTGTAAGCAAATAAAATTTATATTTTTTTTTCACGCAAATACATCTTTCTTTTGGCGGTATTTGATCACCACTGGGTTTTTTATTTTTTATTATATAAATGAAAATAGAACATTTTGAGAAAAAAAAACCCTGATAGTTTCTACTGTCTGTTATAAAACATATCCAATAAAGAAAAAAATCAAAAAATCTAATTTCTTCATAAATTTAGGCCAAAATGCATTCTGTTACATGTCTTTGGTAAAAAAAAATACCAATAAGTGTATATTAATTGGTTTGTGTGATCACAGACATATGTGTGCAGATGATCATTGGGACAAGACAAATTCAAGTCATATTCAGTCTCACCACAGAGGGTGATGCTGCTGTGTAACAGTCTGTGAGGAGAGATGTGATGGTGCCGCCGCCATTTTATATACCATTCTAGTCAGCTTTTCCTGAGGCTTTGTTGTTTTCAGCTTCGCTTTTCTCCCGCTGTACATGTCACCAAAATGTGCCCACAAGTTTCAGGGATTAATGCGGTGATGTAGGGAGGTTATGGTCCGCTGTGACTCTGCTTAAATGGCTGTCGGGTCCCGGTCGGTGCGGAGCTCTAAGCAGACATGTCCTGCTTAGCAGGCTTCGCACATGCGCCTCAAGTCTGTTATTTTTCATTATTAGAGACTGCCAATGTAGATTCAACCATCTTTATTCAACCAAGCAAGATTAATTATTTGGGCATCCCATGACCCTTTTCCCCATCCAAGTTTAATCCCCTAAATAAATAAACAACAAAAACAAGCTAATGGACTGTTCATTGACTGCCAAAGTGTGTCTGAAATGAATGCCTGGCCGAGCAGGGTGATGTGTGGAACTGAAACACGCAGCGACCCCACAGGGGCATCGCTACACAACCTATCCCCCAGACTGACAATGCTGCTGTCCTAGGGTGTCTCTGTTGCTCCTCCGTCCAATGTGGAGACACCCTAAGACAGGAATTGTGTTACTGGCCAGATCACTGGGTGAACATAAAGGGAAAAAAAGGCACATCTAAGAATTGGTAAGCTGCAAGATATTACTTTTAATTTCTGGGTTGAATACCACTTTAATGTGAGCTTAAAACTAAAGCTGGTCATAAATATAAGATATAAGGAAAGTGATCCAACCAGTGGCGGCCCACAGACGCCACCGCTTTTATCCATGCATCTGGCCCCCTGATCTACATGCAGGGCACCGGACGCATGGATTCCAATGGGGGGGGGGTTTAAGCCGGCGATTAGAGCCAGAGGTGGCCACACAAAATATTGACACTTTGGGCCCAATTTGGACATTTTCACTTAGGGGTGTACTCACTTTTGTTGCCAGGGGTTTAATGGTGTGTTTAAATTTACACTGTTATACAAGCTTTACACTAACTACTTTACAAGCTGTACACTCACTACATTACATTGTAGCAAGTGTCATTTCTTCAGTGTTGTCACATGAAAAGATATAATAAAATATTAACAAAAATGTGAGGGGTGTACTCACTTTGTGAGATACTGTATGTAATGATACTGACAAATCATCAGAAACTTTGGATATACTACAGACATGCTATAGGACTGGCTGGAGAGTGAGGACCTGGTACAGGAGACAGTGGGGATGTTATATACGATTGCTAGAGATCACTGCAAATCAATTTACAATTCAATGCTCCAAAATAATTGTGTTACCTAAGCCCCATAAAAATTACTAGTATGACATTTATTATTACATGAAGAAATATCCCTTTAATATCCCTATAAAAGATTAGAGGAAAAAAGCATATGCAAATGTATGGCACAAAAAAGAAGTAATAAAGTGTGAAATAAATAAACCAAACTAAGCCAGTCCAATGAATATTTTTCTTCTTTGGCATGAGTAAGGATAGAAGCAGAAAAAAAATTGACAACTGAACTACAAAGGGCGCACAATAGATACCAAAGGGCTGCTTGGTGCATGTCAGGTCTGCTTCCTTGGGGGCAAGTTGTTGCCAGCAACAGGATTTCTAAAGCAAGAAGGCCCATAAACCTGACCTCAAGAAAAGGCCCAGAGCAAAGGGAACCTACGTGTAGGGCCCACATGACGGGGGGGGGAGCAATGGAAGTGTAAGGGGTGTGGCCTGGGTATTGGACTATCCCCTGGGGGCGGGGGTGATAGTTTCATTAGTTAGGGGCAGCAGGACAGAGAGGTAACAGCACAGGAAGTTTTTTCTTTCTTTCTGTGCTGCTCACATTATGGAAGATCTAGACAGACTCCTGGGGCAGGAATCCTCGACATCGGAGGGACCCGGCCGGGAGTATCTCCTCTCCATTCCCCTCTTCGGGGGTGGATCAGGACTCGGCGGCAAGCCGTGCAGGGCCTTCAGGCTGTAGGGATCTTGTGGCAAGGGAAACTGTAGCGGGACCCCTTGCTCCTGCGGTTTCACCTCTCGCGGCCTGGAGGGCGGTGGGATCAGGGGCGGTGCCCCTACCCCAGGATGGCTGCAGCCAACGCTGAGAGAAGCAGAGGTGGGGGCCACATCGGGCCTAAAGCGGTGGGGGATGGGCAGTCACCCGTTGCTGCCATCAATGGTGCAGGTGGCTCCACGGCCGCCCCCCCGTGGCGGCAGGGTCGGCCACAGTTCATGGTTGAGTGCATTACTGATTGTCTTTTTTGAAACAATTGAGCCTGCTAATTCCAAGTCTTTCTGAAGGTCTCCACAAGTGATCCTTGGCTCTTTGACAACTCTTCTGATAATTATTTTCACTCCTCTGTCAGAAATCTTGCGAGGAGCACCTGGTTGTTGCTGGTTTATGGTGAAATTATGTTCTTTCCACTACTGGATTATGGCCCAAACAGTGCTCATTGGAACATTCAGACGCTTAGAGGTCTTTCTGTAATCAATGCCATATGTATGTTTTGCAACAATAAGGCTGCAAAGGTCTTGAGAGAATTCTTTGCTTTTACCCATCATGAGATGTTTCTTGTGTGATGAGACACCTTTTTTTATAGGCCATCGGTTGAGACTAAACCAGCTGATATTAATTTGCACTGACAAGGGGCAGTGATTTCTAACTACTGATAGATTTCAGCTGGTGTGTGGGCTTTCCATGCCTTTTTGCACCTCCCTTTCTTTATGTGTTCAATACCTTTTCCCTGTGTCATTCCATTTTATTACACACAACTTAATTTCTGAACTTTTTCGTTTTGGTTTCTTTGTATGTATGGATTGCATGGGTTGTTACCAACATGTGGTGAATATTTCATGTCAATAGCGCCTTTAACCGCTAGCCGAGGCAGGGCTGCGCAAATCGCCGTAGCTATACGTCACTCCTATAAGACGTCATAGCAGGCACGATCGCTCGTGACAGAATGAGAACGGGGATGTGTGTGTGTGTAAACACACAAATCCTGGTTCTCTCAGGGGAGAGGAGACAGATCATGTGTTCATACTAAGTAGGAACACCGGAATGGCGCTTGGAGCAGACGTGTGTGTCTGAGCTCCCTTGGACCGGCGCTGTAATCCTGCTTTTCTCGGGCGAAGACTCACCTAAAAAGCTGCTCCTGTGTGCCCCCAGCTTTGGCAGCCTCTCTGGGGCATGCACAGGAGGAAATCCCAGCCGAAATCCCGGAAAAAGGCTGCAACGCTGGACATCGCTGGGAAAGCTGCAGCCGTGGCCTCGCCTAAAAATCCTGCCCGGATGGAGAACCAAGCCGAGGACTCCGAGCGGCTACCTTCTACCGCGGCCAATTTTAAAGCGGTCATGCAAGCTATAACTACCCTGACAGATATGGTTGACCATATACAGGCCAATGTGGAGTTTATAAGGAAGGACTTTTGATACATTCTGTGGTCGAATGACGGAGGTGGAGCAAAGGGTCTCTCAGACCGAAGACAAGGTACATGACCATGGGGCTGACCTCCATACACTAAAGACCAAGGTTAAGGTCCTGGAGGCCCAGGCAGAGGATGCAGAAAATCGCAACAGAAGAAACAACTTGCGTATTCTGGGGCTCCACTGCCTTTGCTGAACGTTTTTTTGCAACAATTACTCCTCTCAGCATGTTTTTCTCCATTTTTTACTTTGAGAGGGCTCATCGCATACTCTCCACTAGGGGGCCCCAGGGAGCACCGCCCCGCATCTTTATTTTCAAGCTGCTTCATTTTCGGGACAGGGATACAGTGATGAAGGAAGCTAGAGCCCAAGGTGAACTCCACTTTGAAAACGCCAAATTTCTGATCTTCTATTCGCTGGAGACCCAAAAGCAGCGCAAATCCTATGATGCAGTGAGAGCCAGACTTTGCTCCAAACACATCAAGTACAGTATGCTGTTCCCGGCCAGGTTGCAGGTAGAAGATGGAGAATCTGTTCGGTTTTTCACATCCCCAGAGGAGGCCTCCATGTGGATCGACACGTTGCCGCGCAGATAAGTACTTGGTTGCCTGCTCACACAGGCCAAACTCACCTGCTGCCTTATGAACGTGCCTTCTTGTATACACTGACCTGGGTCTACCTCCTGGATCCTAACAGCTCCCACTTGTCAGTATACATCCCACCCCATGGCTCCTGGGGACTAGGAGACTATGCTCCTTGCTGCCTCCTGAGGCCTAGCTGCTGAAGGAACACCTACATTCCCTAATCCTGTTTTACCCTCCTGCCCCCCCCTTTTCCCCAGCCTGAGGCCCAAACCTTTACTTCTAGCAGCACGCGTACCGTTGATGTTCAAGTTTGTACTCCCAGCACTGCTGGGAGACTGCACCCACATTTTTTGATCCGGTCCCCAGCAGAGGACTAAATGTGTGTCAACAAATTGTTGGACTGTGCATGCCGTTCCACACACGTTTCCCCATTTCAGGCGTATTCGCCTCTGTTCCGAGTTAGGAACCTAAGCCTCTCCAAAGTTGGGGCCGGGGTTGGTGGGGTGGGGGGTGAGGGGGTTGGTTGGGACTGTTCTGTTATGTTGTGTTATTTCATTGTACTTTCACAAGCGATGTTCTAATGTATGACATGGGATACTTGGGATGCCATGTCCTGATCTATGTGGTGGTCCGGGTTCAGCTCCTGGGCCCAGTGGTCGTGTTCCAGCTTAATGTAGTGCCACAGGGCAAATATGGCTGAGTGCAATATAATTTTGTGGAATACTAGGGGTCTAAACTCCTCTGTGAAGAGGTCACTGGTGTTTCAGCTCCTCAATACTTACCATCCCCAGATCTGCATCCTACAGGAGACTCAACTAACAGGCAGCAAACTTTTAAGTCTTAGGAGGCCCTGGGTGGTCTCGGTCTCCCCCCGACCATGGCCGAGGCAGTTATTGTAGTCATTCTCAAACCAACTGGGATAAGTCACTCCTCTCCTCGCTTCACCAGTCGGGACATCGCCCTCCAACGAGTACCCCCTTAAATTGGACTTCAGAATTCAAATACTTAGGGGTGCTGATTAGAGCTCCTCTGTCCTCATACATAGAACTGAATCTCATGCCATAACTAAGAGCTCTGGAGATCTCTTCCTCTTTCACCAGTGGGTAGGGTGAACTTGGTTAAGATGATCTACTTGCCTAAATTCCTATATTTTTTTCCACAACTCCCCACTAGTGCCCCCAGCCTCATTCTTTGCCAAACTGAAAGGTATCATATCCTCCTTTGTGTGGAATGGCAGGCCCCCACGTTTAGCCATTTACACCTTACAACTCCGCATTGCTCAGGGGGGCCTGTCCCTGCCAGACTTTTAGGTGTATTTCTGGGCAGCGGTTCTGGTAACAGTTAGGTGGTGGTTTTCTCAGCCTAAAGACAACGCAGCGGGAACCCTCGAAGCGGCGATTATGGGATCATACTCCTCCCTCAGCAATCTGGTGTTCAGGGGACCAAGATCTTATCCCGGCCTCACAGAACTCATGCGTACAACAATCTCGGTATGGAGCAGAGTTGGAACGCAAATTAGCTTCCCCGGGACGTACTCCCCTCACCTCCCCCCAAGGGGTAATCCCAACTTCCCACACCTGAACAATGTTCCAGACCCTCAGATTTGGGCAAGGAAGGGGATAGTGAACCTTAAACACATAATCACTGGCGGTGAATTACGATCGTTCCCTGACCTCAGAGATGCCTATCAGTTTCCGGGTTGGATGCTATTCCGATATTATCAACTCCACCACGCATATAATAAGCAATTTCCACCTTCTATTACCCTGGAATCGGACTTCGTAGAGGGATTACTTACTGCCAAAATTATTGATAAACGCTTGTCCTCCCTATACTTCCGTCTGTCCATAGCCCCTACTAAAAAACTGGGAAAGACCTTGGACAAATGGAAGGGAGACATCCCTGATCTGACAACAGGATTGGGATGCTTGTCTATCCTCCTTTGTGACCAACATGATCTCAGCCAAGGACCGTTTTATGCAAGTTAAGTTCCTCCATAGGACATATTACACTCCAAAACGACTGACACTCATAAATCCCGAGACCCCAGTGAACTGCCCTAGATGTGACATGCAGGCTGCCTCCTTTTTTCACATGATCTGGTCCTGCCCACACCTGGAAGATTACTGGTCAGGGGTTGTGGACAGCCTCGGCAGCATCACCTCCCTGGATCTGGGACCTGATCCTAGGATAATGCTGCTTAACATATTTAATGCCAATGTTTGAGGCAGGTATACTAGGCTGTTCTTAAGTTATGCCACATTCTATGCATGCTAAGAGATATTCCTCCACTGGAAGGATGCTGCACCACCTACTGTGCCTACCTGGCGCTCGGTTCTGAACTCAGTGTTACTACTAGAGGTCGACCGATATATCGGCCAGCCGATATATCGGCCGATATTTGGCGTTTTTTACTTAATCGGCATCTGCCGATTGTGCTGATAAAAAAGGCCGATTGTAACTTCGTGACTTGCAAATGACTTCTCTAATAGAAGTTAATGCAAGTTTCCCAAGGTTATCTGTGGAGATGATTCTCCCCTCCTCTGGGCAGCCTGCCAAGTCTGATAAGAAGATACATTTGTATCTTTCAGGTTCTTTTTATCAATAGACTGAACTCCGTGGAGAAGTTTTCAGTTTAACCATTTAAAGACAATCTTTTCTGACACTTGTTGCTTACAAGTAAAAATCCTGTTTTTTTTTTGCTATAAAATCACTTAGAACCCCCAAACATTATATATATATTTTTTAGCAGAGACCCTAGGGAATAAAATGGTGGTTGTTGTAATATTTTATGTCACACAGTATTTGCGCAGCGGTCTTTCAAACGCAATTTAAAAAAAAAAAATACAGTAATGAATTAAAAAAAAAACCTAAGCAGTAAAGTTAGCCCATTTTTTTTCATCCAAAAGCTTTGATTACCTGTTTTTGTGTATTTAATATTTAAGATAGTTTTTTTTTTTTTTGTTTTCTAAATTATACATACAAGTGAACTGATTGGAGGTTTGTTTTGTTTAATGTTTAAATGAAAAAAAATTCTGTATTACTTAAGGCTGCTTTCACACTGGAGCGGGCATGGGTTGATGGTAAAACGCTGCTAGTTTTAGCGGCGCTTTACCGTCATTTTAGAGGCGCTATTCAGCTGCTAGCGGGGCGCTTATAACCCAGCTAGCGGCCGAGGAAGGGGTTAAATGCGCCCCTGAAGCGCCGCTGCCAAAACGCTTTGCAGGCGCTTTGGCAGCGGTGCGCATTCATTTCAATGGGCAGGAGTGGTGGTATACACCGCTCCAAAGATGCCGTTGCAGGACTTTTTTTTTACATCCTGCCAGCGCATCGCCTCAGTGTGAAAGCACTCGGGATATCACACTGAGACTGCAGGGGAGCCGTTTTACAGGCACTTTACAGGCGCTATTTTTAGCCCAAAAGCGCCTGAAAAACGCCCCAGTGTGAAAGGGGTCTAACTGTTAGATTTTATGAGATGAAGGGAAAAAAGAAAAGAAAAAAAAAAAAAAAAATCGGCCAAATATATCGGCCCAAAAAAATCGGCATCACATATCGGCCATCGGCCACCGCGATTTCTAAATATCGGCATCGGCATCGGCCAGAGAAAAACCCATATCGGTCGACCTCTAGTTACTACTGTAAAAAATCACCTATATCAATCGAAACTGCCCTGGCAAGTTCGATAAAATATGGTCGGGATGGATAGATGCCTGGGGGATGGAACTTTTGGATGATGCTCAGGGTATTGAAGCTGAAGATGTACCACAACATAAACTACACTACATAAACCACTGGTTTGCTCCCCTGTATGTTATTGAGCTGCTACAGTATGTAAACTACCCACTCACACGAGGGAGTCTTTAGGGGGGTGCCTCCCGCATTTCACTACGCACAGTTCGGTGAATGGTACAGTCAGTTGGGCAGCGACCACCCCGGTCACCAGAGCCAGGTCCTCCACCCTCTGGTAGCCTCCTTTGTCATGTCATGTTCCACCTTATGCTGGGTTACCTGTCTGGTTTCAGGCTGGGTCATTAACTCCTGCCACTTTTGGCATTATTAGTCAGTCTTCCCTGGTTCACCAGGTTGTTGCTGCTAGGCAGCACTGGACTTGTGATTCTCCCCACCTTGCGGCCTGCAGGTCACAAGGGGGAGGGTTGCAGGCCCGATTAGATTCAGTCAGCTGTTTGGCATAGATATCTTGTAGCCATAGCTATCAGATATCTCCTGGAAGGGCTGCTTGTGGTTCAGTCCTCAGGGTTGTCAGGACTTATGCTCGCTGGGCATCATTGGGGAGGGGGCTGACCACCCGCCCACTCATTCCTCCCGGTGCTCAGGCTGGCAACAAGGGGGGAGCGTCCACCGCCCGCTCACTTCTCCCGGGACTCACGCCGGGCATCATGGGGGGGCCCGCTCACTCCTCGCGCTGCTCACACTGGGCGTCAAGGGGGGGCCGCATTAGTTAGCACCTGTCTAACGTGTTCAGTCATAGCGGGGCTTTCATAGCGTGTCCAGTCATAGCCTGTTCAGTCAAAGCGTGTTCCAGTCATAGCCTATTTCCGTCACAGCGTTTCTGTCACAGCAGTTCTGTTATAGCGCGTTCTGTCACATCAGTTTCTGTCATAGCATGTTTCTGTGATAGCGGTTATGTCGTAGCATGTCGGTGCCATGCAGTTACGGCATACAACAATAGCCTTTTCATCTTCGTTTGTTTCCATGTCTCATTGTACCTTTCGTTCAGGTTTCTTTGTATAACTGGGTTTAGTTAGCTAGTTCTCACATCTCAGGATCTGTCATGTCTACAGATCCATACGGGCTGAGGTTTTCGTTTTTAAATGACTATTGACCACAATCTTCACATCCGTATACCACACGTCATACAATGCACATTTCATTTTATTACACCTGTACAACTACCCACCACGCTCTGTGTGTACACTAGCCCTGAGTATTTAGTTTTAATTACCTGTCTTTGCACTGCAGGTTACCCGGGCTCACTTACTACATACACCAGGGTGGAGGTCATCATCAGGTTCATTCACGCACTATGGTCTTGTCATTACTGCTTACGTCCTTATACTCAGGTAGGCACAGAGAGGTGTTGTTGTTCTCAGGTCTGGTTGTCTGTTGTCACTTTCTCTAGTTTGTGTGGGTTTGTCTTGGGTTTGGGCATGCTACATGTTTCAGTAGCAACTAATTCACGTTCATCCCATGTGGGGGTTCAAAGCATGGTGGCACTTCGTCATGAAGGAGTTTATAATAAGGTCTATAATTTAGCATGCAGCGGAGATTTGTCACAGGAGTTTTCCTTTCCCGGCCCCAGCCGGGTAGGTGGTACGCTTCGGATTGTTTCCAATTTCACCTCAGCTACTCTCATCCACCAGCATTGAACATGTTCTGGGCATTATTCTTTAACGCAGATTCAGGTGGGCTAAATATGCTCTACACGGCCTGTTACGGTTGTAGGACAGGATGGAGGTGATCGAATCTTGCTCAGTCAGAGGCAGGGTGTCAGCACACCCCCAGCTCCTGCTCTTCTTACGTTCCTGCAGGCAAGGTCAGCATCCCCTTAAGTCCACCGGTCTTGTCAAGCTTTCTGGTTTAGTATGCCTGAGCCAAGTAATGTTCCTTGTCAGGGGCTGTGTTGGAATCTCCCATTCCCGGTCTTCAGACAGTCCCTGCTGGACGATTTTCAGGCCTGCATGCGGGCCTCATCACTATCTTGTCGGAGTCTTTTGTGTATAGTATCTTGGCTTCAGCAGACAGTCATGCTTTCGTTGTCAACTAAGTTACTGGAGGCAGTAATTTCCAAGGGGAGCTAGGTCTGGTTCTTCACCTTTCATTCTGAAGGCGGTGGGTCGGCCCACCGGGGTGTCCAGTGGCATGTTTCCGATATCGTTTGTTACATTTTGGCTACCCTCTTTCCTGTGAAAATATTTTCATTGAAATACTTGTCCGTGGATTTGACAATTCAGCACTTTCTACAGTTGGGGGGGGGGGGGGTATTATCTATCCAAGCTGATATCACCAATGCTTGAAGCTACTTCCCGCAGACCTGCCTGCTGCTAGGGCAAGATAAATGGCGCAGATGTCGTTTCACCACTGGCCTTACCCTTGGGTCAAAAGCAGTCCTTGCTTCGACACCTTTGCCAAGAACTCCATTGGATCTTGGGTAACTGCAGGGGCGTCAGGGGTAATTCAATTAGTTGATTTCCTGTTGCATGGAGACTCTGGTTACCTCCCAGTGATCTGCAGTCTCTCTCAGGGTGTGTGCTGAGCCATCGACCCCTTGACAGCCCACAAAGTGGTAGGTCCGGGCCAAATGTTATCATTATTCTGGGTTCCACTCTTGGCTTTAATCTCTTGATTCCGAGGTTCCTTGGAGAACTGCTCAGGTATGTCAGACCATTCATCTTTTGTCCGATCCCCAGCCTCTTCCAAGGGGGACATACAGTCTTTTGGGTATGCTGAATCATGCCATGAGAATTATTCCTCAGGATGGAGTCTGGCCCTCCTTCCCCTGTTTCAGGACTCCGACTCGGTTGTCAGGTTACAGGTAGAAGCACGACCCGTTTTAAATCATGAGGGACCAGTTTTCTGTGTGTCTGGTATGCAGGGCTTTTTTTCAGGGGGAACTTGGTGGAACTCAGTTCCACCACCTCTGGCTCAGACCCGTTGGTGCCTGCTCACCACAATCACTTGTAAACACAGAAGTCTGGTTTCTGTGTTTACAAGTGACAGCTCTGCACTCTGTGTGTAACCCCCATGAACTCCTCACTCTGTATGTAATGCAATCCTGATATTTAATGCCCTTTAAGACCCTTCTACTGTTTGTGAAATATGACCACACCCACTATTTGATGTGATTTGGAGGGTGTGTGTGGGGGCGGGGTTTTGGGGGGTCGTGGTTGAGTTCCAGCACCTATTGTTTGAGAAAAAAAGCCCTGCTGGTATGTTTTCTTCATATTAATCCATGCAGATTGCCACAGCTTGTTGGCCTTATCCACCAACACTATCGAACATATCGATCAGGTATCCACTTCAGTCCCCTGCAAACTTCTGTCAGTTTGTCCATTTTTGCGGCTCACCCTCTCAAGCTGCCCCATACCAAGAATAGACAGACAGGCCAGGGGTTCGTGGGAAGTTCACAGAGCTACTTAACTGGTGTCCGTTTGAAGTGTTCGATCTTCTCTGCAATTATTTTTGCTGGGGCTCCTCGGGCAGCCCTTGCTCCCTTTTCCCCACGTATCCTCTCACTACAAGCAGTTCGTTCTCATGTCTGGGGTTTTCTCGGAAATTAGGCTCAATCCAAATAATTTATTTGGATTCTGGGAAGGTTCCAAACAGGGGCTCCCTTCTTAACCTCAATTCATGGGACGTTGGTTTACCTCCTGTCATAGCTGATACATGCCAGATCTTTATACTGAAACCATCCGGGTGTGCGCTACTCTACTAGACGGATTGTTAACTACCCTTAGTCAAGCCTTCTTATCACCTACTTTTGTGTCTTTTTGCCCTCTTTAAGGTGTACTGACCAGCTAAGCCATAGCACACCTCAGGTCTTGGTAGTTAGGGTATCGCATTTCCAAGTGAAGACTCTGACTACAAGTAAGAAGGCTGGCCGGAGGCTAGCCTGTATTTGTAGGAGGAGTCTGAGGGGTATATATCCCTCCTCCTCTGTCTGATCCTGCATCGGCTCGCATTCAGGGTCCCAGGGTCCCACCCACCCGTTTCCCCCAGACCTTTCCGTTTCCCCCAGACTTTCATATACTTATACACATCGTACATTTTTCATATTCATACATTCAGTGTATGCCCTCTTTCAGGCGTACTGACCAGCTAGGCCAAGGCACACCTCAGGTCTTGGTAGTTAGGGTATCGCATTTCCAACTGAAGACTATGACTATAATTACGGTTTTACATGTGATGTTATGAGAGATAAATTATTCAGGTAAAAAGGATTTGTAAATAGGCTTCCAGTTGGGAAACCACAAAACACTAGCACTAGCCAAAGAAAGCATGGCTTTTCAGAGTAAGTACCTGGGGTTATGACGCACAACAAGGAGATGGGACTGAGGTCCAGCCTTTCTGATCTCTGGTGATGTCCCCATCATGATTACTGTATAAGTATTGCACAACTATGATATTCTGAGGATTGTAATCAATGACTGCAGTCATGGGCTTAATGCCCAATTTAAAGATAAAATCCCATGCATGGGTCTATAGGAAAAAAAAAAAATGAAAAAAATTAAAGCAAGTCTAATAACATGCAAAGGTTTAAAATATTTACAGGGCCAGATTTATACTTTTTTCTCCCCTAGGCCATCTTATTTGTGACACCCTGCTCTATGCTAACACAACATACCGAACTAAAACCAGTTTATTAAGATTTACAATGTTATAACAATAGCAGAATTATGATCTTAACTACAAAAACTGATTAAAAAAACAAAGTAATATAATCACAACCAGTAACATGTCCACAGAGATGTATACAGTACAATAAAGGTACTGTATACTGACACAACAAGAAACCTCTGTAGAGATACAATCTGCACCACATTCTGCAAAAGCAAGGTACAGTAAGTATGTGCTGCTGTGCAGGGAGGGGTTACCCCATTCCAGCTGATGCCACACTGGGGTTGATTTACTAAAACTGCAGAGTGCAAAATCTGGTGCAGCCCTGCATCGAAAACCAATCAGCTTCCAGGTTTTTGGGGGTTTTTTTTGGTCAATGCTTAATTGAATAAGCAGAAGTTAAAGGCTGATTGGCTACGATGCACAGTGGCACCAGATTTTACACCCTCCAGTTTCAGAAAATGAACCCCATTGTACCAAAAAGTGGGCCTTTTTCTCTAGAGCTGCATATACAGTATGGGCACCTGTGTTTGACAGCATAAAGACTGAACTGTCAAAAACAGCTCCTGGTCTCGGACAGGAGGAGAAGTTTCTGATCACATGATCACTGGTTATCACAGTGATCGCTAGTTTTAGAACCTTCCCCATCTCTTCATTATTCTCCATGGGGAGAAAGATACATTGGGGGAGTTTTACCTAAACTGGAAAGTCCAATCAGCTTCTGACTTCAGCTTCTTCAATTAACCACTTGCTGGGCACCTAAACCCCCTTCCTGCCCAGGCCAATTTTCAGCTTTTAGCGCTTTACCTCTTTGAATGACAATTGCTTGGTCATGCTACACTGTACCCATATGAAATGTTTATAATTTTTTTCACACAAATAGAGCTTTCTTTTGGTGGTATTTAATCACCACTGGGGTATATTTTGCTAAACAAACAAAAAAACCCCAAAATTTTGAAAAAAACAAAACAAAACAGTTTTCATAGTGTAGCCCTGCCCCATAGGAATTGCTGTAGGTAGACTTCTCTCAGCTTTTCCCATTCTTATCTTGCAGCCAGTTACTAGGGGTTTTCACACAACTGCCCATACTCTCATCCGCTCATTTCCAATAATCAATCCAGAGTGTTTTTTTTTTTTCTGTGGTATTTATTGTTGGAACTTGGATGGGAATAGTGGAATACTCCAACTGGAACTAATTACAGATGGGGACAACTCTCACTCAGCCTCACCAGGCCTCACCAGGTTAATTGTGGTAACAGACTTTCTGTTATACCATAGGACACTTGCATGGGAAGATTAAATCCTTTGCTTGTTCTGGCAGTAGACTTGATGAAACTGTTTTATCTTCAGGACACTCACTAGCATCCCCTTTGACTGACATCCATCCACTGACTCTACTAGCTGAAGGGAAGGCCCTCACAGGACAGGTCTCATGACACAGATCTGTACTCACTGTAGGCCGAAACAGATCCTTACTGGCATGTCTCCCTTCTAGTCAGCTTTGCAGGACATCTGGGTTGCAGCTTTACTCCGATTCAGGCCCTCAGGTCAACCCCTTGAAGCCGCATGGGAGCTTCTACAGAGATGGGGCAGCCGCCCCCTCCCTCTGGGATCCCGCTCTCCAGCCAAGGACCCTGCAAACTTGAAATATATACAGTCACCCAGCATGCACTAAGGCACTTTCCTTGGCCAATCACCAGGGCTCTAACTATGCCCATGCTCTCATTTGTCAGGTTTCCTCCAACTGTCCAATATGCCCTCCTATTGGACCAGTGTGAAACATTCAGACAACATGAGCAGCATCTGAGTACCATGAGCAGACGCTACCAATGGATCCCTGCTCCCTGGTAGGCAGAGAGCATCTAAATTTACCTGATAATCTTCCTGATAAGCAGAAAGACCCAAATACTATACTGTCTTCTAGCACCTAACTAGGAGGGTGCTACATCAGTTTAAATTTTTTTGCAAACAGGTGATTTTTCTCCTTCACTGATGTGCGCTGATGAGGTGGCACTGATGGGCACTGATGGGCACTGATAGGCTGCACTGATGGGCACTGATAATGCGGCACTGATGGGCACTGATAGGTGGCACTGGTGGGCACTGATCAGGAGGCACCGATGAGGCTGCACTGACAGGTGGCACCGACAAGCGGCACTGACAGGCGGCACTGAAGGGCACTGATAGGCGACACTAAAGGGCACTGATAGGTGGCAATGATAGGTGGCACTGATAGGCAGCACTAATAGGTGGCACTGATTGGCAGCACTGATGGGCACTGATAGGTGACACTGGTGGACTTGCTTAGCAATACTGATATGCACTGGTTGGTGGCATTGTTGGGCACTGCTTAGCAGCAGTGGTTGTTGGTGTGTGGGACCGATCTCCCATTTACACAAGCCAGTAAACGGCTATTTTTTTCTCCTCACGCTGTCAGCGTGAGGGGGAAAAAAAAGCCGATTACAGGCTTCTGTTTACATCATGTGATCAGCTGTGATTGGCTGACAGCTGATCACCTGGTAAAGGGCCAGGATCTGCACCTTACTCCGATCTGTGATCAGTCGAGTCTCATGGATTTGCTGATCACAGAGCGCTCCACCAGCGCCCCACAGGGGGCACGCAAGCAGCACACGCACAGGTGGACGGACGCCCTCCCGGCAATTCAGGCCCTCAATGTAGCCGTCTTGCAGCTATAGCACGGCGGGAAGAGGTTAAGCTTTGACAAAAAAAGTCTGGAAGCTGGTTTCTATACAGAGCTGCACCAGAATTAGCACCCCCCAGTTTTACTAAATCAACCCCATTGCATCTTTTTTGCCTCCCTAGAAGAGAAGTCTGGGAATAAAACAGTTAAAGAGAGATAAAGATAAAATAACTAGATTTGAGCCTGGTCTAGGTTAGTGTCAGGGCCGATTCCAATGTTTAGTTTTAGTGTGTTTTAGATAGTATAGAAATGATATATAGATTTTCTTTAAGGGCCAGTATCAGTGTGTTTTAGGTAGACCGGTGCCCACTGTGTGTTCTACACCACACTCCATAATTCTAAGGTCCTGACATCATCTAGACCAGTGTAGAGTCCATAGCGCTGAAATGAACTTAAGGACACTGAGGGACAGTCCACCGCAGGAGAGTGGGGGAGTGCCTTTATAATTTCAACCCACATTTGCTGAACAGCTTGGTGTGCCAAAGGAAGATTAAAAATAACAGACTTACTAGCAGGTTGACCAGGTAAAAATAAAGGAAAATAAATTGTAAAGAAAAAAAACGAACGCAGCCACCACATCTGATTATTAGTAAGCTGCATTATAATATTTTTGTTGTTGTTTGGGTTTAGTACCACTTCAAATGAATTTTAAAAATGTGTTTATTTCACACTGAGCCCTGAGTGGCCTCAATAGCGTGGAGCAGATGGATCCCTTTGTATCACTTCCGTCCTTTCTTGTTTAAAGTGGAGTTCCACCCACTTTTACAACTCCTCAGCATCCCTCACTAAACTGTGCACTGTAAACGAATTGGATATTTTTAATTTTTTTTCTCAGCACTTACTGTATATCTGCTGTATTCATTTTTCACTTCCTCCTCCCTGGCCGCGGCCCATCGCATCATTTCCTGTTTGCAATGCCTTCTGGGAAGGGGCGGCAACTTCCTCTGACACTGCTGTTGCTATGGAAACCTGACCTGAAACCTATTACACTGCTTGTGCTGCACTGAGCATGTGCGAGATCCAGGAAGAAATACAGTCTGGCTTCAGATGCCCACACTTAAGATGGCCACGGCCTGCTGTAAGTTTATAAAATAACAAACTACTGCTATAAACTAACAAAACAGACCTTAGTTTACAGACTAACTTTACTAGAATACATTAAGCTTGTGTATTATAGGGGTATTTTTATTTAAAAAGTATAATTTCGGCCGGAAAACCACTTTAACAACACTATAAAAATAATGAATTTGATGGCACGTAAAGAACAATTGTTCAGATAAATATGAAATGTTTGACTTGCTACTTACCACATTTCATGGAGACAATTATTGTTTGTTTATCGTAATTAATCAAACAACTCGCCTTTCATGTCACATAGGGCTGATATTGTTCTCCGGGTTAAGCAACATTTTAGTTTGACATTTCTGATATTTACATATGATAATTACCATTGACTGAGATGTCTTTCCTTTTCTGTGCACATTGTAAAACATTCCTCCCAAGCTTTAACACAATGCTCATAGTAAAGCCCAAGTTCACCGTTTTTACATTTCTTCACCTATAATATTCTTGCTGTGCAGTCATTCTGGATTCTTCACTTTGCCTTGTGAGCCACGCACCCCCCCCTCCCCCTTTCACTTTTCACTTTTAACTTTTCACAGATTGCCATGGGTAATCATACACAGGACAGATAAACATGGCTGGAGTCAAGCAAACCTGATTGTAGTTCGAGTCATGCATGTAGCAGAGTCCCAGGCTCCCAGAGGTCTAATGGTGACCTCAACAGTTAGGGAGAGCTGACATCCTTCCTTGTAAAGTGGGCTACCAGGCATGGTGAGTGTAATGCAAGATGAAATGATGGGCGCCAGTCACTTTTTGAATGTGAATAAGAGATTTATTGTCTCTTAACAAGAACTGTGGGAGAGCGGGTTAGGGCCAGAACACCCTTAAGTAGATGCAATGTTAATTGGCAGACTCCAAAACACTATAGGAAGACAGCTATACAGGGAAAGGCCTCTAGCCGTATGCCACGTCTGTATAGGTAGGACTGCTATCTCCTATGGCACTGAACCTGTGACAGTCACTAAAGGTACCTAAATCTTGATAACACAGAACAATCTGTCTCTTATCTCACAGTATCCCACTGTAGGTCTTCAATCACTGAGCTCCCAGTCTCTTACTAGACTTCCAGATCCCAGTCGTTACCGGATCTCCTGAGCTTTTCCACAGCTATCCCGCTGTATACTCCTCAAGCGTCACCCCCTTTAGCCTGCTGGGTCCCTGACTTGGCATTTGCTGAAGCTTTCCCACTTCTTCACTGTCCCCAGCTGGTGAGAAGGCTGCTTTGGTACTTGCTCAGGCTTACTCACTGTAGCCTCCAGTAATAAGGTGTATGGTCCCTTAGTGGTGACTGCTTCCCTTTTACCTCCGACCATAACTTGTTCCCTGTCCGGCTGAACCTTCACAACTCGGTTAGACTCCAATCCTGTAGTCCCAACCTACGTGGCTTCTCCTGCTCCTGGATAGGCCTCAGGCAGCCTAGCAGTCAGGTGTCCCCAGGATAGGCCTCAGGCTTCTGGCCTAGCTGCCTGGATCGATATAACACACGTCCACCTAGACAGCCATCCAGGTGGCAGAGAACTTCGATCACCTGACTCCACCCAAATAAATAAGCTTTCCCAGCAGGACAAGGGACTAAAGGAACCCCCTGCCTATTGGCTAGGACACCCTATCCATTCATCATCTGTCCTTGCTATGCCCTTGTCAATCTAATGTCACCAGCCACAATGCCGTCTAGTGACAGAAGAGAAAAGTAATTGAAAAGCAATTCCAGATTTAGGGGGAAGTCAGTGGATCTCCTAACAATCAGCCAGGACAATTACTACCTGGCAAACTAAATTTGTTAGCAACCCTGAATAAAAAACACCAGGGTGCTACATGCACATACAGCTCACAGCAGCCTGAGGAGAGATGTTATACAAACAAGGTAGTCTAATGACTATTTTATTTTAATGTTTTTCAAACCATGTCATGTAAAACTATAGTTAGAAGCAAATAAAGAAGACATCTCACTTACAACTTAGACGTAGGACTTTGTCTCATCTTACTAGTGTAGCACTACCCCCTCTGGAGCTGCTGGTAACTGCTCCCCTATTCCTGCATAGCCAGGCAACAAGCATTTTCCACTCGCATCTGGACACAAGAAATTAGTCTCTGAGCTTGGTTTTATTGTTTTATTGGGGGTAATAACTTGGATGAGGTAAAGGAGTTATGGGATGCCCAACTTGACTGAAACAATAAATGGGGACTTCCTTTCCTTCCTTACAAAATCCTGGACTGTTCTCCTTGCTGGACACCGTCAGTGTTTAGTGATCAAAAGTAAAAGCCCCTTGAGGACTAGGAGCTCTTAGTCCCCTTTAGAAAATAGCATTGTATGTTGTAAACTGCATACAAGAGTATCTCCTCTCTTCTAACTACCATCCCTCCTGGCAGCTTGTCCACCAGCCCACCTGGCTGCTTTGAAGAACTCCTAGGGAAATGATAGGAAGGGTTATTCACAGCGCTGTCCTCCTGAAAGCTTGCTACATGTGGCAGCCTCTTCCCTTGTGAATCCCTGGGTATGTTGATGTACTCACTCTGTCCTCTTTGCTCCCTGCTACACCTTAGGCAAGGTCCCCCCCTTCTAGGCCATCGACAACCTCCTCAGCACTCTATCTACCACCCGACTCCCCTGGTAGCATGGGTCCACCATATTTAAGGGCTAATCTAGCCACACTGACAGGACATTTTGGCTGGGGGTTGTCCAAGTTCCCACAAGTATGCAGATTAGTACCTCCTGGCCTCCACCCACTAACTTCTATAAGCTTCTTTAAACTTCTAGATCCATGGGGAGGTACCAGAGGCCTATCTCTGTGGAGCCATCCAGTCTAACCTGCAGTAACCCTGACCCAATTTCTGACTCACAAACTTATCATGAGTCATAAACTTAAACCTGCCTGCACAAACACTAGTAGCACACTAGAGGGTGCTACTCTAGGTTGCTACATAAGGCTAGCTGAGAAGTCATAAAGGGCACCCCTTCTCCCTCCATAGCCATCCAACAACAAAGCTAGAAAGTAGCTTTTATGCACTTGCCGTGAACATTTTAGCTAGCAAGCCTGGCTCCTCCTGCATTCCTTGAAAGAAGCTCGTCTGGGGCAAGGGCTGGGAGAAGTAGAAAAGTGTCATCATTCAAATCAGCAGTTTCTTTGTTAGTTGCATTGTCGAATGGTTCTGGTGGAAGGACGGCAGCCCGTTTGACCTCACAGCTAGCCTTAGCCTTAGCCTTGCTTTGTCCTTTGGGGTACCGAACATACAAACTGAAAAACAAAAGGTACTAATGCAGACTTTATAGGTACTTCATAGGTGCTATGTAAGGCTAGCCAAGAGGTCAGACAGGGCACCCCTCCTCCCTCCACAGCCATCCGACAACACAGCTAGCAAGGAGATGGTTACTTTATACAGAAGGCACTTTTCTCCATCTCTAAGCACTCGTCCAATTGCCATAAACATTTTAACTGACAACCCTGCCTCTTCCTGTACTCCTTATGAGACCCTCATCTGGGGCAAGAGCCTGCAGAAGCAGAAAGGTGCCATCTGTCAAAGCAGCTTTCTCCTTACTAGTTGCATTATCGCATGGTTGGAACATGTTTCAAATCTAAAGTCCGTCAGATTTTCGACTGAAAAAGTCCGCTGCAGGTCCGATGAAGCCCACACACGGTCGAATTGTCCGCCAGACTCGGTCCGTCGAACCAGTCCGGTCGAAAGTCCGCTCGTGTGTACTATTTGTACATAAGTGTCCGATTTGTCTGCCGCAATATCGCAGTCTCGCTATTAGAAAAATCCGCTCGTCTGTATGATAGTCCGACGGACGAAAACCGACGTTAGGGCAACTATTGGCTACTGGCTATGAACTTCCTTATTCTAGTCCAGTCGTACTTCATCACGTACGAATCCGTCGGACTTTGGTGTGATCGTGTGTAGGCAAGTCCATTCGTTGGGAAAGTCCGTTGGAAGTCCGTCGAAAGTTCTTTCGAAAAGTCAGTCGGACCAGTCCGGTCGAAAAGTCAGCTCGTGTGTATGCGGCATAAGTAACACTTTTTGGGGACCAGTGACACCAATTCAGTGTTCAATGCTAAAAACATGCACTGTCACTGTACTAATGACAATTAACTGTGTGTCTAGGGAGTGCTTGCTAACCGTGTGTATAGCCTGTGCTTGGTTACTGTGGGGGAGGTGCTTTTACTAAGGGAAGGCATTGATTCATGTTCCTGCTTTGCAGAAACACAGGATCAATACCTTCCCTACTGACAGAACGGAAGTCTGTCTTGTTTACAGGCAGACTTCCGTTCTTGTGCCACGAACGATCGGCAGGTGCTGGCAGACACTGAGTCCGCCAGATCTGCTGATTAGCTCCTGCTGTGTCCAATCACAGTGGGAGTGGATTGCCAATGGCGTGCATGCACGCTCCAGACCTGGAAGTGCAGGATCATGTACTAGGTACGTGATACCGCGCAGGAGAGCCGCTCTGCCACCATATATATACAGTATACAGTTGGCAAGCACTTAAAAAAGAAAGCACAGCATGTTGTAATGCAGCAGCTGGGGTGAATTGCTGACAAGGCAGCAGCTGGGGATGTAAACATGCTGGAGCCACGATGCTTTGATTTGTGACTACGGCAAGAATTATATCACCAGTTGCATTTGGTGGGCACTACTGCTTACCTAATGCAACCAAATCAAATAAGAGTCTGTGCTGCAACTTTCCCACAACCTTGTGCAATGCATATAGTTGTGGTGAGGGTGATGCAGCTTTTAGGGGGTTAAAATAGGTGGTGAGGAAGTGACATATCGCCTGTCTAATACCTCTGAAAAGCAATCCATGTGCGGCAGTCTTTTACAGTAAGAAACTAAGTGCCGGTTCACACTTTTGCGCTGTGAATTCACAACAAATTCTGTGAAGATTCCGCACCGCATGCAAATCACACCCCATTCATGCGAACCGCTGCAGGTGTGTATGTTAAGGTAACAACACCCTGAAATCGGTCCGCAAAACGCAGTGTGATTTGCAGAATTGGATCACTTATTCACACCCATGAGATCTGATTCTGGGTTGGCCAAGAAAAATAAGGGTCCTGCACCACTTTAGTGCAGATTTGGTGCGATTTAAGCCATACAGAATGAATGGCTCAATTCGCACTACTGAAGAATCGCATGTGATTTGAACAGGAATGCGATTTCTGTTCAAACTCGCATGCAGTTCCCGCACCGCATAGAATATGAGTGACACTGCAGAATCGTCACAGGCAGCTACAAAGGCAGCACTTTTACTGGGCACCCACATGCTGCTGTGGAGGCGGAGCTTTCAGATCTCTCAGCGAAGAGTGAAGGAGAGGAGAGAGAAGTGACAGCCAGCCCCGCAGGCAGAAGCAGAATAAAAGCGGCCGCCAGTCCAACCCCCGAACCAGGCAGCCCCAGCGCTCCGCTGATAGTTGTTTGTCCATGCAGAGACTACACACTGCAGTCCTTCCAGCTCACCTCAGCTCTGCCGCAACCTGCAAAGTTGTGACAGAACCAGCCCTGATGGGGCCCCAGGAGCACCTGGGGCCCCCGGGCAGTGCCCAGGGGTACCCGCTCAGTAAGACGGCCCTGCCTTGTGTTCTGTGGCTTCAGTTCAAATCATTACTCTGCATTGATGTGCACTGAAAAAACAGGACAATTTTTGCACAGTGCTTAGAATTACATACGTTTTTTTTTTTAAAAAAAGCAAGAACTGCAACTCATTTTAACATCACTGTGCAGTGCTTGGCAGCATGTAATCACACTGCCCGAATAAACTGTCCAAAGGAACGCTGGTGCACTCTAGTGGGAACTGTGTAGAATTAAAATTGCTTACTAGAAAGGTATTATTATTCACGATTTATATAGCGCCAACAGTTTACGCAGCGCTTTACAATGTAGAGGGGGGACAGCACAATTACAGTACAATACAGAAGGGACAGGGGGGCCCTGCTCGTAGAGCTTACATTCTAAAGGGAGGGGATGGTGGTACAAAAGGTAATAGATGCGGGGAATGATTTGATGGGGTTGTTAGGTGGGTGTGGGAAAGGTTTCCCTGAATAAGTGAGTTTTCAGGGATCTACAGGTTTATATTTGCATGCAGGGGCATACTGATATGCATCAATAGACATGTATATTCAATAAATAATGGAGGTTTTGTGTCTGTCTTCATTATAAGAAAGCAGAAAACATGAAATTAGACAAATTAACAGAAACTGATTTTAAGAAGATGCTTCAAATGTACTTTTAGACTATATATAATTAATACATTATTTAAAGTATATAGAAAGCAATCTGAAAAATCTCTTCTTAGACAGTGGAGGATTTCCCTGCTATTTCTGTTCTGGTAACAGCTCAAAATGTTGCATTTTGACTCACTTTTTATTTCAGTGGTACCGATAATCAGGACAATTAGGGAAAGTAAATTTCATAGACACACAGTGGTAGAACCTAACAGTGTATCTAGCCCCTCTCTTCATATCTGAAAAAAAAGTTTTTGCCTTTAGTTATACTTTAACGACTTAGAGCCAGCGCCTGCCAGCCCTTTAATGGGTTTAGAATGCTGGGATGTGGGGCTCATGGTCATGTGACCACTGAGCTTTCAGTTAGCCTCCGTTAACTGCGCCGGGAGCACGCAGGTCGTGCACTCTTGGCACAGCTCCATTGGCGCTATTGCACGCAAATATGTGTTCAATCGGTGCCAAGGCCCGGCTGCTGAGAGGCTGTTTGTGTGCACTCAGTGCGAAGAGGTTGAAATGGCCCATTCTATATAGCAAACGTGAAGCATAAATGACTGTACATAAACAAAGATGCATTGGAGGAGTGCTAATATCACCACACATACTGTATGTGGCTGCCTCCAGGTACAAATGTAATTAAAAAATGATAATTAGTGATAATTAGCATTTCATAGATTCAATACAAGATGATTTATTATACATCTATAATATCTAAAACTATATACAGTATCTCACAAAAGTGAGTATACCCCTCACATTTTTGTAAATGTTTTATTATATCTTTTCATGTGACAACACTGAAGAAATGACACTTTGCTACAATGTAAAGTAGTGAGTGTACAGATTGTAAACAGTGTAAAGTGTCTAAACCGCTGGCAACAAAAGTGAGTACACCCCAAGTGAAAATGTCCAAATTTGGCCCTGTGTGTCAATATTTTGTGTGGCCACCATTATTTTCCAGCACTGCCTTAACCCTCTTGGGAATGGAGTTCACCAGAGCTTCACAGGTTGCCACTGGAGTCCTCTTCCACTCCTCCATGATGACATCACGGAGCTGGTGCATGTTAGAGACCTTGTGCTTCTCCACCTTCCGTTTGAGGATGCCCCACAGATGCTCAATAGGGTTTAGGTCTGGAGACATGCTTGGCTAGTCCATCACCTTTATCCACAGTTACTTTAGCAAGGCTGTGGTCATCTTGGAAGGGTGTTTGGGGTCGTTATGTTGGAATACTACCCTGCGGCCCAGTCCCAAAGGGAGGGGGTTCATGCTCTGCTTCAGCCAGTCCATCACCCTTACCCTCAGCTTAGGGGATGAATCATGGAAGGCAGGTATGTTTTCTTGTTATTTGATTTCCTTAAGGGGCGTGCTTTGAATGTAGTTTTGGGAGTACTTCGGGGTTAACCCGCCTGCAAGAGTAGCTTTAAAAATAAGGGGAATCAGCCAGCAGGTGTCTGTGAGATGGAGTGTGAGGCAGAACTCACTCAGGAGACAGAGTGGTTTACTACTGTGACTGAGGTCCTGCTAAACGGCGACCTGACTTTTGAACCCCTGAGGCATGCAAGGACGTAATCCTGTTAAAGGACAATGTTTTAGGCTAGGTTCACATCTTTGCGGCTCTGCGAGCCATGTTTGCGTGGGTGCAGTAGCCCATTCATTTGAATGGGCTCCTGTGCCAGTGTTTCATGCAGGAAAAAAGTACCTTCAGCATCTTTAAAGCGCAGCAGCAGGGAAATTGAATGGTGCTTTTGCACCATGCGATTTCTCGGTGGTTCCTGCACCCACAAACACACTGCATTTTTAGATCCATGGGGGTGCCATTAAGAATGAATGGCAGGCCCGCACGTCTGTAAGGAGCAGCGCAGTTTGGCTGCGGGTGTTTGTGGGTACAGGAACAGGTGCGATCCCCGCACCCTCAACCATCTGCATAAGTGTGAACCTAACTTTACATAATTGGCAACATTTCTAGTAAATTAAGTGGAGCCATTTTTTACAGCATTTTTCTGCTCCATAGCGGCCTGATGATGAACCTTCAGGGGGTAGGTTTTGTGCACTCACAGGAATTGGGTTAAATGATGATGAGCATCATTCCACCCAGTTAAAGTTTGCCGTTGTCTCCAGCGTTGATGAGTCTGCTGAGGACAACGCTGGACAATGGTTTCAGCAAAAGTTGAATTTTTTATTTTAATGCTGCAGGGCTATTTTTTTTAACTAAAATAGTGAAGTTGGGTCCTAACATTAACAGCATGATGTAAGCATGCTGCCTGTCACATGATCTTGCCAAGCTAGCAGTTTGATCAAGAAGAAATACCACCTGGGTGTTTTGTTGGAGGCCTTTCCTATATCTTGCTGTGACATTAATTATTTTGTTTTTATTCAGTATTTTTTTCCCAAATACTTTTTTTTATTGACACATGTTTAACAAGAGTAGCACAATAAGTAACTTAGTAGTTGACAATGGGTACATAGGGATATACCAAGGTAGAGGAGGTAGTTCTCAGTTCCCATAGGTACCAAAGAAAATCAGAATTAGGCTTTGCATTTGCATTAGGATTTCAAGTTTATTTGGGTATGTCTGTACCAGGTTCAAAAGTAGGCTAGGGATGCTTAATCCACTCTCACCAAGTCTTCCAAAAGCAATCAATTCAGGGGTGAGAAGCAATGTAGAATGAATGTAAAAGTCTACTAGTGGAGGTCAGGGTAATTTATAGGCAGGAAGATGGAACATAATGGGAGATTTTCTAGGTTGGAGAACATGTCAAGGAGAGGAATAGGGGGAGTTGTAGGGGCACTAGGAAGAGGTGTCAGAAGAAAGAGGTTATAATGAGTAATGTTCAGAATTTTCAGAATTTTTTTATTACCTTACACACTTCGTTGTATGCAACCAGAACATAATAACCACCAGCGGTGGCTGGTGCTCAATTTTTTTTGGGGGGGGTAAACAAGCCCGCCCCCCCCACTCGCACAACCACCACTCCACCCAACCCCTCCCCCCCGCGGGAGACGGATGGGAAGGCGGCGATTAGACGGTGGGCCATGATCAGAGGTTGTGCGGGCTCCTGGAAGCTGCCCCTGGCCCCCTCACTCCCACTAGCAACAACCCCCCCCCCACCAAGACGGGTCGGATGGGAAAGCAACCATCCATGTCCTTACCTTAGAAGGTGGTACTGGATCCAGGAAAGGGCTCCTGGAAGCTGCTCCCTGCCTGCTGCAGCTTGCCGAGGGAAGAGCCAAGCCATTGCTTCGATTCCCGGCTGAACAGGAAGTGAGTCCTGAGACCCGATTGTCTGGGAGTCCTAAGACCCGGCTTTTTGATTGTCTAGGAGGAGAAGCAGGAAGACATTAACGAATATTAATTAGCTGATGTCAGACAACTAGGTGGGCTCACGGCGCAGTGCCCTGCGCCCCGATCCCACCCTTTTTTGGAGCCAATTAGAGCCTCAGGCTCTAATCATGTGCTTCAAAAAAGAAAAAAACCCCATTGAAATCCATGCGTCCGGCACCCTGCATGTAGATTAGGGGCTGGGAGTATGGATTAGGGGGGTGGCGCCCCTGCGTCCCTGATGGAGCACCCGCCACTGCATTGAAGTTCAGTTCTAGGAAGGTGTTCTGACTTTTTACAGCTTACTTAACCACTTCACGACCACCCGCTGCAAATATACTGCCGCAAGGTAGCTCCATTGCACAAATCGCCGTACCGGTACTGCGCCCGTGCCTGCAGGTAGGGGGCGTGTGCGCGGCTGCCCTCCCCATGGCGTTCGGATTCGCTTCAGAACCAATCAGTCTACAGCATGGGTGCTAAACCTGTGGCCCTCTAGGTGTTGGGGAACTACAGTTCCCATTATACCTCTGTGTTTTGGAGTCATACTTGTAACTGTCAGCGGTTTGCAATGCCTCATGGGACTTGTAGCTCTGCAACAGCTGGAGGGCCAAAGGTTGAGCACCCATGGTCCACAGCCCCGGGCTTGATTTCTGGCCTGGATTTGCTGATCGGTTATGATGAATGACAGACTGTCCTCTGCCTGTGTATTGTAAACACAGGCAGAGGAAGTGATGTCATCTCCCCTCGTGGAGCCCTTTTCGATTCCAGCAATTGAGCTGAAGACATCCACTTTGAGTACACTAAAAATTACACTAACACCAGTACACGTAGGCACGCTTTTAACCCCTTGATCACCTACTGATCCCCCCCCTCGTTAACCCTTTCACTTCTGTCACAGTGTTTACCAAGTGCAGTTTTCAGATTTTTCACTGATCACTGAATTAGTGTCACTTGTGACACTAATCAGCGTTAAGCCAGTTACTGGCAGTTAGTGGTAGGCCCAGGTAGGTTTAGGGTGCCCCCATATATTCCCTAATAAAGGTTTTAACCTCTTGATCACCCCCCAGTTAACCATTTCACCCCCTGTCACAGTGTCACTAATTTAGTGTACAGATCTTTTTTCTGATCATTGTATTTAGTGTCACGGATGACATTAGTTAGAGTCACCGTCAGTCTTGTATAGCGTCAGGGTACCTGCCATATATTTCCCAATAAAGGTTTAACCCCCTGATCGCTCCCCAGTTAACCCTTTCACTTCCTGTCACAGTGTCACTAGTGTAGTGTACAGATTTATTTTCTGATCACCATATTAGTGTCACAGGTGACATTAGTTTAGGCGTTAGCATCAGTTAGTGGTAGCATCAATCCCAGACAGCATCAGATTTTAACCCTTTGATTGCCAGAAGCACTTACACACACCACACACCCCCCTCCTAGAATAGTGTTTCAATGGATCAATATCTTTGATCTGATCAGATCTATACTAGTGTCCCCAGTAGTATAGTGTTCCCAAAAACACGGCATTGGCAGGATCAGCCCAAACACCTACCAGCACCTGCGTTTAGCCCCTCTGCCCTGCCCAACCCAGCCCATCCCACCCAAAGTGCAGTATCAATAGGTCACTGACACTTTTCAAAACACAGCACACAAAACTGCAGCGTTTGCAGGGTCAGACCTGATCCCTGCTAACGTTAACTGTTAATTTTTTTGTAGCGATTCAAGCAGTCTCTGATAACCAGGTACTTTTTTACCCGTGAGTCACTCTAGCTGTACCTCTAAATTTAGTGGCCAAAATGTCAAAGAGGATACTGATCATGACAGATGAAACCTCAGTGTCAGAATCACAATCTGATTCAGGCTCACTATACGAATCAGCGGCACCCTGACAGATAGCTCTGACGATGGAGTAAAGGTCCCTGCTAAGGTCAGGCGTACCCGACCCTGTTCTTCTGTTGCTGAGGTGCAACAACCGCATGGTTCTCGTTCGTAGCAGAGAGCCAGTACTAGTGGCGCTCAATCTTCTGGTGAACTGGCAAGCACCAGCGGCCTAGTACAGCCTGGTCATAGACAAACCAGCACTGCAGTATCAGTTGGTGATATGGCAAGTACCATAAGTGCAGTTCAAGCTGGTGCAGTAGCTAGCACAAGTAGTGCCCCACAACCACCAAGAATTCAAAGACAGGCCCGTAGAGCCCATAGTGCCCTTCCTGATTCCCAGCACTTCTGCAGCGCCCGTACTTCCCCCATTCGCTGACCAACCCGGAATTCAGGTGGAAACAGCGGATTTTACTTCAATTGACTTTTACAAGCTGTTTTTCACGAAAGATCTGTACAGTTCTATTGAGGACCAATGCAATTTATATGCTGGTCAATTTATCGCTGCAAATCCCCATTTGACCCTTGCCTGAGAATTTGCCTATTCCCAAATTTAATACCTTTCTGTGCCTATCCCTCCTCATGGGCATAACTAAAAAAAGAGTGAGTTGCGGTCATATTGGTCCACTGACTCAATTCACCATATGCCCATGTTCACTGCTGCCATGACCAGGAATCGATACGAGCAAATCTTGCGGTTCATGCATTTCAATGACAATGAACTCTGTCGTCCTCTGGGGGCAATGGCGTCCCTAGGGGGGGGCAGAGAGGGCCCTGACCCCCCCCAACATTATGCTATGCCCCACCATGTGCCCCCCCAATAAAAAAAAAATTATTATTTTTTTTTTTTTACAAAAAAACAATGTCTAAGAGGGAGAGAGTCCCCAGTCAGCTCCTGCAGGTGATTCCTCCCCCCTCCCTCTGCTTGCTGACACTGCATAATGCGAGCGCTCACACAACCACGGCCGCCCGATCTGCTCCTTCCCCTGCATCCTCATTGGCAGGGAGAAGAGCGAGTTGCAGGAAGGACTCCACCAGGACTCTCAGTTACTGAAAAAACAGACTGATTTCTCCCATCCTTAGGACAGGAGAACCAGCCTGTAAATTCCAAGAGATGCCAGACCAGCGCAGTCAATAGAAGGGGCAGGACAGCGAGAGGAGGCTGGGAAATCCCACAGTGGCAGAACACCAGGGCCCGGAGGCAAGACAACCTTTGCAACCCTGATAGTTCTCCCACTGCTTTGGATCCTTATATTTTCTTGGTATGCTAGTGACATATATCTCTTGTTTTCTGCCACCCTGGGGGGCCCCAATACAGTAGGAAGGGAGCTCACTGCAGAACATGTGAAAGGGCCGTTGTGGGGTCGTAGTAAAGGGCCCCAGGATATATATATATATATATATATATATATATAAAATTGCATTTAATAGTTGCCCCTCTACTTTTGTCCCTGTCCCCCCATGTGCCCCCCCTAAATATGAAAGCCGGAGACGCCACTGTCTGGGGGACCCTGGAGATGATCGGCTCCATAAAATACGGCCCCTCGTAAACCACTTCAATCAGCAATTTGCAGCCTTCTTTATTCCCGATCATAATATCTGCATTAACAAGTCCCTGATTAGGTTTTCTGGCCACCTTGTGTTCAAACAGTTTCTCCCCAGCAAGCGTGCCAGATATGGGGTCAAGATGTATAAGTTCTGTGACAGGACCACAGGCTATACATATAGTTTCCTGGTTTACAAGGGAAAAGATTAAAGGGTGGAGCCCTGTGACTGCCCAAACTACATAGGGAGCAGCAGCAAGATTGTTTGGGACTTGGTGTCACCCTTATTCCGAAAGGGGTACCATTTATCTGTGGACAATTTTTATACAAGCATGCCACTTTTTAGACACCTCTTTCAATTAGGAATTGACACATGTGGCACTGTGCAATCTAATCGTCAAGGGTTTCCCCAACGGCTTGTAGATACCCAACTTAGACAGGGGGAGAGAGCCTGCTTGAGGTCCAATGAATTGCTTGCCGTGAGATGGAAGGACAAACGGAATGTTTTCGTTCTGTCTTCCATTCACACAGACAAGGCAGTCCAAATTACTATGGCAACTGGTGTTGTTGAGATGCCCCTCTGTGTCCACGAATGCATCCCTAAAATGGGAGGGGTGGACTTCAACGAACAGATGATGGCGCCATACTTAATTGCCTGTAAGGGCCAGACCCTGGTACAAAAAGTCTCTGTATACCTATTGCAATTGGCTCTGTTCAACGCTTATGTGCTATACAAAGTGTCTAGATGAACTGAATTCTTCCTAAAATTCCAGGAAGAGATCATCACAGCCTATCTGTTTCCATAAGGTTCTGTGGTTCAACTTTCCACTCCAAATGCAATGAGCCGGCTGCATGAGAGGCATTTTCCGGATTTCCTTCCTGGTACCCCTGCCAACAGATCACCCCAAAGAAGATCTGTCTGTAGAAAATACAAACATAGGCACGACACCCGCTATTATTGTCCCTCCTGTCCTGACCAACCTGGTCTCTGCATCGAGGACTGTTTCCGTTGATACCACACACTAGTGGAGTATTAGTGTAGGGTACAGCATGGCACAGTCCTAAGGCACACTTTCAAACAGGGTCTCGAAAGATGAGATGGCCATCAAATTTTTAGAGACCCGAAACTGGAACCTTTACAGTTACAAATAAAAGTGTAAAAAAAAAATTATATATATAAAATAAAAAAAAGCCAAAAATAGTTATCATTTTGTTTGTCTTCTCTCTCTATTGTTCTGCTCTGTTTTACTATATTTTATGCTTAACTGTAATGTTTTATTGTTACTGTGTTTTATCGTGTTTGCTTTGCAGGTATGTCATTCTACTGTTACATAGTTACATAGTTAGTAAGGTTGAATAAAGACACCAGTCCATCCAGTTCAACCTGAGTGAGTGTGCGTGTCTACAGTTATCCCTATCCCTGTAAATCCGTGACTCCAGTGCTGTAGGAGGTGATTTCACCACCACAGTTAAAAAAAAGTGCATATATGCCGAAGCATGGGGGCATCGGGGGACATTAGGGGCGGATTGCCGCTATGCTTCGGCATATATTTTTTACTCTCTCTTTTGCACAGATTGCAATAAAAAAAGTTGTTTTATTGAGTTAATGTTTTATTGATACTGTGATTTATTGTTACCATTGTTTGCCTTGCAGGTACGCCATTCAGCTGCAGCACAGATTTGTTTATTTTGACAGTAGCAGGGTTTGCTCCCACGATATGTAAATCCATGACTCCAGTGCTGTAGAAGGTGATTTCACAACCACAGTAAAAAAAAAGAGCATATATGCCGAAGCATAGGGGCAGGGGTGGACATAGGGGGAATCACCCTATGCTTCAGCATATATTTTTATTTACTTTTCTTGGCAGAGGTTTCTTCATCCACATCGATCGATGTGAATGGAGGAATCTGTTAGGTTCTTTAATTTTTGTTCAGCCCATGGGCTGCATGAAAAACAAAGAACGGTGTATGTATGCCCATCATTAGACATGGGTGGATGCACAGCAGTATTGTAATGGTGGGCATACCACCATTTGATCAATATAAATGGAGGAATCTGTTAGGTTCCCTTTTTTCATTTAACTTACAGGCTGGATGAAAAAAAAGAACATTACAATATATGCCCAACAAGGACCAGCGACATACTGGTGAGTGGTTATACCAGAATGATGCCTGCAGGTATAGGTATCATCTTGGTATCATGCTTTCATGTAAAAACAATCCAAGTGGCTAATTAGCCGCTAGATTGCTTTTGCAAGCAGTGGGATGGAATGTCACACCCTCCCACCGTCTTCCATGGTTTTCTCAGGCTCTCCTGTCCCACCTGAGAACCCGAGAATGCAGCCGGTGGTTTCTCCAGCTGACCATAGATCTGATCGGAGACCAGAACAGCTCCAATCATCTCTATGGCCTAAGAAAGCTACGAGAATTTCATGACTTTGGTTTCGCCGGATATAAACAGCGCCATAGGGAAATTGGGAAAGCATCTTATCACATTGATCTTGGTGTGGTAAAATGCTTTAAGGGCTGAGTAAAGATCTAGGGTCTAATAGACCCCAAATATTTAAAAAAAAAGAGAACCTGTCACTACATATTGCTATCATAGGGGATATTTACATTCCCTGTGATAACAATAAACAAAAAAAAAATTAAAGGGACAGTGTAAAAATAAGATAAAAAAGCAAAATGAATAATTTAAAAAAATTGAAAAAAATAAAGCACCCCTGTCCCCCCCCAAAGGCGAATGCAAGCATCGGTCTCGTGAGGTATCACCGCGAACGTTAGATCGAGGGCCGTGATTCAGTAGACCTCCTCTGTAAATCTAAAGTGGTAACCTGTAAAGGCTTTTAAGGCTTTTAAAAATGTATATAGTTTGTCACCGCTGCACAGGTGTGCGTAATTTTAAAGCCTGTCGTGTTTAGTATCCATTTACTCCGCATAAGATCATATTTTATATTTCACCAAACATTTGGGCAATATAGTGTGTTTTTCTGCATTAAAAGTCAAAAAAGTGTTCCCAAAAACAATGCGTTTGAAAAATTGCTGCACAAAAGCTTTGTGAAGAAGAAAATTGCAACACTCACCATTTTAATCTGTAGGGCCTCTGCTTTAAAAAAAATATATAATGTTTGGGGGTTCAAAATAATTTTTAATATTTTAGCAAACAATATATATTTGTTCATGTGTAGCAATAACTCTCGGTGCAGCTGCTGGTTTAAAGCGGGCTGTTGCCTTCACTCTATTCACCGGCACCGGGTCTAGGGTCCCGTTGAGTTTACCTCCGGACAATGTAGGCACCAGACACTTGAGTATCTTTTCCAATGCTTTAATGAACAGGTAATTTATGAACAGGTAATAAAGGAAGTATCAGGAAAGAGGTAGAAGGAAAATTGCAGGGAAGCTCAAATACCTTTTCTTAGTATTCTTTAGTACATCATTAGGAACTGAACGCTTGTAGTTGAATGTGCTCCCCTTGTGGGATTCAATCTTTGCCCGCCTGGATAGGTTTCTCTCACTCGCCTAGCAGCCAGTGCGCAGCACGAACAAAAGTCTCTGCCACAGACTTGTTTGTAGCAAAACCTGTACGATCCTCTGCCACAGGATGTAATGGTTTACGGTGAATATCAGACACAGCACTTGAACCTTTAAGCCAACCCAGCAGTACCATGCAGTAAGATTACTTCAGGATATGTCCTCCAACTGAGTCACCAGGCCCCCCTCCAGACCAGCACTCTGCATGATCCTTCCATGACGGGTCCTCCCCTAGGATCTCCTCAGTTGTCCAGCTTCTTCACTCAGGATAGACAGCCCAGGACCATTCCTCTGCCGCTGTGGTAGACCCCAGACAGGCTTCTGGGCCCACCCACACGCTGCAGCGACATGGGCCTCCGGATCGGAGGACCACGAGGTGGTACTCCTAACGCATACCTGTCGGCCAGGAGGGCCAGCAGGTGGCTGAAAACGAACACCTAAACATGGCGTCTGTCCCATAAATACCCTCGCCCAGAATGCAACTCGGAGGACCACCTCCACCGAGTTGTCTCCGGGACAGAGGAGCACTCATACGCTTTAACACGTTGCCTTTCCAACACTGGCCCATGGTGACACTGACACCCACCGGCGCAGTGTGAAACTAAACGCAACTCAGCCAAGCTGGAACAGAGACAAATCTAACTTCACCTAACAAGTAACCCACTAGATTTACCTATCAGCAGTAGATTAGAAATCTACCAGCGCTACACATGTAAACAAAAAGTGTCAGAAAGGACTTGGTGGTTCAAGTGATTAGAAGAGTGGGTGATGTGTGACATAAGCTCCTAATGTTGGGCATAAAATGCCAGGATAGTTCCAAAAACCCCCAAATGACCCCTTTTTGGAAAGTAGACACCCAAGCTATTTGTTGAGAGGCATGTTGAATCCATGGAATATTTCGCCACAAGTTTCAGTGAAATTACATATTTCTTTTTACACAAAGTTTTCACTAAATAATATATTGCTCACGCTTGGCATGGGTATATGTGAAATTACACTCCAAAATACATTCTGCTGCTTCTCCTGAGTACAGTATGGGGATACCACATGTGTGGGACTTTTTGGGAGCCGAGCCGCGTACAGGACCCCGAAAACCAAGCACCGCCTTCAGGCTTTCTAAAGGCATAAAATTGTGATTTTACTCCTCACTACCTATCACAGTTTCGGAGGCCATGAAATATCAAGATAACCCCCCCCCCCCCCAAATGACCCCATTTTGGAAAGTAGACACCCCAAGGTATTTGCTAAGAGGCATGGTGAGTATTTTACAGCTCTCAATTGTTTTGAAAAATAAAGAAAGAAAAGGAAATTCTTTTTTTTTTTCAATTTTCAAAACTTTGTGACAAAAAGCGAGGTCTGCAAAATACTCAACATGCCCCTCAGCAAATAACTTGGGGTGTCTACTTTCCAAAATAGGGGTAATTTGGGGGGGTCAGTTATACTGACTTTGCTGCCTGCTTTAAAATAATGCACATAAATAAACAAATTGTAAGTTTACAAAGTAAGACATGGGCACCTCTTGGCATCATTAACCCCTTCCCACCCATCTCAACCCTTTCACTGGATCTTAAGGCAGAAAAGGGCCAATGATAAGCCAGTACAACCAGCCCTTTTGCCCAGTGCCATCAGCTCAGCAGAGGGAAGGGGCCTGTGTGGCATCACAGACAGTTCAGTGCAGAACTCAGCCACTCCTACCAGCTTATGGGGGGGGGGGGGGGTATTACTACTAATTCCTGGGAACCTCTCTGATGATGTGGTGGTAGAGCAGTCCAAGGGTCTTTTTTCTCAGTTGTGCATTCCGAACCCACTCCGCATACTCCTGGCTGCTCTGTTCAAGTCCCAGCTGCCTGCCACTGTGGCTGCCCATTGCCTTCCCTGGTGGAGTGATCTTCCTCCGCTCAGCTCCACACTCAGTAGCCAAGACCGAGAGGCTTATATGAGGCTGGCGGGCAGCGGGTGGCAGCTGACAGGGAGCAGAAGGAGCCAGACTTCAATGTGGCTGCCTGCAGCACAGGTGTGCCTGGGTGAATATGAAGATATAACACATTGCTATCGTGATATAACACACAGGCAGGTCCTCTATCATGGCTGGCTGTGTCACAGTGTATCACAGGACATGGTTGTTGGGTGCTGATTTTGTTAACTTATTGGTCATACGCTTACAAGGTCAGCACCCAAAAGCCATATCATGTGACACACTGTGACAGTGGCAGCCATGATAGAGGACCTGCCTGTGCGTTTACCATAATGCTGATGATCTTAACCTGTGTTGTGTGTGAACATAAGGCTTCTTTCACATGGGGTGGAATCTGCTTGTTCAGCTGGGGATCTGTATGCTGATCCCCTACTGAGCAGCATGGGCATATGACAGGTCAGTGTCATCTCAGCTTATGCAGAGTGGAAATGGACACAGCCATACCTCTCAACATTTTGAAATGGGAATGAGGGACACCTACTAACAAACGTATGTAGGCACAGGACACACCCCCTTAAAGAAGAATTAACCAAAAAAAAAAAAATTAATTACATCCACAAGGACTTTTTTTTACCACTACTATTCCTTTATATTGGCTTTTAAAATGTACAAATGCAGCAATTTAGAAATTGGATGAAAGGTAGCACTGGGAAACACTTTGAAAGATAAAAAGTGCATTTTGTATACAACTATATGGATCAGACCAAAATGAGGGACAAATGAGGGGGAAAGAGGGACCAAGTGACTGTCCCTTAAAATCAGGGACAGTTGGGTGCTATGGACAAAGCCCGTTCTGCTCTAAGAGTGGCTGGTGTAAACAAACCGGCTGTCCGTTTACACACAACTGCTCTCCAGTCCAATCCGCTAAATGAAGGGGAACAGATCCTTTTCCATTTGTTTAGCGGATTGGATTGCAGGTAGGTGGTTGTAAATGAACACAAGTACGTTTACATCCATCACTCTATAGAAGTGAATGGAGGGTCAGATCAGGTTCATCTATAGATATTAAAGAGGTCTGTTCTCATCTGAAAGCAATGTTAATTTTGAATAATCAAATTTATAACAGGCTGGAGAAAGATAAATATTACTTGAAGACAGACCTGCACTTTGCTTCAAGGCAAGGTCTGGGGTGGAGCCAAGGGTGGGGTTTAAGGTGGGGCTGAAGGGGGCCCCATCAGGTAGGATGTAGGAGGCCCCATGATTTCTATGAGCGGCCCTGTGTACGCAGCTAGGCTCCCAGAAAGTCTAATACATGTGGTATCCTTATACTCAGGAGAAGCAGCAGAATGTATTTTAGGGTGTAATTTCACACGTACCCAACTTTGTGTAAAAATCTTTATTTTTTTTATTTTTCAATCACTTGTGTCCAAAAAAAAAAAAAATCAATGGGCTCAACATGCCTCTCAGCAATTTCCTTGGGGTGTCTACTTTCCAAAATGGGGTCATTTGGGGGGAGTTGTACTGCCCTGCCATTTTAGCACCTCAAGAAATGAGATAGGCAGTCATAAACTAAAAGCTGCTTAAATTCCAGAAAATGTACCATAGTTTGTAGATGCTATACCTTTTGCGCAAACCAATAAATATACGCTTATTGACCTTTTTTTTCTACCCAGGTCATGTAGCTGAATACATTTTGGCCTAAATGTAGGACTAAAACTGAGTTTATTTAATTTTTTTATAACAAAAAGTAGTAAATATATATTTTTTTCCAAAATTTTCGGTCTTTTTTCGTTTATATTTACAAAAAATAAAAATCCCAGAGGTAACCAAATACCACCAAAATAAAGCTCTATTTGTGGGAAAAAAAGGACACTAATTTAGTTTTGGTACAGCATTGCATGACCGCGCAATTACCAGTTAAAACAGCAAAGTGACAAATTGTAGAAAGTGCTCTGGTCATTAAGGGGGTAAAACCTTCCGGGGCTGAAGTGGTTAAACAATTCAGATGGTGCTATGGTGACCTCCCACATGGGCTGAAATCTCACCCACTCATAGGGACCACTTTGAGGAATAGCCACCAAATTGCTTTCCACGCATCTCTTACGTCAAAAAATTCTCCCCTTTTTCCCATACTGGGCAACCCAAAATTTGACCCGGGCTTACGCTTGGTGGAATTCTCTTCCCTCAGAGACTCGGGTAGAGACCGTGCAGCTAAGTTAGTTTCTGGAGGGAAATGGCCAACCATCTCAGACCTATGTAACCCAGCAGGGGTGTACCACCTCCCCTTCTGGAAAGTTGCTGTACAACTACATAATTTTCTTCACTCTCTCCCCGATCCGCAAGACTTCACTCGGGAACAAACGCAGTTTGAAGCCCTTTGCTCAGAGGACACTCCGTTAGCCCACATCCTGTCCCAAACATATATGTTGTTGATCTCACCTACGACACAACCACCTAACCTGTCTGGCCAGTTGGGAGAGGGATCTACACTGCACTTTCTCACCCACACAAAGACAACGAATCATTGCCCTCTCCCTCAAATCCTCGCTTTGCACTAAAATACAATTTCAAATTACCGTATTTATCGGCGTATAACACGCACCGGCGTATAACACGCACCCCAATTTAGGAGGGAATTTTAAGGAAAAAAAAACTTTTAGGAGGGAAGTTGAAGGGAAAAAAAACTTACATTTAAACGCCCATCATTGCAGCCTTGTCAGTGCAGCCTTGTCAGTGCAGCCTTGTCAGTGCAGCCATGTCAGTGCAGCCTTGTCAGTGCAGCCATGTCAGTGCAGCCTTGTCAGTGCAGCCTTCCCCAGTGCAGCCTTGTCAATGCAGCCTTCCCCAGTGCAGCCTTGTCAGTGCAGACTTCCCCAGTGCAGCCTTCCCCAGTGCAGCCTTCCCCAGTGCAGCCTTCCCCAGTGCAGCCTTCCCCAGTGCAGTCTTCCCCAGTGCAGCTTTACCCAGTGCAGCCTTCCCCAGTGCAGTCTTCCCCAGTGCAGCTTTACCCAGTGCAGCCTTCCCCAGTCCAGTCTTCCCCAGTGCAGCTTTCCCCAGTGCAGCCTTCCCCAGTGCAGCCTTCCCCCAGTGATCCCAGCCATTCTGGGCTTCTGGGCTTCTGGGCTTCCCAGCCATTCTGGGCTAGCCGAGTAGGTTCGGATAGCTCCGCTCGGGACTACGAGTGGAGCCGAAAATGAACGACAGCCGCCGGAAAGAGCCGAGGACCGGCTCTGTGTATTTCGGCGCCGGCGGCGCCATTTTCAAATCGCGATCGGCGATTTTGAAAATATGACAGGTCGGATCGCAGGGGATCGGCGTATAACACGCACCTGCGACTTTCCCCTGATTTTAAGGGGAAAAAAGTGCGTGTTATACGCCGATAAATACGGTACTTACCCGCTGGTACCTGACTCCCTCCCTCCTGACTTTCCGGCTACATCTGGACAGTGCTGGCGATGTAAGGAGGGAGAGGGAACTCTGATTCATATCTTCTGGTCATGTCCTAAGTTAAAGGACTTCTGGGGGGAAGTCAGTCGCATCACCCAAAAGTTCACCGACTATGTTATCCTAGCTGATCCCGCATTATATCTTCTTCACCTCTCCTCGATTCCCATCAAGACATACAAAAAGTCACTGGTACGCCATTTACTCAATGCAGCAAAGGGATGCATTCCCATCTTGTGGAAACAAAGCCTTCCCCCGACCATAACATTATGGTTGAGGAGAGTAGAAGAAATTAAGAAAATGGAAGATTTGATCTTCACTGCACAACATAAGCAAGAGGTATATAAGCAGACTTGGGATATTTGGAATCTCTTTATTTATTCTGATGAGGGTCAGCGTCTATTAGGCTCCTAATCCTTCTTGATGCCCACTGGGGTTGCACCCCCCTCTTCTGGGATAACGTGCAAACTTAGCTACCGCCATGTCTTCTTCCCCCATACTTGTCCCATGTGCTACCCCCTGTCCATCCCGCCTCCTACCCCCCGCCTCTCTTTCCTCCTTATTCCCAACCTTCTTTTCCTTCCTTCCTACTACCTCATTGTATTTCTTGGGTTTTTCCATTTTTGAGAAAAGTTGAAAAAGTAGGTGAGGATTACCCCAATAGTGTGTTACTTATAACAAACATTGATTGTCACAAAGTGTATTTCATTAAAAACCAATACATGTTCTAGAGTTTCATGTTTACCTGCATAGAGTGTTTTGTAATGAGCACCTTTTTTCTCTGCAAATGCAATTGTAGCTTGGTTTGTATTTTCGTCAATGTCTATACTATGGGGCCCTCACCCCTGTTTGGAGTTGAATAAACTTTATATTTGAAAAAAAAACAATTCAGATGTATATTTTAATTCCAATCTCTGCCCAAAAAAAATCGCAAGTTTTAGCTAGATGTCCTGTTGTATGATTGATTAAAAACCGTAAGAGAAGCAGAATAGATAGGCTGACACTGAGTTCCAATGTCACAGCACAGACTTTGTCAGCAAGTAGCTGCATCTCAAGCTGGTCGAGTGCCAGTTAGAGGATCTCCACTGACCCGGTATTCAGCACTTCGTAACCAAAAAGGGAGTTGCACATGCGATCATCTCGCAGGGGGCCCCATCAACTGAACTCTGTTGCCAATTTCATCCAGAGATATCTTTGTAACTAAATATCTGTATATACCAGGGTGTATGTTTACAACACCACCAGGATTCGTGTTGGGTTAATTTGCTAATGTTACATGTTTATAAATGAGGTGTATCTACTACTGCTAATCCTTTATCACATAAAGATTGCATTGTGTCTATACTGATGTGCATCTACTGTACATACTTATGGTCATTATTATATGCTGGTTGCAGTAGTTCCTCTGTATACATTACTGGTTAATTTCCCAGGAAGGGAATCCCCTATGACAGCCGCTAGCAATAATCGCATGTAAAATCCAGCATGCTGGCTTGGGTACATTCAACCTGCCAATACATGGTCTGAATCTTGGCCGGTTCCTGCTGAGCCCGACGAGTTTCAAATCGTCTATGGCCGGCTTTAGCAAAGGTTCGGGTTCTCCCGATTACCTGCAGAGTTAGGGTCACAGTCTGCTTGGGGAGGGCCATAACTCCCCAAAAAAGGGCTAGACACCTCTGATTTACCATTCTGCCAGTTTTCAATGCCACACACTCTATTTTTTTCTTGTTTTATTGCTTCTTCATAAGAATAAAGAGAATGTATTAAAATACAGAAATTCTCTGAAAACTTGGTTGTCTTGAGCTTGATTTATGGACAGGTTCAAGTGGGTCCAAACCAGTCAACCTTATCTTGAATATACATATCTGTAAAACAGAAGAATATGTATTTTTTAGAAAACACTGTTTTTCCAACATGATGAAATCATTAAATCTAAAGCCAGTCACTAAAATCTCAGGTATGCATTAACATATTAATGTAATTTCAAAAACTGTTTTGAATATATATAAATCTTCAGCTTTCATTATGGAATTCCTGGTGATCCTGCCACCATTTCCTTTTATAGGGTGACAACTGTAACTTTCATTTGTGCTCTGTGTTGTCACCCTGTCACATGCACCCATGGTACATGTACAACAAGCAGCTGTGCTGACACACATTGTGCTGACACAGCCCACTGTTGTCACTATCAGGACGGTTCAGAGCCATGACATGAAGCCAATGCCGGAGCGGGTGCATGTAGACAGGAAATTGCTGAAAGTCTGCAGTGAATCAGCAGCACAGAGAATTCAATAGAGAATGTAAAAAATAAAAAACATTATTTTATTAAAAAGTTTGCAGATGTTTGTTATATTTGGTGCGTTATACTGTCCAATTAGAGTTTAGTTGTATAGTACTTGTAGGGATGTAGTGATTCTTTTTGCTGTGTATTGTGATCTGTTAGTGTAGTATTAGTCAGCTTATTGTGTGCTGACTGTGCACTCTAAAGCCTCGTACACACGTTTGGATTTTCCGATGGGAATTGTGTGATGACAGGCTGTTGGCGTAAAATCTGACCGTTTGTATGCTCCATCGGACAATTGTTGACCAACTTTCCGTGAACAAATGTTGGATGGCAGGTTTATACATTTTCCGCAGACAAATGTCTGTTGTCGGCTTTTCCGATCGCGTGTACACAAGTCCATCGGACAAAAGTCCAAAGTACAAACACGCATGCTCGGAAGCAAGGACGAGCCAGAAGCGGTGGTTCTTATAAACTAGTGTTCATAATGGATTATTCTATTATTAAAAAAGCCATTAAACTATCCTCTAATTTGTAGATGCTATAACTTTTGCGCAAACCAATCAATAAACTGAGGAAAAAAATTGTTTTTTTATATATTTTTTGGGTATATTTATTATAGCACAAAGTAGAAAATATTCCTTATTTTTCAAAATTGTTGCTCTTTTTTTGTTTATAGCGCAAAAAATAAAAACCGCAAAGGGGGTCAAATACCACCAAAATAAAGCTCTATTTGTGGGAAAAAAAGGACATCAATTTTTTTTCGGAGCCACGTCACACGACGGCGCAAATGTCAGTTAAAGCAACGCAGTGCCGAATCGCAAAAAGTGCTCTGGTCTTTGGACAGCCAAATGGTCCAGGGCTGAAGTGGTTAAATATCTGAGTCACTTCCTGCTCTTTCTCTTTCCCTCCAGGGATTTCCCTCGAGAGGATGTCTGTGTGATCCACTTATCTAGGCTCAAGCCTTAGGGCCTAGAGGTTTAGAGTTTTGAGGGATCTTCTGTCATGGGAGGTGTCCCTAAGCTGCTAGCTGAGATGAAGTGCTACTGACCACTTGGTGAAGCAAAGCTGCGGTTGTCCTACCACAGGGATGGTGAGTGACCAACCGAGCTGGGAAGTACCACATGAACCTTCCCACTGCTGTCCTGCCTTGTATCCTAAGACTGAGAATACACAGGAACCTCAGTTGACAAGAAGACACATTTTTGAGATGTATTCCATCCAGCAGAGTTCTGTTACAGAAGGATTGATATGAGAAGACCGTGTATGGGACCAGAGACTGTGTATTGTTAATGGAACCCTCAGATATCCTGTGTTCCCTCCACCCTTCTTCCCACTCTTAATGCATGTTCATTATTAAAACATATATGTAGCACTAACCCCCGAAGGAGCTGCTGATTAATTATTATATCCGTAAATCACGTTTTCCACCTAGCCCATAGAAATAGAAACAGTCCATATTGTACTTTTTCTCTTGCTTTATTAACATAACATAAACTGGGATATGAGAAGGGTTTTATGAGATGCTCTTTTGTTGCTTCATAATCTTTCCTTTGCCTCTCATGCAAAGACTTGGAACATTGCGGATAATGAAAAGTCACTCGGAAATAACTCTTCATTGGGAAGATGAGAGTAGTATGGTCTTTGCATTTAGACTTGGGTAGATTTACTAGAGAATACTTATGCCCTGTACACACAGTCGGATTTTCCGAAGGAAAATGTGTGATAGGACCTTGTTGTCGGAAATTCCGATCGTGTGTGGGCTCCATCACACATTTTCCATCGGATTTTCCGACACACAAACACAAAGTTTGAGAGTTTGAGAGCTTGCTATAAAATTTTCCGACAAAAAAATCCGACGCACAAAGTGCCACGCATGCTCAGAATAAATAAAGAGATGAAAGCTATTGGCTACTGCCCCGTTTACAGTCCCAACGTACGTGTTTTACGTCGCCGCGTTCAGAATGATCGGATTTCCCGACAACTTTGTGTGACTGTGTGTATGCAAGACAAGTTTGAGCCAACATCCGTCGGAAAAAATCCTAGAATTTTGTTGTTGGAATGTTCGGATCAATGTCCGACCGTGTGTAAGGGGCATTAGGCTGTTGTAGTAAAGAGTCACTCTGAATAACTTCTTCACCCGTAGACCTTTTTAGAACAATCTGTATCCCCATTTGCGCTCGGAGCTCTACCGCTGCCTTTTGACCACTACTTCCCGTCTGTATGATACTTCCAAGTTGAGCTAAGGAAGAGATTATTCTGAATAACTCCTCCCGCCTGACTGATTGGAATCCCGGGGGAATTGTTGAACCCAAAGTCACAGGCCATCTCCACCTGTTTCACTGACTTGCGTACCAACATCCCTCAGCCTCTGGCAGTACCCTTCCCTTGGGCTTTCGCTCACTTGATCAACAGTCCATGTGCCACTCATAAACGATCGATCACCCAGTTGTCTTCCGCTTAGTTGCTACTTCTTCTGTAATGGTTTCTCCATCCCTTCTCTCCTTTCTGGCACGCTCCCTTCCCCACAGGGGCGTCCAGCGACACCAGCGACTACATGCTGTCCGGTGTCATCAACTCTTCTGTGGGTCTCGGTCCCCCCTCCCTCCCCGTGGGGGGGGGGGTTCCGTTTGACTCCCCGCAGGGGAACCTCTCCCCTCTTTGGGAACCAGGCTGGACTTCGACTCCCCTCTGACCATGAGACCCCAGCTTTTATGAGAGTCCCGCCTCCTGCCAAGCAAATTAATGATTGGCCAGAACTCACACAGAAGCTGCCTGTCACTCAGATCCCAAGTTCAATCTCTCTTCCAGAACCACTTTACTGAAAGCAAGAGGAGGCATCTCTGGGACCAAGCACAGGTGGCCACACCCTGCACTACACTGACACTCCCAGTTCCCAAAATAAACAACCAGGCCTGATATAATAATATACAAGCCTGCCTAAATTTTACCTGAAACTGTACTTTGTCATTTAAACACAAAAAAGGGTCACCTACATGAAAGTAGGTGCCCGCTACATATAAAATGTATTCAAAGCGACTGTTGCCCTTAATTTATCCACCACCACCTGGAAAAAGGACTTTCACCCTGAGAAGGAATGTGCCTGGAACATTTATCACCAAGTAAGTGGGTCTGGGACATTCACATGTACCTAGTGGAGCCAAATGTGCCAGGACTGGTTACCGATTACGTTACATACTTAAATTTGTTAAAGTATATGTAGCACCCTCTACCTTAGGTAGGTAGGTGCTAGGTGTAGGTTTTTGTGTAAGCTGCCAGCGCAGGTAAATTTGGGCAGGCCTATGCTGTGAGCTAGGCCTGTTTGTTTTGATTTGGGGCATACCTCCCAACATTTTGAGATGGGAATGAGGGCACCTAATACCAAACGTATGTAGGCATAGGACATGCCCCCTGCCACACCCCCTTAAAGGAAAATTAACCAAAAATAAAGGTTAATTAAATCCACAAGGGCTTTTTTTTACCACTACTATTCCTTTATATTGGCTTTTAAAATGTACAAATGCAGCAATTTAGAATTTGGATGAAAGGTTTAGCACTGGGAAACACTTGTTGAAAGATAAAAAGTGCATTTTATATACAACTATATAGATTAGACCAAAATGAGGGACAAATGAGGAGGAATGAGGGACAGAGGGACATTGCTCCAAATCAGGGACAGTCCCTCGAAATCAGGGACAGTTGGGAGTTATGCTGGGGTGAGGGGAGTGGTTTAGTATAGCAGCAGGTGACTGACATGTGTTTCAGCTCTTGGGCGCCTCCTCTGTTTCCAGGGAGAAGGTTCTGGAAAAGAGGCAGGACAGAGAGTTGGAGTGACATGGGGTGTATGTGGGAGCCCTGACCAATCCTCAACTAGGATTGGCAGGGGGCAGGCCTCCTACATATAACCATGGTCAGCCTGCTGTGTGAGGAGTTGTCGGGTGGATGAACTAAATGATGGAGTGTTAGACTGTCGTGGTTCGAGGGAACCCCCATTCTGGGGGGGGGGGTGTACCTCAGACCGGGAGGGAGCCTCTTCATACACAGCCATAGAGAGGTCTCCTGGAACAGGAGCAGGAAGATGACCCTTAAAAGCATGTCCGAAGAAAGTAATTCAGGAGGGATCCATGCCAGGGTCGGTGAGTGAAAAGCATAGTGTTAAGCTCTGGAAGAGACATGCCAGGAGTTGGATGTGGAGCCAGAGGGAGAGACTGTAGGGTTGTTGTGAAATCAAGTTGCTGCAGCCAGGAGGGCTGGCAGGATTTTAATTGGACATGCTGGGATCAGTAGTCCATCCCTGGCTTAGAAGACAGGCAGCTGGCTCACCCAGTCATGACTTTGAGATATCTATCCATCTTTAAAGCTTTAAAGCTAGTTCAACGGCTAGTTCACCATGATTGGATGATATAGGATATAACTGAGGCACAGTGGGTACCTGATGGCAGCTTAACTTGAATGGATGAAACATGATCTATGAATGGACATTCACCTGTCCTCTATTTAGAGCAGCCTTTTTCACCAGGGTGCTCAGGGACCCTGGGGTGCCTTAAGGTTTCTTCATTGGTGCCTTGGCAAATTGCCTAAAAATGTCACAAAAATTGTATACAAGCAAGCAGGTGAATGAAGCCTACCTTTTAGTTACACAAAGCCACAGGTTTTTTTTACGCACCATTATGACCTTCTAGCCCCAGTCATCCTAAGAACCAATGACTTCATCAGTTGATAAGTAGGATGTCAGTCACCTACATGGCATCCTTGTTTGACCTCCTCTGCCCCTCTCTTTCAGCACTGAGGTCACATTAGCTGACTGATGTAGAGAAATTAAGGGAGAAGAGAAACAATGGAATACAAGTCAGTACCAGTGAGCAAAAGTATATTTGCTTTGGAAGAATAAATGGCTGTAGTATGGCTTTTATGAATGGAGGAGCTGGGTGGAAAAGGCGGGCATTATTGGGCTCCCTTGATGAGAGATTGTGATAGCCATCTAATTGTATTAACCCCCACCACACTGCAAGATAATGGCGGCAGGGGTGTGCAACGCTGTACCCAAATAAAATTGATGTCATTTTTTTCCCCACAAATAGAACTTTCTTTTGGTGGTATTTGATCACCTCTGTGGTTTTTATGTTTTTGCTCTATAAACAAAAAAGACCAACCATTTTGAAAAAAAAAATATTTTTAACTTTTTGCTATAACACATATCCAAAAATATATATAAAAAAAATGTATTCATCAATTTAAGCCAATATGTATTCTACTACATATTTTTGATTAAAAAAATCCCAATAAGCGTATATTGATTGGTTTGCGCAAAAGTTATAGTGTCTACAAAATAGGGGATAGATTTTTGGCATTATTATTTTTTTACTAGTAATGGCAGTGATCAGATTGGACACTTTTGACACGTTTTTGGGACCAGTGACATTCCAGTGATCAGAGCTAAAAATATCCACTGATTACTGTATAAATGACACTGGCAGGGAAGGGGTTAACACTAGGGGGCGATCAAGGGGTTAAGTGTTCCCTAGGGAGGTGTTTCTAACTGTGGGGGGAGTGGACTGATAGGGAGTAGAGAGAGATCGCTGTTCCTGATCACTAGGAACAGACGATTTCTCTCTACTCTTCTGTCAGAACGGGGATCTGCTTTGTTTACATTGACAGATCCCTGTTCCGCCTCTCTGTGGAGCGATTGCGGGTGGCCATGCGCATCGGCTCCAGCGACGCGGGCGCTTGCGCGCCTGCTATAGCTATCACACGAAGGGCCGTACTGTTACCACAATTCGCACAATAGAGCCACCCTACCGCAGTATGTCTGCGGCGGCTGGTCGGCAAGTGGTTAGATATAATGGTTAATATGTTTTTCTTTTCTGCTTTGTATTTTTATTTTATTGCCACCTTGTGATCTGGCCAGTAAGTCTGTTATTTTCAACTTCCTTTAAAGCCCCGTTCACACAGGGTGTTTACTTGTGTGCCCCGAGCAAGGTCTTGTTTTGCGGCAAGGCGGCCTACACAAACAAAAACAGTATAACACATTACAAACACATTGCGGGAGATTTACTAAGACTGGAATGTGCATAATCAGGTGCAGCTGTGCATTGAAACCAATAAGCTTTCCAGTTTTATTGTCAAAGCTTAATTTAATAAGCTGAAGTTAGAAGCTGATTGGCTACCATGCACAGCTGCACCAAATTCTGAGTGCTCCAGTTTTAGTAAATCTCCCCCATTGCCACTTACAAAGTTACACAGTAATTTCTCTGTAAAGTCTTGTGGCTTATTTGACCTTGAGAGCTGCATACGGTAATATAGTTTTTTTCCATATATAGCATAATATATAAACATGACATAAACTCACTCGCAGGTTGGAAGCTCTGGTGACCATTCATTTTTTAAGCCAAGGTAATACCAAAATTTTTGTTTCATGCATGTGCTCTGGCTTCCTCCTTGAAGTCTATAGCCGCTATCACACATGATTTCAACTACATCTGAAGTAGAGAATCCATGACCATTAATTTCAGGATCGTAATGGATGCCATTTTTCTGAGTTATACGCCCATTAGCAATTTTTGGTGAACGGCAGCCTTCTTCTACAAAAAGATAAGAAAATATTATATATGTAAACCCTGAAAATTAGCTTCTCGTATTTGCTCCTTTTTGATCTATCAAATATATCATTAAAAGCTTTTTATTTTAGCTGTGCGAAAAAAAAAATACATGTTCATCCTGACAGAGATCTAGTGAGCTCCCAATAATATCCTGTATGCTCTGATCCTGATTTACTAAGGGAGTAGAGTATGTTCACTATTAAGTGAAAATTCCAAACATTGCAAAAACAAAAAACAACCCAATCATGTGCAAGGAAAATTTAGGAATATAAAACAGGCTTTTTGCTTGCACGTGGTTGGATGATTGAAGTTAGCACAACTTCAGCTCCTTCACTCAGTTAAGTGAAAATTCACTTTGCAAAGAGAATAATAATGCAGTTGCACTGACTTCAATCATACAGTGCAAGCAAAAATCTTTTTTTTTTTTTTTTTATTTGTTATGTACATAATTGAATATTCCTTGCAAATTACATTTCCACTTTGTTTCACATCATTCACTAAAATAAGGAAAAGTTCCGTTTGACAGTGGATATTCTCTATTCCTTTAGTAAAGCAACCTCATTGTGAGCTTATGATCATTGTGACCCCTTGCATAGACGTGAATATGATTTGCTCATTTAGACTCATGATCATATTTACAAAGTAGAAAAGGAGACGCTGTCTCACCTCAGCTATCAAAGCTTACCTTCACCTTTTCCCACTTCCCCTCCCCCATGTCTTGTCCCTCCCTGAAGCCCCACCCATGGTCACTATTTTTCCAAATCATAGAATACATGCCCTAAATCCAGCTGTTTTCTGGCTGGTCAGATCATAGGTCCTTCATCTGGTTCTCCAGCACGGACGGAGGGCAATCTTTACTTTTGCACAGAACTGTGCAACAGTACTGTAACCCCTGTTGATGTCATGACCCCAGAGTGGAGCAACCATAATGGCTTGGACTTCCAGGAAGTGGATGGAATGACCAGGAAGTGGATGGAATGACACTTGTTGTTATTCAACCCAGAAGAGGACCAGCACTGGACCATAGTGCAGTGCATCTAAGGTATAGAGCCAGACAGGAGGTATGCATTTATTTGTTTTTTTTTTATTATTAAAATCTATTTAAAAACATGCTGGGCAACAGATTTTTTAAAATTATTTCAGGAGGCAGAGTTGGGTTTTAAATGTTAAGCTGGTATTGGTTAATTCTAGAGGCAGCAAATCATGTGTATCTTCATCCCACCTACTTGACCTGGCTAAAGCTGGCTATACAATAGTAGATTTTTGAATGAAAAGTTGTACAAAAGTTTGTATGAAAATTGTCCGTTGGCTCAATAGCTTGACGAATGGTCTTCAAAAGTAATTCAAAATTTTGTTTGCTTTTAACATTCAATTTTGGAATTATTGAACTTTACAGAATGAAAAACACATATGCTACTAGAAACCCTTATCTTCCATCCATTCATTTTTTCCATTCTGCTCCTTCTAATTTTCTAGTCTTGTGTTTTGATTTGACCACAATCCAGATTAGAAAATTGAATCAATGTTCTGTTCTGTTCAAGTGAAATTCTACTAGTGTATAGCAAGCTTTTATGTTAGGGCAGGCAGGGATAGGCAACGGCAGAATTGAAGTGCCTTTTTGATATACAAATAAGACAAGCTAAACTGCCAGCTTGGCCACATTTTCATAAAGTTCCAGGTTAAAGTGGAGTTCCACCCAAAAGTGGAACTTCCGCTCATTTGTCTCCTCCCCCCCTCCAGTGCCACAATTGGCACCTTTCGGGGGAGAGGGGGGACAGGATACCTGTTCCCACTTCCAGGAGTCCAGGCCGTGGCCCGTGACATCACTGCGGGGCTTCCTCCTCCTCCCTCCTCCTCCTCTCCCTGGGCCAGTAGGAAAGAGGAGTAGGGCCTTGCGCATGTGCAGTAGGGTTCCTGGCGTGAAGCCGTAAGGCTAAACTGCCTGGTACCCTCACACGCAATGGCGGCGGCAGCACCCGACAGCTGATGGAAACATCAGCTGCAGTGCTGACATCGCTGGACTTCAGGACAGGTAAGTGTCCTACTGTTAAAAGCCAGCAGCTGCAATATGTGAAGCTGCTGGCTTTTATTTTTTATTTTTTGGGCGGAACACTGCTTTAAGGTAAAAGAGCATCATCTGCATCCTTCCTGGCATCCCCTGATTTGGTTCATTCATCTTTTTTTTTAACAAGCATCATAGTTCCTAACACTTACTCAGCTCACAGATCGGGAATTCACTCCACTGAGAATTACTTTGACATATCACTCTTTTATTCCCGTTTAATTTGTATCCTGAATTACAAGCCACTGTTATTGAATCAAACTCATAATATCCATAAGATTTCTTTCCTTGTATTATTCTTCCATTAATTAATTTGGGCTCTGGACAGAATGTTCCTGCAAGAAATTAATAAAAAATGCAAATAATCAATAATCTAAATTTGTCATACTATTTATAAAAAGTTAAAAAGTAACACTTTTAGATTTCTGCATACAGCCAAAAAGTAATGTCTGGGGTTCAGCTTTAACCAATCTTACTTGAAAGAGCCCCCATCCTGTAAAAGTATTCTCTTACATGTGCAACTGATACCCCCTTGTAAATAGTAAAAACAAAAAAACAAAAAAAAAACAAGGGTATGTATAAATGTAATATTGTGCAAAATAATAGTGAAACGCCTCATATAAAGCAAACAACTTAAAACATAATTAATCACGTCAGCCCCGGAAGATTTTCCCCCTAAATGACCAGGCAATTTTCGGTGATACGGCTCTGCGTCGCTTTAATTGACAATTGCATGGTCGTGGGACACCGTACATAACAAAACTAACGTCCTTTTTTTCCCCACAAATAGAGCTTTCTTTTGGTGGTATTTAATCACCTCTGCAGTTTTTATTTGCGCTATAAACAAAAAACAGCAATAAAAACCCCCAATATTTTATACTTTTTGCTATAATAAATATCCAAAAAAAATGTAAAAAAATAAATTTATTCATCAATTCAGGCCAATATATATTCTTCTACATATTTTTGGCAAAAAAAAAAAAAATCGCAGTAAGCGTATATTGGTTGGTTTGCGCAAAAGTTATAGCGTCTAGAAAATAGAATTTATGGCATTTTTAAAATTATTATTATTTTTACTAGTAATGGCGGTGATCTGCGATTTGTACCGGGACTGCGACATTGCGGCGGACAGATCGGACAATTTTGACAAATTTTTGGGACCACTGACATTTATACAGCGATAAGTGCTATAAAAATGCACTGGTTACTGTGTAAATGTCACTGGTAGGGAAAGGGTTAACACTAGGGGGCGATCAAGGGGTTAAGTTTCTTCCCTCATGTGTAATTCTAACTGTGGGGGAATAGGACTGATTGAAGGAGGAGACAGATCACTGTTCCTAATTACCAGGAACAACTGATCTGTCTCTCCTCCACTGTCAGAACGGGGATTTGTTTGTCTACATACACACGTGCGCGCCTGCTCTTGCCTTTCAAGGTGCCAACGTACACCTACGGCGATTTGCAGGAATGAGCCGACCTGCCGCCGTATAATGACGGCGGCTGGTCGGCAAGTGGTTAATACAATAAAGTCCAAATCATAGAATTCCAATATAATGTCCAATGGTAATAAACAAGTGTCAATCAGTAATACCAGTGTTGATGTAACATTGGACAAGATGGCGGCTGTGTGCAAAGAGTTGTGAGTTGGAGGTTTCATTAGGAGAGGTTCTCAGAGTCTCTATGATGTTACAGTCTTTGCTGGATCAACAGACTGCTTTGGGCGATTTTGCTGCTGTGATGGCACTCCGGTAAGTTTGAAATTCACTTAGTGGTGGGAGATCACTGAAGCACATTTATGAAGATCTGTTACATCAACACTGGTGTTACTGATTGACACTTGTTTATTACCATTGGACATTATATTGTAATTCTATTATTTAGAGTTTATTGTATTAATTATGTTTTACTTTTTTTGCTTTATATGAGGCGCTTCACTAATATTTTTGCACAATATTTCACGATGCGATGCATACTAGCACATTATGCTATTGTCTTGCAGGTTTTTTGTTTTGCTTTTTCAGTGGTTTACTACCGCTTTAAGGCAGGGCCGTCTTAATGAGTGGGCACCCCTGGGCACTGCCCAGGGACCCCAGCTGCATGAGGGGCTCCTGTAATTTACCTGTCCCCTTGTAAACATGTACTGCTCTGTTAAGTTGATCGGGTCAGCGGGAGTGTCAGCGGTGCGGGTAGGCTGCCTGTAACACTCCACTGCCATTTATTCAAGTTAGGCTGTTCCTTGGGGATCTTCACTATCTCCCGAGGAAGCCGGAGTTGGTGAGCGGAGTCGGGGGTTTGGCTGCCTCCTCCACTCCTCCCAAAGATTGAGGAGGAGAGACCATAACAGCACGGCAGTGTTTGTATCTAGGAATGCTCTAAGTGATTCACTGAGCACATTGTCACTGCATATAGCCCTAACCTGCCACTATTTCACCATGTACTACCCACATCTGACATAATACTGCCCTATACTACCCACATCTACCACTATACTGCCCTATACTACCCACATCTACCACTATACTGCCCTATACTACCCTCTCCTGCCACTATATCTCTCTATACTACCCACATCTACCACTATACTGGCCTATACTACCCACATCTACCACTATACTGCCCTACACTACCTACATCTGCCACTAAACCACCCTATGCTACCCACATCTGCCACTATACCTCCCTATACTACCCACATCTGCCACTTTACCACCTACACTACCCAAACCTGCCACTATACCACCTATACTACCCAAAACTTCCACTATACCACCTATACTACCCTAATTTGCCACTATACCACCCTATACTGCCCAAACCTTCCACTATACTGCCTTATACTACCCACATCTGCCACTATACATCCCTATACTACCCATATCTGCCACTATACCACCTATACTACCCAAACCGTCAACTATACCACCTATACTACCCAAACCTGCCACTATACCACCTATACTATCCAAATCTGCCATTATACCACCCTATACTACCCAAACCTTCCACTTTACCACCTAAACTACCCTAACCTGACACTATACAACCCTATACTACCCAAACCTCCCACTATACCACCTGTACTACCCAAACCTTCCACTATACCACCTATACTACCCAAACCTGCCACTATACCACCCTATACTACCCAAACCTGACACTATACATTACTACACCCTATACTGTACCCTGATGATTTCCCCTTTACTGTGTCCTCCAACCCCCCTGTACTGTGCCCTCCTGCCTCCCCTACTGTGTACAGTCATATATAAATACAGGCCACTGATGCTGGGAGAGGCATTTATGACAGGGGGAAGTGTGTACAGGGAGGGGGATAGTTTCAAAAAGGAGTGGGAGCAGTGTATACAGGGAAAAAGAGTCAGTGTATACAGAGGGTCAGTGTATATGGGGAGGGGGGGGGGCAGTGTGTAGAGAAGGCGGGACAGGCGGGACAGTGTGTATAGCGGAAGAATTTAATTTGGGATAATTCCCTAGTTGTGTGTATTTTTTGTTTCTAATCCGACTCAAAAGCCACGCCCAATATGTAGCATAATTTATCCATACTCACTCCTTGCCACCATCTGCATAGTGTGCCACAGGTCACTATCTACCTGGTAGGGGCCCTAGTGCATTCCTTTGCCCAGGGGCCCATGATGTTATTAAGATGGCCCTGTTTTAAGGTTTCTTGGTTGTCGCTTAGCAAATCAAAGTGCCGCCTCCCTCCATAAATTTTCTATAGGATTAAGGTCTGGAGGCTGGCTAGGCCACTCCATGACCTTAATGTGCTTCTTCTTGAGCCACTCCTTTGTTGCCTTGGTGGTATGTTTTGGGTCATTGTCTTGCTGGAAGACCCATCCACCATCCATCTTCAGTGTTCTGGCTGAGAAAAGAAGGTTCTCATCCAAAATTTTACAATACATGGCCCTATCCATTGGCCCCTCAATGCGGCGAAGTTGGCCTGTACCTTTAGCAGAGAAACAAATGCATCATGTTTTCACCTCCATGCTTGACTGTAGGGATGGTGTTCTTAAGGTCAAAGTCAGTATTTTTCTTCCTCCAAACACGGCGAGTCGAGTTAATGCCAAAGAGCCCAATTTTGGTCTCATCTTATCACAGCACTTTCTCCCAATCCTTCTCTGAATCATTTAGATGTTCATTGGCAAACTTCATATGGACCTGTACATGTGCTTTCTTTATGAGGCTCTGCATGATTTCAATCCATGGCGACCTATTGTGTTACCAATGGCTTGTTTGGTGACTGTGGTCCCAACTGTCTTGAGATCATTTACAAGTTCCTCCTGTGTAGTTCTGGGCTGATCCCTCACTTTTCTCATGATCATCCTTACCCCATGAGGCAAAATCTTGCATGGAGTTCCAGACCAAGGGCAATTGATGGTTATTTTGTATTTCTTCCATTTGCAAATAATTTCTCCAACAGTTGTCTCCTTCTCACCAAGCTTCTTGCTGATGGCCTGGTAGCCCATTCCAGCCTTGTGCAGGTCTAAAATCTTCTTCCTGATGTTCTTTGACAGCTCTTTGGCCATGCTCATGATGGTGAGGTTTGAATGGAAGAAAGTGATTCTGTGGACAGGTGTCTTTTATACACATAATGAGATGTCGTTAGGAGCACCTTCCTAAATTGACAGGACTGATCTCTGTACCACATTAGCACATACTGTAGCCAGTCTGTGGGGGCCAGAATTACTGTTGGTTGGTAGGGGATTAAATACTTATCATGTGTTTTTTTGTGGATTTTTGGTTGATATTCTCTATCATTTAAAATACACCTATGATACCAATTATAGACCCTTAATTCCTGATGTGGCTGCTTTATATACATGTATACCCCAGAATTTGGAACATTTTTTGTCCAGGGATTCATCTCTTCCTATTTTACAGCAAAACTACATCATGGAGTTACTTAAGTTTGCCACCCAGCACAGTTATTTCTGGTTTCAGGGCAAATTTTTCACACAGAAGTGTGTTGTGGCCATGGGGGCCAAATATGCACCTAGCTTGACCAATTTATTTACGGCCCAGTGGAAGGACGATGTCAACTATGCTCTTCGGAGATCTGAGCTGGTCCTTTGGGCCAGATACATAGACGATATCCTCCTCCTCTGGAACGGAGACCTAGAGTCTTTGCATACCTTCATGGCCATACTGAATGGCAACAATAGAGGTATTTCCTTGAGTTATGAGGCAAGCAAGACCTCTATCCATTTTTTAGATCTGGAGATTACTGTCAATACCCAGAGTGGAGGATTGGAGTTGAAGACCCTTTTCATGCCTACCGACCGGAATGGTTACATTCCGGTCGATAGTTGCCATCATGATCAATGGCTTTCCTCTATCCGTTATGGTCAAGTTCTTCACCTTTGAAGAAATTGTACCAATTCTGTAATTTTTTACATCAAGCAGACACTTTTAAAATTAAATTTGTTGAAAAGGGCTATAGACACAAGGATCTGGATAGGGACAATGTTAGAGCTACACAAATGGATAGGAGCACATTGTTGATGGATAAAACCAAATCCATTCAGGACAACAAATTTAGGTGGTCTTTCTTTACTGCTTTCTCAATGCAGCAGAAGCAAATAAAGAGGATTCTCAATAAACATTGAGGTGTTTTACTCAATGATAGGTTTTTGGGATCAGTCCTTCCAGACCGAGCAGGGGTTATTTTTAGAGGGGCCAGGTCACTACAAGGTGACATTGCCCCTAATATCATTGATCCACCAAAGAGGGCTGTTTTCTTCCAACAATGCAAGGGGTATTACCCCTGCCATAGGTGTAATGTATGTCTTCATAACACATGCGGCAGACACAAAACTGACACCTTTGAGTCCACAGCCACCTCTCGTAGTTATAAAATGAAACTTTTTATGACTTGTGCCACAAGATATATAGTATATCTTATCACTTGCCCTCGTGGCAAACAATATGTGGGGCGCACCATTAGGACCTTTTCTGTGGGGGTCAATGAACATCTGGGCCAGCATTAAAAATGGCCGCACAAACCACAGTGTGCCCCATCATTACTTACAACATCATGGAAAAAATCCCACTGGTACCCGTTTTCAAAATTATTGATAAATTTGTTCCGCACTGAAGGGGGGATTCATGTTTACGAGGGGTATCCAGATTAGAAACATACTGGATACATGAACTCAAGTCTTACTCGCCGTTCAGTATGAACGTCGATTGGGACATTAATTGTTTTATCAATCGGGCTTAATAGTTCTTTATTACACTTTGCCTGTTTTCTACATTCGCATCATAATTCATGATCACCTTGTCACTTATGTTACATGTTTACTTTATGATTTATATACATAAATTTTTGTCCAGTGCTAATTGGAAATGTTTTGTATTATGTTTTCTTTTAGATATGACATGTATGTTTAATAGGTGTCGTTTATTCATATTTTATATTTCATGTATCCCATGTACATGGGGTTATGCTGGTGTCCCCAATCACAATTGGTCCATACATGTTCCTTCCATAGTCATGCCGGCTGATTATCCACAGTGAGGCCATAGTTACCTCTATGTGGTGGGTGTGAGCGTATTGGCTGAAGCTGTCACGCTGTGACACCATGACGTTTAGTGACGCTGACGAGCCTGATTCGGGGTCACGTGGCAGTCGTGCTCCGCTCGTTTCCGGTGTGGCGTGAGCTACGACGGTCCGAGATTCAGAGTGGGGCTGCGGGGACCTTGCTGCTTGTCCAGAGCATTTGACTTACATAGTTACATAGTAGGTGAGGTTGAAAAAAGACACAAGTCCATCAAGGTTAACCTATGTGCGATTATATGTCAGTATTACATTGTATATCCCTGTATGTTGTGGTCGTTCAGGTGCTTATCTAATAGTTTCTTGAAACTATCAATGCCCCCCGCTGAGCCCACTGCCTGTGGAAGGGAATTGCTGCTCTTACAGTAAAGAACCCTCTACATAGTTTAAGGTTAAACCTCTTTTCTTCTAATTTTAATGAGTGGCAACGAGTCTTGTTAAACCCCCTTCTGCGAGAAAGTTTTATCCCTATTGTGGGGTCACCAGTATGGTATTTGTATATTGAAATCATATCCCCTCTCAAGCGTCTTTTCTCCAGAGAGAATAAGTGCAGTGCTCGCAACCTTTCCTCATAACTAATGTAGCGCACGACCCCCGTAGGAGCTGTAATTTGTGTGTTTTATCCGTAAATAACATTTACCACCTAGCCTATCGCAGCCTATAGAAATTGAAACAGTCCTTATTGTACTTTTCTCTTGCTTTTAACATGAACTGGGATAGGAAAAGGGTTTTCTGAGATGCTCTTTTGTTGCTTCATAATATTTCCTTTGCCTCTCATGCAAAGACTTAGAACATTGCTGATAATGAAAAGTCACTCTGAAATAACTTCTCATTGGGAAGATGGGAGTAATCTGGTCCTTGAGAACAATGAAAGTGAACAGCAAAGAGCCACTCTGAATAACTCTTTGCATATAGACTTGGGTAGATTTACTAGAGAATACATAGGCTATTGTAGTAAAGAGTCACTCTGAATAACTTCTTAACCTGTAGACCTTTTTAGAACAATCTGTATCTCTATTTGTGCTCGGAGCTCTACCGCCGCCTTTTGACCACTACTTCTTGTCTGTACAGTACTTCCAAGTTGAGCTAAGGAAGAGTTTACTCTGAACAATTCCTCCCGCCTGACTGATTGGAATCCCGGGGTATTGTTGAACCCTAAGTCACAGGCCATCACCACCTGTCTCACTGACTTGTGTACTAACATCCCTCAGCCTCTGGTAGTACCGTTCCCCTGGGCTTTCACTCACGTGATCAACAGTCAATGTGCCACTCACAAACGTTCGATTGCCCAGTTTTCTTCCGCTTAGTTGCTACTTCTTCCGAATGGTTTCTCCATCCCTTCTCTCCAGTCTGGCACGCTCCCTTCCACACAGGGGCGTCCAGCGACACCAGCGACTACATGCGGTGCGGTGTCACTAACTCCTCTCCTCCGTGTGGCCTGGTCCCCCCCCCCCTCCTTCCCCGTAGGGGGGTGGCTCTGCTTGGCTCCCCGCAAGGGGGGCCCTCTCTTTGATCTCTCCCTTTCTGGAACTCCCCAGCAGAATGTGACCCCAGCTTATATTAATGATTGGCCAGAACTCACACATGAGCTGCCTGTCACTCAGATCACAAGTTCAACCTCCCTTCCAGAACCATTTCCACTGAAAGCAAGCGGAGGCATCTCTGGGTCAAAGCACAGGTGGCCACACCCTGCACTAAACTGACACTCCCAGTTCTCAAAATAAACAACCAGGCCTGGAATCACAATGCAAGCCTGCCCAAATTTACCTGAAACCGTACTTTGTCATTTAAACTCAGAAAGCTCACCTACATGAAAGTAGGTGACCACTACATACACCCCCCACTTCAATCACAACTGTCCCCAGTTGTGGGGAATTAATTTAGAGTACCTCCTTAAGCTTAAGGAGGAAAGAGCATCTCATTACATCAAATGGAATGGGGAAAAGGAAATAAACTTGAAACAGGGATAACATCAATATCAATGTACACAATGTCACACAACATATTTTCTTATACAATTTACATCGCCTAACTGTAGGTCCCTACAGCTAGCATTCCATACAAGCAGAACCAGAACATTGCTCCCGAAGGAGGAATACTCTGCTTACCGCAGGCCTTCATCTGTAAGATAGACAGCCGTCACATCTTTAATTCACCTAAAAGAAGACACAAAAATATTTCTAACTACTACTAGCTACACATTACCAAACAGAGGGGGTTATCATCCTCTATTGGGTAATCAGTCAAATATGCAAATTTCCTTTTTATGGCATGCATGTTTCTGTCAGGATTGTCGCTCCCTCAAAAGGAATCTAGCAGACTTCCTGCAGAGCGCACCCTAAACAGACATGCTTAGCAAATGAATACATCTGCCCGTTGGCAAATAAACTTTCTGTTTGGCTCCTAAACAGGAGTCCTTTTAAAAGTTCTTGTGGCAAAGGGATTTAGCAGAGACAGCACATTCTAGTGTCCATAACTTTGTCCTCGTTAGGCACCCTGAATGAGAGTCTCCTGCTGAACAGTCAAGTTTTGGGAAAACCCACCCTAACCCATCTCCCTTCCCGCAGTCCATATGGGTACTTAAGCACACTTGTGACTGCCTCTCCAGCAGTCCTGCCTACAAGTAATACCTTGGGTCAGGTAACCTTTTGCGATTGTCCCCTTGTCCTCTCACTGAGATGGAGTAACTGCGGGTGTTTTGCCCTGCTTTTACCACCAACACTTTTTCCTTATAAATTGCCCTCCCGAGTTTCCATTCACGATGAATATCTTTAAATCGGACCCAGACCTCACTATCAGGTGTCCGCTTGGGTTTAGGAACATGAAGATAATCCCAAAAACAAGGTTATCTTTCCACAATTCCCGGGAATTCTCAACAATCTCCATGATCCACTCAGGAACGTAAGGGTAATCCAGGCCCCATTCCTGAGCAACTTTTCTTTGAACTTCCTGCTTGAATCTCGAAAGTCTAGGTAATTCTTTAGCCTTTCCTCGACCAGGCAAAACACCTGAGTCAGAAGCTCTACTGACCCACTGTTGGTACGGGGCCTCCCCTGGTAGGAAGGACAGTAGCTGATACATTGAAGGGGGGTACTGGGGTTTTAGATGTGCTGAGTGACTTCTCTGATACTCCCGTAGAAGCTTCCAGTGAGGTAGAACTCTCTAAGAACCATTCTTCCTCATCACTAGATTCAGCCTCTTCAGGGGATGACCACTCAAACAAATTGTCCATAGATCCATATTTCTCCAGGACTTGCGGTGACCCCCAATCTACAGCCCGGCCTCTGTTCACCCTGTCCGGCTCACCCGAGGGATCTCCCTCCTGTAAACTAGGCTCCTTTCGGACAGGTACAACAAAGGACTTATTGCCAGCCGGCTCCTCAGGGGTTTCCTTCAAAGACTGTCCACTAACTCCGGCAGTCCCTGGGTCCCCAGCCAGGCCACAGGCTCCCCCATTAGATCCTACCTGGTCCCCTGGTGGCTCAGATTCAGCCGAATCAGACGGGAGCTCCTCTACTGCTGCAGCAGGCGACTCACGACCCTCTCCGGCCTTCCAAGTCACTTGCATCTGCGGCAGACAAAGTCCGGTTGTAAGACTGGCGGAATAGTATCTGACCTCCTGTTGAACGGGTCCCAGGCGTGTTTACTGAGCACTGCAATGCCCACACCGAGCCCAGGCGACGACTCCAACTGTAGGCTTCTGACATCCGGGACACAACATACAAAGTCTCTCTACTCCATCAATCACTCCTAGTGCCAGTCCTCCGGTGAGCTCCAAACGAACACCGGTATCAATCAGGACACGGTCCTGCAACACAGGTAACCGCTGCATGACGGGTGTACTCCGAACACCTTCCGCCATCTTCCTCCGCCTTTTCGGTCTGGCCTGTGGCACGCTGAACACTGACAAACTTTTCCTCTGGGGCGTGGCTCCACCCCCCCACTTGTTGGTTCAGCGTGTGAGGAACTATAGCTGCACATTTTCAAAGTCTTCCCCAGCGACACCTGGTGGCAGGCACTATTATACTGCAGACTATCTTGGCAACAGTTACTGAAATGCAGACTCCGTTGCTATAGGAGATGGCTAGTGGTCAAACGTGAAACAGATATCTCGGTGGGACCTCCATGTAGCGCAAGACCCCCGTAGGAGATGCAATTTGTGTGTTCTATCCGTAAATCACATTTACCACCTAGCCCATCACAGCCCATAGAAATAGAAACAGTCCATATTGTACTTTTCTCTTGCTTTTATTGGTATAACATGAACTGGGATAGGAAAAACAGTTTTCTGAGATGCTCTTTTGTTGCTTCATAATCTTTCCTTTGCCTCTCATGCAAAGACTTAGAACATTGCTGATAATGAAAAGTCACTCTGAAATAACTTCTCATTGGGAAGATGGGAGTAATCTGGTCCTTGAGAACAATGAAAGTGAACAGCAAAAAGCCATTCTGAATAACTCTTTGCATATAGACTTGGGTAGATTTACTAGAGAATACATAGGCTATTCTAGCAAAGAGTCACTCTGAATAACTTCTTCACCCGTAGACCTTTTTAGAACAATCTGTATCTCTATTTGTGCTTGGAGCTCTACCGCTGCCTTTTGACCACTACTTCCCGTCTGTACAGTACTTCAAAGTTAAGCTAAGGAAGAGATTACTCTGAACAATTCCTCCCGCCTGACTGATTGGAATCCTGGGTTATTGTTGAACCCTAAGTCACAGGCCATCACCACCTGTCTCACTGACTTGCGTACCAACATCCCTCAGCTTCTGGTAGTACCGTTCCCCTGGGTTTTCACTCACTTGATCAACAGTCCATGTGCCACTCACAAACGTTCGATCGCCCAGTTTTCTTCCGCTTAGTTGCTACTTCTTCCGAATGGTTTCTCCATCCCTTCTCTCCAGTCTGGCACGCTCCCTTCCCCACAGGGGCGTCCAGCGACACCAGCAACTACATGCGGTGCGGTGTCACTAACTCCTCTCCTCCGTGTGGCCTGGTCCCCCCCTCCTTCCCCGTAGGAGGGGGCTCAGCTTGGCTCCCCGCAAGTGGGGCCCTCTCTCTGATCTCTCCCTTTCTGGAACTCCCCAGCAGCATGTGACCCCCAGCTTATATGGGAGTCCCGCCTCCTGCCAAACAAATTAATGATTGGCCAGAACTCACACATGAGCTGCCTGTCACTCAGATCCCAAGTCCAACCTCCCTTCGAGAACCATTTCCACTGAAAGCAAGAGAAGGCATCTCTGGGTCCAAGCACAGGTGGTCACACACTGCACTACACTGACACTCCCAGTTCTCAAAATAAACAACCAGGCATGGAATCACAATGCAAGCCTGCCCAAATTTACCTGAAACCGAACTTTGTCATTTAAATTCAGAAAGCTCACCTAAATGAAAGTAGGTGACCGCTACACTAATATCTTCCAGACCCATTATTAGCTATGTTGCCCTTCTTTGTACTCGCTCCATTTCCAGTACATCCTTCCTGAGGACTGGTGCCCAGAACTGGACAGCATACTCTAGGTGCGGCCGGACCAGAGTCTTGTAGAGCGGGAGAATTATCGTTTTATCTCTGGAGTTGATCCCCTTTTTAATGCATGCCAATATTATGTTTGCTTTGCTAGCAGCAGCTTGGCATTGCATGCCATTGCTGAGCTTATCATCTACTAGGACCCCCAGGTCCTTTTCCATCCTAGATCCCCTCAGAGGTTCTCCCCCCAGTGTATAGATTGCATTCATATTTTTGCCACCCAAATGCATTATTTTACATTTTTCTACATTGAACCTCATTTGCCATGTAGTTGCCCACCCCTTTAATTTGTTCAGATCTTTTTGCAAGGTTTCCACATCCTGCGGAGAAGTTATTGCCCTGCTTAACTTAGGATCGTCCGCAAATACAGAGATTGAACTGTTTACCCCATCCATTGTTGATGTCATCACGCCGAGACATAGTTGTATGGACCATGATGCCTATTGTGAGTGCCCCACGTGTGACGTTGTGTTTTTTTTTTCATTACGCTGTGATCACATGTAGCCAACGTGATTGGCGACAGGTCATGTTATCGGATCCTGTCATTGTTGGACCAATCTGAGCATATGTAGGTGCTGCTGTACACGCATCTGGTTGCCTCACTATTAGGTTTTTCAGCCAATTATGGGATTCATTATAACAGGGGTTGGTACGTTTGAAAATCGGAAGCGAGGGGTGGAACTCAAGCAGACACCCTCGTGACCCAGATCCCATTTTGGCGGGAAAATCATACAGCGCCCTTATTGGATATACGTTTTACATCGGTCTCCATAATGAGCTGTGTAACTCACGCCGGGGCATTGACTTTCGGTCTATAGTCAGTAGGCTTAGAAACGCTATGGATTGCTATACATGCTTCCCACATTACTTTTACTCTTTTTAGTGATCACTTTTTATGTCATCTGTCAATTGATGCCCTGTAAATTTTTTTTATATAAGATTAAAATCTTCTATTTTTTATGACCTGCACCATATGGAGCTCCCTTTTTCTCTTTTTTCCTTTTTTATGGTTTCAATGTGACTA
>JBBGZY010001795.1:222500-442500 GCA_037952925.1 Lithobates clamitans
TTAGTGGGGACTGCTTCCCCTTTACCTCTGACCATGACTGGTTCCCTGTCCAGCTGAACCTCCATCACTCAGTTGGACTCCAATCCTGCAGTCCCAACCCTATGCGGCTTCTCCTGCTCCTGGATAGGCCTCAGGCAACCTAGCAGCCTGGTGTCCCCGGGATAGGCCTCAGGCTTCTGGCCTAGCAACCCGGGGCGTCATAACACATGTCCACCCAGACAGCCATCCAGGTGGCAGAGAACAGTTATCACCTGACTCCACCTAAATAAATAGGCTCTCCCAGCAGGCCAAGGGGCTAAAGAAACCCCTGACAATTGGCTGAGACACCCCATCCATGCCTAGTCTGACCTTGCTATGCCCTTGTCAATCTATTGTCACCAACAATAATGCCACCGGGCGACAGAAGAGAAAAGGTGCAGCAAACCCAGATTTAGGGAAGAATTAGCGGATCTTCTAACAATTAGCCAGGACAATAACTACCTGGCAAACTAAATTTGCTAGCAACTCTGACTAAACACCAGGCTGCTACATCCTCCCCCTGCTAAGGAAACTACGTCTCAGAGTTTGCAAAAAGAAAACAAAAAGTACTCTTAATACTGAGAGTGGATGTCCTGGCAAAACTTGGATAGGTGGGGTAACAGGGAAAAGGAAATAATAACGATACATGTGGGAGTACCACATGAAATAAACATATACATATACATAGGCTAAAAGCAATTCACACAAGGGCAGATAAATAGCAGACAATATATACAATTTTACATGTGGTGTACCACCCAAACAAGTAAGGGAAATACAAACAATAGCCTTATAGCCTAACTATTTATCTACTATATACACCTGTAAAATATAGAAAAAGTTAGCATTGTTATACAAGCTGAGGTCACTGTCTCTCCTTAGCCAAGGAAGACGTAATGGGTGAAGTAACACCTGAAAGAGAAGAAATGGACAGCATAGAAACACATCCTATTCCCACAATAACAGAGTGCAGTATATACATAAGTGAATGTTAATCACTTTCAGCCGAGAGTAGCAATACAGTGCAAATACACACTATGGCATATCTTAATATACATGTATAAGAACAATGACTATATATAAGCACATGTACAGATGAAAATGGGCCCCACCCCCTCGAGGGTGCCATCCCTTTTCCATAACAAACCTAGAGAAACTTACTTAGTAAATCCTATCAAATATTTTGCACAATGTGAACAAGGGCTCACTCAGGCTGGCACTCTCACGCCACCAGGTGGCCAGTATATCACAAACACAGTCCTTGTGTATATTCATTTTTTTTTAGTCCATTTTTCAAATTTAAAAGGTGAGAATTTGCCCTTTTTGCCACAGCTTATTCTACCTATCTAACTAAAACCTAATGTCCTTGGAACCCCAAAGTCCATCAATATTTCACTCAGGGTGCAAACACATACCAGCAACATTTTCCAGCAGTTTCCCTTCTTCATAGGGACAACTCCGGGGACAGGAGGCATGACTGTAATCAAACAGCAATAGGCCATGCCATGGTGCAAGGGACCGTAGTTCTTGAAGGCAATGTCCCAACAGATCCCTTGCATTTGAAATCTCAGTCTGTCCACAACACAACCGGGGACTGAGAATGGTTTTCCTCATTAGTGAAGAACAGGACACGCTGAAGTCTCTCAACTGCAACTCAGCAGGTCACTTTTCAGAGGGAGGCACACTGGCAATCCCAGAACTTCAGACCATGACTCAATTGGCGCACTCCATGCAACTGCTGGCAGAACACAGTCCAGCAGCACAGCCAAACAGAAATGTCCCCACAATAGCATTCCCTTGAAGGTGGAGTAGCTTTCGTTAAATCATTGTGACTCCACAAAGCACACATTTTGTAATCCACAGTGATTTCTGTAACTTGACACAGTTCAGCAATATTCACAAATAATATTGGTCTGGTAGCTGTATAGGTTTTCCACTTGCATTAGTAGTGGTGATGTAATGCTGAATGTCCTCCTTGTTAGGCCTATGAATAATTACACAGTCTGGAGTAATATGCCGACCATAGTCCTAAGTTTGTGAAACAGAAGCATACCTTTCAGCATATCTGGGTGACAACTTTTTGAGATCAAGATTCAGATGAATCCTAAGGGGAATTCTAAGAGGAATCCTAAGAAAGCTTTGAACGGCCATATTCACCCACTGTGCTCTCTTCACCCGGATCTCTTCCTGTAACTGAGCTGGCACATAGGGATACAGGTAGCCATAATCTTCAGCCACTTTCTTAATAATGATACGCTGTAACTTGGACAGCCTAGGCAGCGTTTTAGGATCTCCACACCCGGGTAGAACCCGTGCATCCGAAGCACGTTGGACCGGATGGCCAGCTCCAAAATCGGGTTTACATCCAAACTTGGTAAATTAGGTTGGCTTAGCTATAATGACCTTAGGAGCCCAACTTGCCCAACAACATTCCTCAAAAGAATTTGTAAGACACACACATGGCACTGCACTGGCAGACAGTTCAATTTAACGCTAGCAGCTTGCACAGGAAGAATCTCATCTTCCTCTATGTCACACGATTGCTCCTCTTCACTATCAGTCCACTTTCCAGTCCATGATAAAGTGTCTGAAAACAGTTCAGAGATCTGATCAGATGGGATATCCGAATCAGATATAGTGGAGCCGGGATCAGGTTGCGCTTTTAGCTAACATCAACTGACAAAGCAACCTTATCCCCCTTGCTGGCCACAGGTATCACAGCCCCCATTGGCACACTACTTTCACCCATTTCAGGCTTACCCGACTCCGGTGTCTTTCACCATCAAGGAACGCAGGTGGGCCTAACCACGGCCGAGGGTTAACGGGAGCATGGGGCCCTGGAGCAGCCACAGAGGTGAGCGGAGCAGCTTCTCGCACAAGCGGGGTGATAGCAGGGGGGCTCTCGATGCTGTCCCCAGCTGGGATGGCGACATTCCTGTCCCAATCTGCTTGTAGTGTCTGTGGAGGCTGGACTGGTGAGACTACCACCAGCCCATGTTGGTTCTTCCCCACATTGTTGGAATGCACAATAACACAGTCTATACGGAGTAAAGATGTTACTTGCCACCCTCCCACAGAGGCAGACGAAATCCCGATGTAGCTGTAGCCGGTTGCTAGGGACGACCACTGCAGGAATAACGCCTTTACCCCAAGTTAGGTGCCAAATGTAGAAGCATCCTGGAACTCTAGATGCCTAATGTTGACCTCCAGAGTCAGGGAGAGCTGACATCCTTCTTTGCATAGTGGATTACGAGGCATAGTGGGTGTAATGCAAGATGGAAGAATTGGGCGTCAGTCACTTTTTGAATGCAAGAAAAGAGATTTATTGTCTCTTAACAAGAACTTTGGGAGAGAGGCTGAGGGCCAGAACACCCTTAAGCAGTAGTCTCTGTTAATAAGGTGGATGGTCCCTTAGTGGGGACTGCTTCCCCTTTACCTCTGACCATGATTGGTTCCCCGTCCAGCTGAACCTGAACTCGGTTGGACTTCAATCCTGCAGTCCCAACCCTATGCTGCTTTTCCTGCTCCTGGATAGGCCTCAGACAGCCTAGCAGCAAGGTGTCCCCGGGATAGACCTCAGGATTCTGGCCTAGCAACCCGGGGCGTCATAACACACGTCCACCCAGACAGCCGTCAAGGTGGCACAGAACAGTGATCACCTAACTCCACCTAAATAAATAGGCTCTCCCAGCAGGCCAAAGGGCTAAAGAAACCCCTGCCAATTGGCTGAGACACCCCATCCATTCCTAGTCTGACCTTGCTATGCCCTTGTCAATCTAATGTCACCAGCAGGAGAGTAAAGGTGCAGCAAACCCAGATTTAGGGAAGAATTAGTGGATCTTCTAACAATTAGCTAGGACAATTACTACCTGGCAAACTAACATAGTCTAGCCACTTCCCGCCCGCCCTATGGCGGATTGACATCCGGGAAGTGGTTCTGTTATCCTGACTGGACGTCATATGACGTCCAGCAGGATAACATGCCGCAGCGCGCCCCCGGGGGCGCGCATCGCGGCGATCGGTGGAGCGGTGTGTCAGTATGACACACCGCTCCACCGATCTTGGTAAAGAGCCTCTGGCGGAGGCTCTTTACCACGTGATCAGCCGTGTCCAATCACGGCTGATCACACTGTCAATAGGAAGAGCCGTTGATCGGCTCTTCCTCACTCGCGTCTGACAGACGCGAGTAAAGGAGAGCCGATCGGCGCAGCCCCCCCCCGCAGATCACCACACTGGACCACCAGGGATCGCCACTCGGACCACCAGGGAAGGGACAACATGTGGATGGCCAGGTATGTACCCCATGGCCATCCACATGTGCCCAGTGTGCCAAATCTGTGCCAATCAGTGCCCACTGATTGGCACCATCATGTTGCAGTGATGCCCAGCAATGCCACCCTTAGGGGCATCACTGCAAACAAGCCGTGCCATCAGTGCCACCCATCAGTGTCCATTCATGCCACCTGTCAGTGCCCATCCATGCCCATATGTGCCCATCTGTGCCAACTATCAGTGCCACCCATAAGTAACCATCAATGCCACCTACGAGTGCCCATCAATGCCACCTATTAGTGCCCATCAGTGCCGCCTATAAGTGCCCATCCGTGCCACCTATGAGTGCCCATCAGTGCCGCATACCAGTGCCACCTATCAGTGCTCATCAGTGCCACCTATCAGTGCCCATCAGTGCCGCCTATCAGTGCCCATCATCAGTGCCCGTCAGTGCCACCTCATTGGTGCCACCTCATCGGTGCCCATCAGTGCCGCCGTATCAGTGCCCGTCAGTGCAGCCATATCAGTGCCCGTCATTGAAGAAGAAAACGTACTTATTTACAAAAAGTTTTAACAGAAACAAAGAAAAACTTGTTTTTTTTCAAAATTTTCGGTCTTTTTTTATTTGTTGCGCAAAAAATAAAAACCGCAGAGGTGATCAAATACCGCCAAAAGAAAGCTCTATTTGTGGGAACAATATGATAAAAAATGTGTTTGGGTACAGTGTAGCATGACCGTGCAATTGTCATTCAAATTGCGACAGCACTGAAAGGTGAAAATTGGGCTGGGCTGGAAGGTGTCTAAGTGCCTGGTATTGAAGTGGCTAGCTGGGCTTTTTTTCATTTGGTTCACTCAAATGTAATAAAAGAAAAAAAAAATTATATATATTTTTCATGATAACTTACCCAGCTCACAGGTTGGCAATTGGGGATACCATTGGAAATCTTCTCCACATGTTACTCTGCTTTCACCATTTAGTTTATAGTATGAATCACACTCTAATGTTACTGAATTACCAACACTATAGCCATCGGTTTTCTTCCCTCGTTTTACTTTGCCATTGAACAGTTTAGGTTCTGGACAGAACGCTCCTGTGAAAACAACTAAAAGACAAAAAAGTAGTAGATTTAGTTCTGTTCATTCACAAAGCCCAATTTTTTAAAATCCTTTAGAATAAAGAAAAAGGAAAATAGAATAACAGAAAAAAAAATAATAAATAAATAAATATATATATATATATATATATATATATATATATATATATATATACACACACAGTTGTGCTCATAAGTTTACATACCCTGGCAGAATTTATGATTTCTTGCCCATTCGTCAGAGAACATGAATGCTAACACAAAAACTTTTTTTTCACTCATGGTTAGTGTTTGGCTGAAGCCATTTATTATAAATCAACTGTGTTTACTCTTTTTAAATCATAATGATAACAGAAACTACCCAAATGACCCTGATCAAAAGTTTACATACCCCAGTTCTTAATACTGTGTGTTGCCCCCTTTAACATCAAGTCTTTTGTGGTATTTGTGGATGAGGCTCTTTATCTTCTCAGGTGGCAAAGCTGGCCATTCCTCTTGGCAAAAAGCCTCCAGTTCCTGTAAATTCTTGGGTCTTGCATGAACTGCACATTTGAGATCTCCCCAGAGTGGCTCAATGATATTGAGGTCAGGAGTAGGGATGAGATTTCTGTTTGGGTCGAACATGACTTCGACTTGAACATTGGCTGTTCGCCTGTTTGTCGAAAAGCGAACATTATGGGCAGTTCGTGCCAAATTTGAGCGGCGCTTAACGGCCCATAATGCACTGCAGGAGCGCTGTGCATTGCTGTATGATGATTGGCCAGAGCATGCACCATGACCTGCATGCTTTGGCCAATCACAGCGCCCTCAGCTAAGAGAGCCATAATTGGCCAAAGGCAGGGTGCCTTTGGCCAATCATGGCTCAGGGGGACTAAGTCCACACCCCACAATATATAAGGCTGCCTGCATGTCGGCCTCACGTAGTGTGTCGTTGCCAGCGCGGACAGAGAGAGAGTGTCATTTAGATTGAGCAGACAGGCAGGTTATTCAGTTGGCTACAGTGTATTTAATATATATATATGCAGTCAGTCTTGTATATAAATATAAATATATATATATATATATATATATATATATATATATATATATCCACTGTACCCAGTTTAGCTAGATCTGACTGCAGTCCGTTCCTGGTGTACTGTTTCAAATATACTTCAGGCAGGCAGGTGATTCAGTTAGCTGCAGTGTATTTAATATATATACCGCATATACTCGAGTATAAGCCGAGTTTTTCAGCACATTTTTTTGTGCTGAAAATGCCCCCTTTGGCTTATACTCAAGTTAAGCACTTTTCTGCAGCAGAGAATGACATTTTCTGAACCGACTTTGGGGCCCCGTATCTCCGGGCCACTTGGTGTTAGAAACCCCAAATTTGGTGTGCAAACAGTGCCGGGACAAGGTCATTCGGTGCCCAGGGCGAAGATGAAAAACTGCCCCCCCCCAGCTGTGAAAAGCTACAGCGCCTACAGACGATGGGATCTATACTAATGCATCAGTGACAGTGCATTAACCCCCTTCCTGCTGCATATTACCAAAACCATTGCTAATTAAGCAAACTCCCCTCAGAGACTGCAGACATGATATAAGACCGGAGATGGTTAGAGACTGAGGACATCATACTAAAGATGGTCAGAGACTGCAGACATGATACAAGAAATCAATGCAGTCTCACTATGCCCATCAAATGCAGCCTACCGCTGTGCTCAGCAATGCCGCCTCACTGTGCCCATAATCGCAGCCTCTCTGTGCCCATAATCGCAGCCTCACTGCACCCATCAATGCCGCCTCTCTGTGACCATAATTGCAGCCTCTCTGTGACCATAATTGCAGCCTCTCTGTGCTCATAATCGCAGCCTCTCTGTGCTCATCAATGCCGCCTCACTGAGCCCATCAATGCCGCCTTACTGTGCCCATCATTGCCATAATCGCAGCCTCTCTGTGACCATAATTGAAGCTTCTCTGTGCCCATAATTGCAGCCTCTCTGTGCCCATAACCGCAGCCTCTCTGTGCCCATAATTGCAGCCTCTCTGTGCCCATAATCGCAGCCTCACTGTGCCCATCAATGCCGCCTTACTGTGACCATAATCGCAGCCTCTATGTGACCATAATTGCAGCCTCTCTGAACTATATATATATATATATATATATATATATATATATATATACACACACACACATAATATATGATCCCCCTCCCCTTCCCTCCCCCAATCCAGCCATTTATTAATCTGTTTCTGCTGCTTTTTTTACGCAAGTCCAGTCCGGACCGTGGTAGCACACTGTCTGTCACACTGATCTTCTAGCTTAGCTTCCTGCCAGGCCAGCTAGAGCCAGGCAGCAGCTCCTCAGCTCCTCTAGGTCACAGCGCCGAGTCCGACACAGCTCCTTGCGCTCCTCTGAGTCCTCCTCACCTCACCTTCGGCCGTGAGTGAGGTTACGCCGCTGGCAGGGACTACAAGACTCCTCCGTTGGGGGGAGTAAACAGTGACAGTAGGAGACAGTAAATAGCGAAGCTGAGGGAAGGGAGGATGCAGGAGCTCACGCAGTCGGCACACACGATTTGTACAGTGCCACTGGGCAATGACATAGGTAAAACTTGTACACACTGGCAGGCGGCGGCCGTGGCAGAACTTCACCTGCAGGCTGCGCCCCCCCTCCTATAGCAAATGGTACTGCCCAGGGCACCTTCCGCCCCTTCCTTGTACCGGCCCTGTGTGCAAACCCAGCGGAACTAGCACTACAACATATCCAAAGCTGGGGTTCCTAGCACCAAGTGGCCCCGAGATACGGGGCCCCAAAGTCGGTTTGGAAAATGTCATTCTCTGCTGCAGAAAAGTGCTTGACATTTTCCAAACTGACTTTGGGGCCCCCGTATCTCGGGGCCACTTGGTGCTAGGAACTGCTTTGGATATGTTATAGTGCTGGTTCCACTGGATTTGCCAAATACACCAAATTTGGGGTTCCTAGCACCAAGTGGCCCCGAGATACGGGGCCCCAAAATCGGTCAACTGTGTCCATCTGCAGCAATGTCCTTGCGGGACCCTTTGGGTCCAGAAACCCCAAATTTTGGCTGCAGCTAGGGGGCATCTAGGAACCCTTAACTACCAAGTTTGAAGTTCGGGGGACCTATGGCTGTAAATGGGCACAGTGAGGCATGCAAATGGGCACAGTGAGGCTGCAAATGGGCATTGTTGACCCTTTTTTCCACTTACAGTAGCTGCGTATTTCTCACCCTAGGCCTATACTTGAATCAATAAGTTTTCCCAGTTTTTTGTGGTAAAATTAGGTGCCTCAGCTTATATTTGGGTCGGCTTATACTCGAGTATATACTGTATACAGTCAGTCTCGTATATATATATATATATATCCACTGTATCCAGTTTAGCTAGATCTGACTGCAGTCCGTACCTGGTGTACTGTTTCTAATATACCTCAGGCAGGCAGGTGATTCAGTTAGCTGCAGTGTATTTAATATATATATACAGTCAGTCTCATATATATATATCCACTATATCCAGTTTAGCTAGATCTTTATTTTTATTTTTTTTTTAGAAATTTCTTTTTATTGAACATGTTTTTATCAAAGCATACAAACATCTGGGTTATGTCAACATGACAGTCACCCAGAAACAACTATCTTAGCAAGCCTAGCCGGCATGTAATAGCTTCTATGCAAAAATTTAAATTGTATCACTCTGTCCCTCGCTGACACTACGTGTCTAAAGGGTTGGGTTCAAAGGTCATCCCTATCCCCCCCTGTATGTCAGGAACTTTCGCCTCCCATTTATTTCTACAGTTAGTCACTGCCTTTGATGTTGTTTTAAAAAATTCTTTGTATGTTGTCGAGAGTTTTAGTCAAGTCCTCCACTGAGATCAGGGATTCAAGTGTCGAGGGCAGGGATTCTACTCTCAACTCTCTAAATTGCGTCTGGTAAGCGTGTTGTAGTTGAAAAAAACGAAACAGGTAAGAATTAGGTAGGTCATGTCTGGTCTTCAGTTGGGAGAAAGTCAGGAGGTCCCCATATGATGTGATATCTTTAAGTGTTTTGACCCCCTTGACCGCCAAAATCATAGGATCTGGTAAGTTATAGAACTGAGGCATCCATATTGGTGTAGATGGGGAGATCCCCCAGTAGCTGGGAGATACTAATTTTACCGCTAGTCCCCATGCTCTAATAGTGGCTGTCATCGTCAAGGTGATTGGCAAGTCTGATTTGGTACCCCTAAACAATGCCAGGCGCAAGCTTTCATAGGACCCAAGATGGGCCGCCTCCAATACTGTGGCCGCATCTCCGTCATCTGACAGTAACCACCTACGTGCAAACACAATTTGACCTGCCAGGTAATATTTATGCCAATCTGGCAGTGCCAAACCTACCTGGTCTCCCGGTTCCTGTAGCACTTTAAATCCTATCCTAGGAGGTTTAGGTGCCCAGAGGAACGATCCAACAACCCCCTCTATCTGTTTGAAGTACGATTTTGGGATCCACACTGGGGCATGTCTGAAGAAGTATAAGATTACCGGAAGGACCTTTATCTTAAGCAGGCTGATTCTACCTATTAGGGATAGTGGTAATTTGATCCAGGCCTGTACTTTCTGTTTGAAAAAAGTTAGTAACGGAAGTAAATTTAAGGGAAAATAGTTATGCACGTTTGCAGTAATTTTCACCCCCAGATATTTGAGAGACTCCACCCATTGTAATGGGAGGTTTGGGTCTGCCCTCTCTTTGGTTTTTGCATCTAAAGGCAGGATTGACGACTTGCTCCAGTTTACCCTCAGCCCTGAAAATTCGTCTAAGATTGCCAGGACCGCCCTCAAGGAGTCCCCCGGGTTGTTGAGAAACAGGAGCATGTCGTCTGCATATAAGGCCAAGGTCTCATGGGTTGTTCCCACTTTTATCGCCTGTACATCCCCAGAAAACCTTAGGGCGGCGGCCAGGGGCTCCATCACCAGGGCAAAAAGGAATGGGTACAATGGGCAACCCTGCCTGGTGCCCCTGCCCACCGCAAAGAAGTCAAACACCGCTGACCCCAGTCTTATGGCCACTTTGGGGTTTCTATACAGCATAGATATCCATTTTCTAAATTGTGGCCCGAATCCCATGACTTCTAATACCTTACACATAAAATTCCAGTCAACAGAATCAAAGGCTTTTTCTATATCTATTGACACTACAATTCTGGTATCTGAGTCAGTGGGCGGGTGTTGTATGTGAGCGGAAAGTCTCCTTAGGTTCGTGTCTGTCGACTTCCCTGGCATGAAACTCGTCTGGTCAATGTTAACAATTGATGGGATAACCGTAGCTAATCTGGTCGCTAACAATTTGGTCAGGATCTTCATGTCCTCGTTTAAAAGTGCTATGGGGCGATAGGACGCATATTCTGTCTGGTCTTTCCCTGGTTTTAGTAGGAGGATCATGTACTCCTCCAGCATGGAATTTGGTAGGGAGAAGTTATCTATGCAATATTCTAATAGCCAGTTAAATCTCACAGCCATCTGTTCTACATTTACTTTATAAAAATCTGCAGGGAACCCATCTAGCCCCGGAGCTTTGTTGGGTGGGAAAGCAAATATTGCTGCCTGTATCTCCTTGATTGTTATCTTGGCTTCTATTATATTACAGTCCTCTTCAGACAGTTTCGGGAGAGGTAACCTTGCCAGCAGCGAGTCCAGCGCCCCTGAATCATAGCTAGGGATGGGTGAGTATAAGGCTGAGAAGAAATCAATAAACTCCTTCATAATGCCAGATGGTTCAGTGACCAGATCAGGCTCACTACCAGGTACCTAACAGTACCAAACAGCCATGACTGAGCCTGCAGGAGATACATCCCCGATGAAGGAGATCTGCACGCACCTTGCGGCCCTCACTCAAGCCCTTCAGGACATTTATACCAGACTTGAGGGACAAGTTTAGAATCTTGCTGGCCCTAGCCCCATGGCTTCCTCCTCAGCCGCAGCTCCAACACAGCCTGCTCATGCTCCCTCTGTTGTGATGCTCCCACCTGAACCAAGGGTCCCCATCCCAGAGAGGTTTTCCGGAGACCGGACCAAATTTCAGGCCTTTCGCAATGCCTGCCAGCTTTTCTTTGCCCTACAACCCCGAACCTTTTCACTGGAAATTACTAAAGTGGGGTTTGTGATCTCCCTCCTACAAGGGGAACCTCAGACCTGGGCTCACCGTTTACTGGAGGGGGGACTCAGCCTTAACTCAATCGTTACCCTCCTTTTTTGAAGCCATGGCTCAGCTCTATAAGGACCCTCAGCAGACTGCCACAGCTGGGGCAGCTCTGTTCGCGCTCCAGCAAGGCCGCAGACCAGCTGAGGACTATGTCACTGACTTCAGACGCTGGAGCCCGGACACAAAGTGGAATGATGCGGCCCTGCGTAATCAGTTCCGCATGGGCCTATCTGAAGGACTAAAAGATGAACTTGCTCGAGTTGGCATACCAGATACCCTTGAAGCATTGATCTCTTTGGCAATCCAGATTGATCGTCGTCTCCGAGAACGTCGATCCGAACGCTCTGCCCAGCAAACCCGCCCAGCCTGGATGACAGCACGGGCTCCGGTTCCTGCAGCACGTTACTTACCTTCACCCAGTGTGAATCCAGTCAACACCACGCCCGACACTTCGGAACCCATGCAGCTAGGACTGTTGCGACCTGCCTTGTCCCCTGAAGAACGGGCATGGTCAACTTAACCTGTGCCTCTATTGCGGTGGAACTGGTCACTATGTCCATAATTTCCCAGTCAAGATAAGTAAGTGCTCATCCTCTGTATCTACCAATCTCTCTGCTTTGTCTGCCACTTCTTCCCACCTTGCCATTCCTCTCTCGTTACAGCTCCAGGAAGAGATAATTCCAGTCAATGCCATCATTGATTCCGGAGCCTGCAGCTGTTTTATCGACCTGACCTTTGCCAGCCAACATAACATCCCGTTACGGACTAAAACCCATGGACTTTCTGTTTTCTTAGCGGATGGCTCCCGCATTAGATCTGGACAAGTAATTCAGGAAACTCTTCCCTTGCCTGCTACCACTTCTTCTCAACATAAGGAACTGCTGACCCTTGATGCCATTACGTCTCCTCTATTCCCAATTATCTTGGGCATCCCCTGACTCCAAGCCCACAATCCACACATCAACTGGGTCTCTGGAGAAGTAAAGTTTGTATCATCCTACTGTCTGGAACACTGCCTGGTGGGAGACCCCGACTCTTCAGCTACTCTGTTATGCCTTGACACTGATCAGAAACTATGCCAGTCCATACCTAAACATTACCACGAGTTCATCGATGTGTTTAGTAAGAAGGGGGCAGATTCCCTTCCGCCTCATTGCCCCTACGACTGCCCAATTGAGTTGTTGCCAGGATCTGAGATTCCATTCGGACGTATCTTCCCTTTATCGGAGAAGGAGCAAGAGGCACTAAAAACTTATGTTGATGAGAATTTGGCTAAGGGGTTCATCCGTCACTCAACTTCCCCAGCAGGTGCCGGAATATTTTTTGTCACCAAGAAGAACAAGACTCTCCGCCCGTGTATCGATTATCGGGAACTGAACAAAATTACGGTCAAAAATCGGTATCCCCTACCCCTGATACCTGAACTATTCCAAAAGTTAAGGACTGTGGTTATCTTTACTAAACTCGATCTAAGAGGGGCTTACAACCTGATCCGCATTCGGGCCGGGCATGAGTGGAAAACAGCTTTTCGGACCTGATTCGGGCACTACGAATACTTGGTTATGCCCTTCGGACTCTGCAACGCTCCTGCGACCTTCCAACATCTGATTAACGATGTTCTCAGGGACTTTCTAGACGTGTTTGTGATCGCATACCTGGATGATATCCTGATCTTCGGAATCTCTTGATCTGCATCGAGAACATGTCTGCAGGGTGTTGGGTCGTCTCCGCTTACACAGACTTTATGCAAAGGCAGAGAAATGCGAGTTCGAGCAACAAAGCATCCAATTTCTGGGTTTGATAATCTCTCCAACAGGCATTAAAATGGATCCCCAGAAGGTATCCGCTGTTCTGGACTGGCCGGTACCCCTAGACAAGAAGGGAATTCAGCGGTTTATCGGTTTCACAAACTTTTATAGAAAATTCATCACGGGATTCTCGGCCATAATTGCACCCATCACGCAGTTGACTAAACAGAATGCCCGTTTTTCCTGGAACCAGTCAGCCCAAGATGTCTTTGAGAATCTCAAAAGACTGTTTACCTCGGCCCCAATCCTCAGCCATCCTGAACCGTCACTACCGTTCATTTTGGAAGTTGACGCTTCCGAAATAGCAGTGGGTGCAATACTATCACAACGAAGGGGCAGCAAAGAGCTAATGCATCCTGTGGGGTTTTTCTCCCATAAACTTTCTCCTGTGGAGAAGAACTACGATGTTGGCGACCGGGAGCTTCTCGCTATTAAAGCTGCTCTGGAGGAGTGCAGATACCTGTTGGAGGGGGCTGTGCATCCGGTATTAATATACACTGACCACAAGAACCTTGAGTATTTGAGATCTGCTAAACGACTGAAGCCTCGGCAAGCCCGCTGGGCTCTGTTTTTCTCACGTTTTTGTTTTCATATAACTTACCGGCCAGGCTCAAAAAATATCAAATCGGATGCATTGTCACGCATGCATGACAACCCGAAGGACTTATTCATCCCTGACACCATCTTGCCCGCAAACAATTTCCTACTCCTGCAAACAGACCTACTCTCCCAGATTAAAGAAGCATCCTCTGAGTCATCTAGGCCTACAGGGATTACTCTGACATCCAGAGATGGATTGCTATGGAAGGGGAGTCAATTTTTGTCCCTGAGAAGGTTCGAGTCAAGGTCTTGACGCTTCTTCATGATCATCCACTGGCAGGCCATTTTGGGGTCCGCAAGACCCTGGAACTTGTGCAACGCACATTCTGGTGGCCAAATCTGAAGGACTTTTGTGAGAGATATGTCAGTTCCTGCCCTACCTGCACCCAGAATAAGACATCTAGAAATCGAGCTTGGGGTCTGTTAAAACCTTTGCCTGTACCTGATAGACCCTGGAAAATGATTTCCATGGATTTTATTGTAGAACTTCCATGTTCTGAGGGGTGTTCAGCCATCTTTGTGGTGGTAGACCGTCTAACCAAGATGGCCCACTTCCTCCTCTTAAGGGGAACTCCATCTGCTATTGAAACCGCCCGTATATTCATTAAGGAAATCATCAGACTACATGGAGTACCTGCAAGTATAGTTTCGGACAGAGGGGTAAAATTCACCTCACATTTTTGGAGAGCCCTGTGTGAGATCCTAAAAATTGAATTGGCCTTGTCCTCGGCCTATCATCCTCAAACTAATGGGCAGACAGAGAGAACCAATCAGACTCTTGAACAGTACATCAGATGCTTTACTTCCTTCACACAGGATGATTGGGTGTCCCTGCTACCCTTAGCAGAATTCGCATACAACAATGCCAAACATTCAGCCACCGGTAAATCTCCTTTTTTCGCCAACTATGGCTTCCATTTAACCTTTCTACCCAATTTCCTTTCAGAATCCTCAGTTCCGGCAGTGCAGAATACAGTGAATTTCCTCAGCCACAACACTCAGATGTTGCAAGAGGCGGTGTCCAAGGCCCAGGCGGACAGCAAAAGAGTCTTCGATCGAAGAAGAAGAGGGGAGTTGAAGTTACAGCTTGGTGATCAGGTATGGCTTTCTACCACTAATATCAAGTTAGCATGTCCATCTAAGAAGCTGGCACCTAGGTTTATGGGACCTTTTCCGGTTAAGAGGAGAATTAATGAAGTGTCTTATGAACTGACTTTGCCCGATTCTCTCAAGATTCACCCGGTATTTCATGTGTCTCTGCTCAAACCTGCTATACCTGATCCCTTCCCTGATAGAGGAACTAGACCTCCTGAACCCGTCTTAGTAGATGGAAGCGAGGAATTTGAGGTTGAGGCTATTCTTGATTGTAGAAGAAGACAAGGACAAAATCAATTTCTAATTAAATGGAAAGGTTACGGCCCAGAAAGTAACTCTTGGGAACCTGACAGCAATGTCCACGCCAGGCGATTAGTTTGCGCTTACTTCCCTGCCCACCCTGAGAAAAGAAGTCGTGTGGGCATCCGGAGGCTGCCCTTTGGAGGGGGGCAATGTCAGGGATCTGTCAGCACTAGACCGGTGCTTGTGCGTACGCCTATGCGCCGGCGCGCCCCTGTCCAGGCAATACAGCAATCTCCAACTGTTACCGTGTGTCAGCGAGGCGCTCGGGCGCGCGCGGGTACGCGGCGTGTGTGCACGCACGGGCGCGTGCATGTTCGCGTTAGCGCCGTTTTGCCGCCAAGAGGTGCATAAAAGTTCTCCTGTTGCAAGAATGCGCTGCTGTTTCGTCTCAGCTCTGTGGATCTGCTTAACCTGTACCTGATTGATTGATTACCTATTTGACCCGGCTTGTCTGACCATCCCTCCTTCTCCAATCCGACCCCGCCTGCCTGATCCTGCTACTGCTTCTACCAATACTGTTGCCGACCTCTGCCTGCCTACCGACTCTGCTCCTGCCTGCTGTATTTACCGCCTTGCTGCCTGTTGCCTGTTGACCCGGACTGTCTGACCCTGCCTGTGCCTGCCGTTTGCTGCTGTACTACTGCACCCCCAGCTCCAGTTACTTCTGTATCTGCATCCTCAGCGCTGCAGCCTGCTGCTTCCTGTTACCACCTTACCTGCAGTCCAGCCATCCCTGGAGGGATCTCTACTCAGCTCCAGCATCAGAGCCCTTCATCTCAACAGGCACTCCTACCCCACTGTGCTTACTACCAGGTACCTAACATAACCCATGCTGTTTTAATGGCTGATATACATTCTCCTCTAGTTACCGCCTTGAAGGCGTCCCATACCATTGGTGGTTCTGAGGTATCGACATTCGTGGACCAGTATGTCTTAACAGTTTCCTCTATGTGGGCTGCCACTTGTTCATTTTGTAACCAGCTAACAGAGAAGCGCAATCCACCCCTTCTTAACCCCGCTGGAAAGGACAGGGAAAGAGAGAGAGGAGTGTGATCCGACAATCCCCCTGCCAAATAGTCAAAACTCTCCACATATTGTGAAATTCTATCATTACCAAAGGACAGATCAATTCTGGCTGCAGATCTATGTGTCAGTGACATGTGAGAGTAGCATCTAATTGTTGGATGCTTCCATCTCCACAACTCGACCAAACCAGCCACAGAGGCCCACCCGTTTAAGTCAGCCGAGATCCCCCTACCTGGATTGGAAGAGTCCAACGCCACGTCTAATATGGCATTGAAATCTCCCACCAAAAGCAGGGGAAGATGCAAATACTGGGCCAGTCGAGTAAGCATGTCATATAGGAACTGAGCCTGGAATGGAGGAGGCACATAGACATTTACCAGTAACAACTGACAGCAATACACATCCTTCACTACCGCCATATATCTTCCCCCTGGGTCAGTTATAACTTGGTGGATGTTACATGGGATTGCTCTGCTAATAAGCACGGAAATGCCTCTGGCAAAGGTGGAGTAGGTAGAGTGTAGAGCTCTCTGTTTTCACGGTTTGCGTAAAGTCATCACCCCGCTTCCATCAAGATGTGTCTCCTGCAAGAAAATTATATGTGGTTTTGACTGCTTTAAGTATTGGAACACAGAGGCCCTTTTAAATTTGTGATTCAGGCCCCTAACATTTCAAGACACAATGTTTAATTTATCCGCCATTATCCCATTCACCAGTGATGACCCTCTTCATTTGTCTGCATCCTGAGAGAAAATGCCTTAGAGTGATACCATGTGTATGAGCTGTGACACTTAAAACTAGAACTACCCCCCCTGCTATTATACCAGAAAACAAACCTGAAAAAACAAAAAAAGTTCTGGCATGTAGCTTCATCCCTAAAACCAAAAATACAAAAACTTGCGGTGAGTTCTGACCGCATCGATCAAAATCCGGCAGAGTCTTCTCCAGTGTTATTGCATCCTCCTTGTGCTCCGATCAACACACATGGTGGAGCATTAGATATATATATCCACTGCATACAGTTTAGCTATATCTCACTGCAGGCCGTTCCTGATGTACTCTTTCTAATATACTTCTGGCAGGCAGGTGATTCAGTTAGCTGCAGTGTATTTAATATATATATATATACAGATAGTCTTATATATATATATATATATATATATATATATATATATATCCACCCCTAACAGATACTCTTGTTTCTGGGGTACTCTTTCTAATATACTTCTGGCAGGCGATTCAGTTAGCTGCAGTGTATTTAATATATATATATATATATATATATATATACAGATAGTCTCGTGTATGTATATATATATATATATATATATATATATATATATATATATATATATATATATCCACTGCATACAGTTTAGCTATATCTCACTGCAGGCCGTTCCTGGTGTACTCTTTCTAATATACTTCTGGCAGGCAGGTGATTCAGTTAGCTGCAGTGTATTTAATATATATATATATATATATATATATATATATATATATATATATATACAGATAGTCTTGTATATATATATATATATATATATATATATATATATATATATATATATATATATATATATATATATATATATATATATATATATATACACATATATATACACATATATATATATATATATATATCCACCCCTCACAGATACTCTTGTTGGGGCGCAGAAACAGGCCCTGCTGTGAAAGTGTAATTACATGCCCCTGTTAAACAGGGGCAGAAAAAAGGGCCTTAGGTAGTGGTGGTGGTGCCCTAAACCAAAAATATTGTTGGAAGCTAGCATCATCAAGATTGAGGAGGAAAATGATAGTCCCTCAGCATAGGCAGTCTTCAAGGGATCCCACATCAATATAAAAAATCAATCAGTTACATCAAGATCAGGTGTTTGATAGCTGCTGCTGATCCAGGACTGATTCATTTTTATGAATGTGAGCCTATCAAGGGAATCTGTGGACAGGCGCACTCTATGATCCATTACAAACCCTCCAGCAGCACTGAATGTGCGTTCAGAAAAATGCTTTCGATAATTGCTTGAACCGATCAGACCTTGGCGCTTAGGACTGAAAAATTATCTAAAGGCATCGCTCAACCGGCCATCTTCTCCACTGCTCTTCCTCTGATTGAACAAAGCTGTCATGGTTATGCAGTAATCTTTGTCTGTCAGCTTACCTCTCCTCCATGTGTTCACCTTTAGAGGCCAGCCACTCTCACCTGGCTACTTAAATAATCTCTCCTCAAAGCATGGCTCCACCCCAGCCCCTATCAGGGAACTTTATATTAACGTGTGCACTGCAAGTCTGCCTTGCTGATTATCAACCTTTGTGTGTTTAGCTTCCGTTTGCATCTTGCTGTGTCTTCTACGTCTGATTCCAGTTACCGATCTTGGCTTGTTCTCGACTATCCTTGCCTGCTTGTGACCCTGACCTTTGGCGTGTTTTATGTTTATCCTTGTCTGCTAGTCGCCTGACCTTTGGCTTATTCCCTTACTATCTCTGTCCTCCTGTAGCCTACTGTGGGTGTGAGCTGGGAGACCCTGGGGGTCGCAACCTGAAGCCAGTTGCAGCCCAGTCCATCCTCACCACTAGAGGCTCTGGTGAACACCTGCTGGCTCTTAGACTCTGTTCCCTGGGGAATCTTAAGCTCTAGCCCCTGTGGGATCCGTGTTGGTGTTCCAGAGGACCTGCCTTCCTTAATCACCTAGACTCCCACCCGCAGCAGTCAGCCATAGGGTCCACTACCTTTGCGGTGCACTCCTGACCTCAACAGTGTGCATCTGTCACCTGGCCTCAGGTGACCTGACAGAAGCCTCAGCAACATGTTGTCCAGCACCAGAAAATTGTAACCTCACAGGGTCTGGAAATGCATTGCACAAACCTTTCTTCAAGGCCTTCTAAAGATTTTTCATCCTCTGCTCCCTCTGCGAAGGCAGGATGAGTTCTGCAACCTTACCCTTGTAATGTGGATCAAGAAGGGTTGCCAGCCAGTAATGATTCCTTCTCTTGATACCACGAATCCTAGGGTCCTTACGCTGCATGGCCTCCCTGATACTGCAAAGCCTGCAAAAGTTTGCAGAGGCATTCGATTCTAAGTCCTCTGGGTCACTAAGGATCACATGATCCGTAACAACCGCCTCCCAGCCACGTACAACTCCTTGGGTTTCTGGGGACTGAAAACCATCCCTTGAAGACTACTGCTGAGTGTTATCCTCCACGTCCATGCTGACACAATCCTCCTCCTACTCCTCTTCCTCTTCTTCCTGTGTGTTTTGGCAGGCCTGCAGGAATAATATCTGGATATAATATCTGGATAAAGGGGGCCTTGAGAGGTAAGGAAGTCCTCCTCTTCCTCACACTGTTCTGCCTCAAGTGCCCTGTCCATTATTCCATGAAGCGTGTGCTCCAACAGGAAGACAAGAGGGACAGTATCACTGATGCATGCATTGTCGCTGCTCTCCATCCTCGTGGCCTCATCAAATGGTGAAAGGACAGTGCATGCATCCTTGATCAGTAGCCACTGGTTTGGCGAAAAGAAGCCAAGCTCCCCTGACCCTGTCCTCTTGCCATACTCACACAGGTACTCATTGATGGCCCTCTGCTGTGTGTACAGCCACTGCAGCATTGCCAATGTTGACTTCCACCTGGTGGACATGTCACAAATGAGGCGGTTGGTGGGCAGGTTGCATTCCCTTTAAATGTCAGCCAGCCGAGCACTGGCATTGTATGACCGTTGGAAATGACCACAGACTTTTCTGGCCTGCCTCAGGAGATCTTTTAAGCCTGGGTACCTGTTCAAGAACCGCTGCACCACCAAATTCAGGATGTGTGCCAAACATGGAACATGCGTCAAGTGTCCCTGTCGGAGGGTGGAGAGAAGGTTGGTGCCATTGCCGCATACAACCATTCCTGGCTGAAGCTGGTGTGGCGTCAACCACCTCTGAGCCTGCCCCTGCAGAGCTGACAGAATCTCTGCCCCAGTGTAGCTTCTGTTCCCTAAGCAGTGGTTTAACCTTAAACTATGTAGAGGGTTCTTTACTGTAAGAGCGGCAAGGATGTGGAATTCTCTTCCACAGGCGGTGGTCTCAGCCGGGGGCATCGATAGTTTCAAGAAACTATTAGATAAGCACCTAAACGACCGCAACATATATATACAATATAATACTGACATATAATCACACACATAGGTTGGACTTGATGGACTTGTGTCTTTTTTCAACCTCACCTACTATGTAACTATGTAACTCATTGCATGGCATCTTTTTACCTGAGTGCTTGTGTAGCCCCTTGAGCGCTTACAGAGCACCGCTGGTTCAGAGAACAAATCTGCAGAAGAGGTCATAGAGGAAGAAGAAGAGGAGGGGGTGGAGGAGAGAGCTTTGGCAGAAACACCGCTAGCATTTTGGAGGCCTGGTGGCGGAACAAGCTCCAACAATACTGAACCCTGTCCTGTATCCTTCTCAGCTGCCAGCAGAGTTACCCAGTGCGCCATGAAGGAAAGGTAACATCCCTGCCCATGCCTGCTAGACCATGAGTCTGCAGTAATATACACCTTACTGCTGTCCGCCCTGTCCTACAAGACAAAAAAATTGCCTTCCACATGCCGGTAGAGAGCTGGAATGGCCTTTCATGAAAAGAAACGGCGTTTTGGAACCTGCAACTGAGGTACAGCACATTCCACAAATTCACGAAAGGGGGCAGAGTCTACCAGCTGAAAAGGCAGTAGTTGCAGTGCTAGCAATTTGGTCAAACTGGCATTCAAGCTAGCATTCAGACTGTGAGCATGTGGATGGCTGGGACCGAATTTTTTTTTACGGTTTAGCAACTGGGGTAGGGAAATTTGCCTGCTAAAATCAGATGGTGGTGTACTGCTAGCAGATTGGCTGCAAGTACTTGGGACACCTATTGCTATACCTTCATTTCTCTCAGTGCAGGTTTTCGAGAGGACTGGAGTAGGGTTGGAGATCCCAGATGAGGAGCAAGGAGAAGTACGCCTTTTTCTTTGATGTGGGTCTACGGACTTGTTGCCTTATGAGTTTATGTGAAACCTACATTAACCTCTCTGGCAGTATGATTATTTCAGATTTTTGATGCTGAAAGCGGTACAATTATTTTGCATGGAAATTTGGCGTTTTATATTGTAGGCCTGTAATTCTTAGGAACTCACTTAAATCTGTCCAAACAAGAGTCTAGTAGACATCTGGGGTATGATAAATTTTGAAACACGAAATTATAAATTATAATATAATAAATAATTATACAAAATAATAATATAATAATAATAAAAATTATTTAATAACGTAATCAAATAAAAAACACTAAAATTTGCTCAGTTGCAGAATTGTCGCTGTCAGTGGCAGAACTACCGCCATAGCGAGCCACGCGCTCACTATGGGGCCCGCAGCCGAGAGGGGCCCGTGGGGAGGATGAGGAATGCATACTGCGGGGGGCGAGCACCGCCCGCACGGTCCCCCAGCCAGAGGAAGTGAGGAGAGGAAGAGGCAAGCTGTCCGTACGAGCAGAGAGCTCAGCTATAAGAGCTTTCATTAGAATTTCCCGTGTTCCCGGGGCTCACCATCACATAGCCCCACCTCTTGGCCCGGTGCCTTTGATAAACAGAACGCCGGTCCAATGCGGGACATGTGACGTCATCAAAGGCGCCGGGCCAAGAGGTAGGGCTATGTGACGGTGAGCCCCGGGAACACAGGAAATTCTAATGAAAGCTCTTACAGCTGAGCTCTCTGCTCGTACGGACAGCTTGCCTCTTCCTCTCCTCACTTCCCCTGGCTGGGGGACCGTGTGGGCGGTGCTCGCCCCCCCCCACTCTGAGGCAGCCCCACGCTCGCCAACAGCCATTTGAGGGCTGAAGTATGCATTCCTCATCCTCCCCGGTAGTTCCGCCACTAGATCGCCTCTTCCTCTGCACAGGTGAGGCTGCATTGTGCAAGGGTCACGCTACATTGGGCACAGGTGAGGCTGCTTTTGGCACAGGTGGGCACAGGTGAGGCTGTATTGGGCACGGGTCAAGCTGCATTGGGCACAGGTGAGGCTGCATTGGGCACAGGTGAGGCAGTATTGGGCACAGGTGAGGCAGTATTGGGCACAGGTGAGGCAGTATTGGGCACAGGTGAGGCAGTATTGGGCACAAGTGAGGCTTCATTGGGCACAGGTGAGGCTGCATTGGGCACAGGTGAGGCTGTATTGGGCATGGGCAGGCCACACTGCATTGGGAACAGGCAGGCCACATTGGGCACAGGTGAGGCTGCATTGGGCACAGGTGAGGCTGAATTGGGCACTGGACACGCTGCATTGGGCTCAGGCAGGTCACTCTGCATTGGGCACAGGTCATGCTGCATTGGGCACAGGTGAGGATGCATTGGGCACAGTTGGGCAAGGTGAGGCAGTATTGGGCACAGGTAAGGCTGTATTGGGCATGAGCAGGCCACGCTGCATTGGGCACTGGACATGCTGCATTGGGCACTGGACATGCTGCATTGGGCATTGGCCACGCTGCATTGGGCACAGGTGAGGCTGCATTGGGCACTGGAAATGCTGCATTGGGCAGAAGTGGGCACAGGTGAGGCTGTATTGGGCTCGGGCAGGCCACACTGCATTGGGAACTGGGAACACACAGGCCACATTGGGCACAAGCGAGGGTGATTGAAGCGCCAACACCAGGAGTTTGGAGTATCTTTATCTGTTGATTGTTAAACTTTCTGGAATACATATATTGCTATTGTGGTGTAGGATCTGGGCCTGTTGTCCTTTCTTTCTTTCCTTCCTTCCTTCCTTTCTACATCCCTCATTCATATCAGACTCGAACCACACCCCCTTGGAGCCACGCCCACTATTTATTTTAAAACCCGCCATTTTTTGGAGGGGGGGGGGGGCCATACAACATTTTTCTATGGGGCCCTGTGATTTCTAGTTACGCCCCTGGTCGCTATCATTACTTTTCAGTGTTTGATGATGGATCTCCCCACAAATCACTATCGCTCAATTCTGCAAGTGATTCTAATTTATTATCACTGTTTTCTAGCTGGTCTAAAACCACTTTTGATGTAAATGGACAGTTTTGGTTGCTATGGGCAATCTCCAGTTTCCAGGCAGAAAGAACAGTTTTTATAATATAAAACTTCATGCAGGGCACTGGAGAAACCACTAGGGACAAAATGGATGTGAAATAATTTCATACAGTAATGTAATCTGTAAGATTACAGTGTACTGTATGTATAGTGTGTGGTTCACTTTTTGAATCTGGCGCCGTTCTCCATCCCCATGCGTCGCATCGCTCTCAGGGAACGGAGCTCTGCTCCGTGATGAATTGAGCGGAGGACGAGCCGCTCACACTGCGGGGAGACATCGCAGGATCCAGGGGACAAGGTAAGTAAGCTCTTCCTGGATCCTGCGATGCGATCCCGAGTCTGGCTCGGGGTTACCGCTTTTGGTTCTGAAATTCCACCACGAGCCAGACTCAGGAATACCGCCAGGGAGGTTAATAGCTGTAAAATATTGGAAATATGAATATATTTAATTTATATTTAATTATTTATACTTATATATTTTATATTTAATTTACAGTGGGAACGGAAAGTATTCAGACCCCCTTAAATTTTTCACTCTTTGTAATATTGCAGCCATTTGCTAAAATCTTTTAAGTCCATTTTTTTCCTCATTAATGTACACACAGCACCCCATATTGACAGAAAAACACAGAATTGTTGACATTTTTGCAGATTTATTAAAAAAGAAAAACTGAAATATCACATGGTCCTAAGTATTCAGACCCTTTGCTGTGACACTCATATTTAACTCAGGTGCTGTCCATTTCTTCTGATCATCCTTAAGATGGTTCTACACCTTCATTTGAGTCCAGCTGTGTTTGATTATACTGATTGGACTTGATTAAGAAAGCCACACACCTGTCTATATAAGACCTTAAAGCTCACAGTGCATGTCAGAGCAAATGAGAATCATGAGGTCAAAGGAACTGCCTGAAGAACTCAAAGACAGAATTGTGGCAAGGCATAGATCTGGCCAAGGTTACAAAAACATTTCTGCTGCACTTAAGGTTCCTAAGAGCACAGTGGCCTCCATAATCCTTAAATGGAAGACATTTGGGGCGACCAGAACCCTTCCTAGAGCTGGCTGTCTGGCCAAACTGAGCTATCGGGGGAGAAGAACCTTGGTGAGAGAGGTAAAGAAGAACCCAAAGATCACTGTGGCTGAGCTCCAGGGATGCACTCGGGAGATGGGAGAAAGTTGTAGAAGGTCAACCATCACTGCAGCTCTGCACCAGTCGGGGCTTTATGTCAGAGTGGCCCGACGGACGCCTCTCCTCAGTTCAAGACACATGAAAGCTCGCATGGAGTTTGCTAAAAAAAACACCTGAAGGACTCCAAGATGGTGAAAAATAAGATTCTTTGGTCTGATGAGACCTTTTTGGTCTTAATTCTAAGCAGTATGTGTGGAGAAAACCAGGCACTGCTCATCACCTGTCCAATACAGTCCCAACAGTGAAGCATGGTGGTGGCAGCATCATGCTATGGGGGTGTTTTTCAGCTGTAGGGACAGGACGACTGGTTGCAATCGAGGGAAAGATGAATGCGGCCAAGTACAGGGATATCCTGGATGAAAACCTTCCCCAGAGTGCTCAGGACCTCAGACTGGGCCGAAGGTTTACCTTCCAACAAGACAATGACCCTAAGCACACAGCTAAAATAATGAAGGAGTGGCTTCACAACAACTCTGTGACTGTTCTTGAATGGCCCAGCCAGAGCCCTGACTTAAACCCAATTGAGCATCTCTGGAGAGACCTAAAAATGGCTGTCCACCAATGTTTACCATCCAACCTGACAGAACTGGAGAGGATCTGCAAGGAGGATTGGCAGAGGATCCCCAAATCCAGGTGTGAAAAACGTGTTGCATCTTTCCCAAAAAGACTCATGGCTGTTTTAGATCAAAAGGGTGCTTCTACTAAATACTGAGCAAAGGGTCTGAATAATGTCAACAATTCTGTGTTTTTCTGTCAATATGGGGTGCTGTGTGTACATTAATGAGGAAAAAAAATGAACTTAAATGATTTTAGCAAATGGCTGCAATATAACAAAGAGTGAAAAATGTAAGGGGGTCTGAATACTTTCCATCCCCTTGTATATTTAATTTAACTTTTATCTATGTAGGGCTGAACATATTATCTTCACAGAAATCTCTGGTAGACCAGACAAGTTGGTGCCTAGGCTCGTGTATGCAAACAATGGGATCCAAACCTCATTGTTTTACACATACTTACTTCAAAGGATCCCATGCTGGGATATGCAATGAAGGGAGGCCAACCCATAATCAATACTTAACTTCCCAGGAAAATTCAAGCTAAGCTCCTGCTCAGAATAGTCACAAGGATTTGCATTAAAGGGGGCTGATTTATGCAAAGTATAGGGATTGGAGATGTAGCCAGTCCTAAACCAGGAATAGGGAAGCTCACCAATCAGAGCCACGCTATGCCAACCAATGAGGCATCAGCATGTAATGATATACACAGACTAGATGGGAGGGAAACACACACTTTTATGGGAGAGCAAACATCAGAATGGAACCTTGGTGCAAAGGGTAATTATGGGAAAGGTCTGCATTTTACTTGTAACTAAATATGTTTGTAGATGAATGTTTTCAAGAATATACTCTGTATTCCTTCATGGAATTCTCTTATTTTAACCTAATATCCATACCAGAAACACAGTGTCCTCAAACACAGTAAAAAACACCTATCATACAGCTGTCCCAGTGAACATCTGCACGTCAACATCTGGCACATCTGCCCATCAACAGCTGGCACATCTGCCCGCCAACATCTGCCACATCTGCCCGTGAACATCTGCCCACCAACATCTGGCTCATCTGATGCCAACATCTGGCACATCAGCCCGTGAACATCTGCCCACCAACATCTGGCACATCTGCCCATGAACATCAAGCAGATGTTTATCCCTGATATAAATATTTGTGTAGATGAATCCCTAGTACACTTCACCGGAAGACTTGGCATAAAGCAATACCTCCCCAGTAAAAGAGCCAGACATGGGGTAAAATTTTATAAGGCATGTGACAGGGCCACGGTTACACATATGATTTTATAATTTATGAGGGAAAAGACAGACAGCTAAACCCCCCTGGATGCCCTACCTACATGGGAACAAGTGGCAAAATTGTCTGGCAGCTGATTGAACCATTGCTTGGGAAAGGTTACCACCTATATGTAGACAATTTCTACACGAGTCTCCCACTTTTCCGCCATCTGTACCGAAAGAAGACTGTGGCCTGTGGGACAGCACGGACCAACCGCAAAGGCTTCCCACAGAGATTGGTCGCCAAGAAATTGAAATAGGGAAATGGCCAGTATGCGGACTGAAGAGGTACTAGCACTAAAGTGGAGAGATAAAAGAAGAGATGTCTACATCCTTTCCACAATGCATGATGACACGTTGGTGGAACTGCAGAGAAGAAGAGGCCCCGTCCAGAAGCCAAAATGTGTGCATGAATATAACCTTTACATGGGGGGGGGTGGATATGAACGACCAGCTGATGCAGCCCTACATGGCCACCAGGAAATCAGTGTTTTGGTACAAGAAAGTCACCATTTATTTGATGCAACTAGTCCTGTTCAATTTGTATATTACTTTTTCTAAGTGCACCCAAAGTTCCCTAACCTAAAATTCCAAGAAGACGTTATCACAGCCCTTCTCTATCCTCATGGCCAAGCCCCTCAACTAATTTGCTCTGATACATTAGCCAGACTCCATGAAAGGCATTTTCCCAAAATCCTCCCTCTTACTCAAACAGGTCGCTAACCCCTCCAAAAATGTGTGTGTTCAAGTAGAGAAATTTGCGTGACATCCGATACTACTGTCCCCAATGTCCCTCCCAGCCAGGCCTCTGTATTGGAGAGTGCTATCAGAGCTATTATACTTCACTACACTATTAGTAAAGTGAAGATGATTTTTTCCAGTTTCCACTATCTGTCATTTCTGTCAATGACCCGGACTGTTTAACGACTATGCCTCTGCCAACCATGTTTCTGCCTTCAACGTGAATTGACCTCAGCCTGTTAAATGACCATGCTTTTTGCCTGCCTCTTGAACTGATCATTTGCCCTGCCACTGTACAACACTGGGGTTTCACATATGTGAGGGGCTCCAGAAAAGATTTTCCGAGTGGAGAAAACGTTTTTCTCCGGGTTTTTGTTTTCTCGGATTAGAGTCTGGAGACTCGGAGGCTTCGTAGAGATTTGGGTGGGAAGAAGCCTCTACCCCTGTCCTCAGGTCTTACCTGACCTAGGCCTAATTGTTATAGTGCTGCCTGCTGCCACCTGAACTGGTCATGCCTCTGCCTGCCACCTGAACTGGCCAGCAACGCACCAACGCTATTGCAGCCATTGTGCTACATGCTGGGTGTTTGGTGTGCTCCTGTACCTTCTAAGAAGGGGTGGGCTCCCCTTCAGTCCACCTGCCCTCATCTTTCCATCAGAATCCATGTGCCTCCACTGTGGGGACACTCATAGTTTAGTGTTAGGACCACAGATACTAGGGTGCCATGACGAAGCTCTGTGGCTTACGCATGCGTTTGCAAATGCGTGCGGAATAAACTCCTGTTTTTAACGCAGACTGTTAGATAGGTTCATTTGGTTGTCTGCAAGCTGGTTGGTAAGTAGGCTTGTGTTTTTTCTGGGCATTCCCCAGGCTTTGTTGTAATCCTTTTTTTTTACCCTTTGCTCAGCAGAATGTATTTTGGGGTGTAATTCTTGGTGTGTACATGCTATGTGTTAGAAGCCCGAAGGTGCTACTTGCATGTTGGGCCTATGTATGTGGCCAGGCTGTGGAAAAGTCTCACACATGGGGTATCGCCATACTCAAGACGAGTAGCAGAATGTATTTTGGGGTGTCATTTTTGCTATGTACATGCTACTGTATGTGTTAGAAAGATCTTCTAAATTGACATATATAGAATATATATAGAATATACAATGTATAGAATATACATTGGGGTGTTTTCTTTCCAAAATTGGGTCATTTTGTGGGTAATTCTATTGTCCTGGTGCTCCAGGGCCTTCAAAAATGAAATGTGTAATTTATGTCTTTAGAACGCCTGATGGTGCTACTTGGATGTTGGGCCTCTGTATGTGGTCAGGCTGCGGAAAAGTCTCTCACATGGGGTATCGCCATATTTAGGACGAGTAGCAGAATGTATTTTGGGGTGTAATTGCAAGTATGCCTGCACCGTGTGTGAGAAATAACTTGTAAATATGACAATTTTGTGAAGGAAAAAAACATTTATTTTTATATTTAATTTTCCAAAGCATTGTGGGAAAAAAATTGCAACTTCAAAAAAAATCACTATGCCTCTTACTAAATACCTCAGACTGTCTTCTTTCCAAAAAAGGGTCATTTGGGGGGTATTTGTACTGTCCTGAGATTTTAGGGCCTCAAGAAATTAGATAGGCCATCAGTGCATTAGGATTGATCAATTTTCAATAATGCATAGCATAGCTTGTAGACTCTATAACTTTCACACAAACCAATTATCATACACTTATCAGTATTGTTTTTACCAAAGACATGTAGCAGAATACATTTTGGCCTAAATTTTCGCCAAAATTAGATTTTTTTGGATTTCTTTTAAAACAGTAGAAAAAGTAGAAAAAAGTAGAAAATTTTGTTTTTTTTTTCAAAATATTCCCTTTTTTTCGCTTATATCTCAAAAAGGAAAAAAATGAAGTGGTGAATAAATACCACCAAGAAAAAGCTCTATTTGTGCGAACAAAATGATAAAAATTTCATTTGGGTACAGTGTAGCATGACTGAGTAATTGTTATTCAAAATGCGAGAGCACTGAAAGCTGAAAATTGGTCTGGGAAGGAAGGGGGTGAAAGTGCCCAGTATTGAGGTGGTTAATAGCCATTCAAACCCCTTTGTGTCAATTTGTGTGCATGTTATCAGGCCAAAATCACCGGGGTATGTAAACTTTTGATCAGGGTCATTTGGGTTCTGTTGCCATTATGATTTTAACCCCTTCCCGCTGAGCGTACACAGATGTGCGTATTCGGCTTTCGGGGGTTATACCGGGATGATGCCCGCAGCTGCAGGCTTCATCCCGGTACTGTTTTTTTAGAGCCAGCAATTGGCTTTCCAGGGATAACAACCGATGCGGCTAAAAGCCACTCGGCTGTTATACCAGAGGAGCGGGAGGGGACGTCCCCTTCCGATGTCTCCCGCCGCTCTTACCGGGCCTCCTGTTCCATAATCCGCCGCCTCTGCCGGCTAGGGACAGACTGAAACGAAGCCGTAAGCTCCATAAAGAGTACCTGTCACCACCTATTACTGTCACAAGGGATGTTTACATCCCTTGTGACAGCAATAAAAGTGATCAATTTTTTTTTTTTTAAACAATTTATTAATATAAGAATAAATAAAATAAGAAAAAAAATGTTTTAAGCACCCCCGTCCCGGCGAGCTCGCGCAACAGAAACCGCGTACGGAAGTCGCGCCCACATATGTAAACGGTGTTTAAATCACACATGTGAGGTATCGCCACGATCGTCAGAGCGAGAGCAATAATTCTAGCACTAGACCTCCTCTGTAACTCTAACCTGGTAACCATAAAAAAATTTAAAGCGTCGCCTATGGATATTTTTAGGTACCGTAGTTTGTCGCCAGTCCACGAGTGCGTGCAATTATAAAGCATGACATGTTTGGTATCTATTTACTCGGCGTAACATCATCTTTCACATTATAAAAAAAAATTGGGCTAACTTTACTGTTTGTTTTTTTAAAAATTCATGAAAGTGTCCCTTTTCCCAAAAAGTTGCGTTTAAAACACCGCTGCACAAATACTGTGTGACATAAAATATTGCAACAATCGCTGATTTATTCTCTAGATTCTCTGCTAAAAATATATATATAATGTTTGGGGGCTCTAAGTAATTTTCTAGCAAAAATACGGATTTTAACTTAACTAAACACCAAATGTCAAAAATAGAGCTTAGTCATGAAAGGGTTAAAAAAGTAAACACAGTTGATTGATAATAAATGGCTTTAGCCAAACACTAACCATGAGTGAAAGAAATGTTTTTTTGTTATCATTCATATTCTCTGAAAAATGGCCAAGAAATCATAACTTCTGCCAGGGTATGTAAACTTATGAGCACAACTGTGTGTGTGTGTGTATATGTGGATGTTTTATATATGTTTTTTTCCCCTTTCATGTATATATTGCACATTCCCCTTATATTAATACCCTACAATGTCATTTTTAATAACTGGTTTCTAGCCCTCTTTACACCTTCCAACAAAAGTAGAGTTACTGTAATAGGTACATGCATATCTGTTAATGCAAGTGTTACTTGCATTGAAGAGAACCTGTCATGTACCTACCATTATCTAAGCTAATCATCCATCATCAAAAAGAGACTTTAACAAGTCAAAGCTATTAATATAAATTATTTTTAATATCGATTTAATACAAAAAAATGAATCTAAGTTTGGAATTTTGGTAGATTTCCATTATCTAGGTACTTATAGTTTAGCTGTATCTAACATAAGGCTGGGTTCACACCGTGAGCTGCAGTTGGCCGCAGCGTGAATGCAGTGTAATTGCTGTTCCCAATGACTTCTATTACACTGTTTTGTGAAAGCGTATCAAAGATCCAACATACAGGACTTTGATGCGCTTTCATGAAAACGCAGGTCTGATAGAGGTCAATGGGAGCGCATTTAAAACCAAGTGTAAAACACAGGTAAATCGTGCTGCACCCAAACCACCGCAGTGTGAATGTACAGAATGTTGGGTGATATTCTCTTGTTTAAACAAATCACGATCGAGAAAGTGTGCTTCCAAAATAACTTGAGTGTATCTAAAAACAAAATTGTAATATATTTCAGCTTACCAGCCATCAGATGTGATGGATACACTAGTTCTCTTTTTTTTAATTTATTTTCCCCTGGTAATACTGCCTTTTGAATACAGAATAATTCCACTTCTCAATTCCATCACATGGGGGATGGGGGTTTGGGGCGGTTCTGTAGTTCACAGACATGAATTGGACAGGGCTGATAACACTGCTTTGTACTATAGAGTAACAGGCGGCGTTACCAGTATAGGAAGTTAAGAATCCTCTGAATTCCTGGGTGAACAACAGGTATTTTGCTGTGCTCTTTTTTTTTTTAAAGATGAAACTTCGGAAAATGTGCATATTGGGGAGAAGTACTGAATTTTTTTTTTCTTTTGCCTTCTATACTGTACAGTTTAAAAGACTTGAGCATATGAAATTTTTAATTAAAATAATCAAATATGTTTAGGCTGGGTTCACACTGCTGTGCGGAGCGGCTCACAGCACGGGTCCGATGTGTCCTTGTTACCGTTCCAGGTCTGATTTCGGTCCAAATTTTTGCCTGAATTCGGACCTGAAACAGACCAGAGGCTCCTGTGCAATTCGCTCCGCAAATGCCTGGGAAGATGTGTGAATCGTCTTCATTGAGAGCCGGTCACAGTCTCCTGACATGCGAATTGGATGAGGGGAAACCCGAATTCCAATTCAAAATGGTGTTAACCCAGCCTTAAAGTTGAACTTCAACCTTACCCTCAGTCTTGAACACTTGTACAGTCCCCTCTCCTGTATTGAAATTGCTGACTGATTTCACTGCACCCTGTGAGCCTCTCAAAATATGCATTAGAAGCTACAGTAAGTCAAAGAGTCTCATTTTCTGGCTGGGGAACATCCAGCATCCTCTAACTCACATGTGTTAAACACAAGGCCTCCTGGCCAAACCCTGCTCATCAGGCCATTTCATGTAGCCCTCACACCTCTCCTGTAGCTACAGCACTCCCTTGTCTCTACCCCCATCTTGTCCCAGCAGTCAGCAGCAGAGAGGAGGGCAGAACTCCTACAGCAGACCTTGAGCTTCTCTGTGCAGCTGCAGAGAGGTTTATCTCTGCCCCCCGAGCTCCTCCTACATATCCTGCACCTCTCTGTGAAGCTGCAACACCCCCCTTATCTCCTCCCCCCTGATCTCAGCATTCAGCCCTCCTCTGGTCATCCTCCAGACCCTGCACTTTCTGCTTCCCAGCAGCAGCACAAGGTAAGAGGGGTGCACTTGATGTAAGGGAGATGGGGTGCTCTTGACTTTTGATAGTGGGGGGCTCTTGACATCTGATGTAAGGGGGATGGGGTGCTTTGGACATCTAGTCTTACAGATACAACTGGCCCTATGAGGGCAACCATAATGCTGAGGTTGCCCGTGATGAAATTGAGTTTGACACCCCTGATCTAAATCTTTCCTCCACAAACCCTACTGTTTCTGGCTTGGTCCTTTTAAGTTAGCCATACATGACTCCAATTTCCTAAATTTGAGCCGTGGATAGTCCTGTCGGTACTAGCCGACTCCACTAAACTTTGAACAAAAACTTTAAGGAGCCAGGTGGAAAACTGTCATTCGAACATTTACTGCATCCAGTCTGATGGAGTTGCTGTTCAAAGATTCAGACAGATGCAGGCTCTTTGACTGTTGGAATACAATAGCCAGCTGCAGAGAGTCCACCAGACTGTTTAGCATGGATGGAAGAATCAAGGCTGAACAAGAAAAAATTTGCAATGTATGGCAAACCTTACTTACTGGATTTCATTCAAAAGGAAATGGGGACTTTAGACGAAGCAGTTGAAATGCGGAGGTGTTCTGCACCTTTGTGGTTTATTGAGCATGTTACTGGTGTTTGGGGCTTTTTCCTTCAGTGGGGGAGCTGCGATGCGCCCTGTGGGTCCTCCCCTTACACTTCCTGTGTTCAGAAGGTTCGGGTGGACGCCCCTTCGCGCATCGGCGCCACGGTCCCTTTATGCGCAGGATGTCAGTTCTGACGCCACTGCACTGACGCTTAGAGTACCAACTGCGTGTTTCATTTTTGGGAGTGGTTTTGGCGCCAATCACTGAGCAATCATCTAGCTCAGGTGCGGACGCCCTCCCCCCCTCCCGTGGGCTCACGCACGTGGCGTTGGCGGCGTGTATTTATATGTTTCCCAGTTGGAGTGGGCTGTCTACATGGCTAGTCTCCTCCTGGAGTTCCTGCACACTAGCTGTCTTTCCGCCGGTGTTGCATGGTATGCAGCATTGGGTAAGTGTCTTTGGGATTAGGTTCACCTTGGTTGTCATGTTTTTGTTTTGTTTTCATAGCACACCTTATCCTTTTTATTTAGTTTTACCTATTTCATCACTTTTCATTAGTTTATTGATATAATTATAATAAATGCGTCAAGCTATAATTGATGCTACAGTTATACCAATTATGCCTCCATGATGTCACCAATAAAATTTTAATACAATTATACCTATATATACCATGCAATTACAGATATAGTTACCGGGCATGCCACCTTTGGCATTTTTAGGCCATATTGCTGCTTCATATATCTCTACTCTGATTATTATGTATTCATTATGATTATGTGTTCATTTATATATACTTTTTTATCCATCATGCCTATACCTTGTGCTAATTATATGTGTATGTATATATATGAAATCATTTTTCTACTATACCTGTTATGAATAAAATATATGTTTTACTCTCACCTCCGCATTTCAACTGCTTCATCTAAAGTCCCAATTTCCTTTTGAATGTACCTGATACTGGGATGGAGGCGCCTAACCGCGCCTCATTTAAAGTTCCAAAAAATCCCTCTTTATAGAGTACTTACTGGATTTCAGTTCTTTCAATAATGAAGGTTCAGCATCATATGTGAAAGTTACCTACAGCAGCCTGCATGAAAATGTACCCTACGTAGGTATAGCACCCCCTAGCTTTGCTAAAGTGCTATAGGTAGAGTTTTTGGATAGTGCAGGTAAATTTGTTCAGGCTTGGCTGGCAGTGTTTTTTCCTGGGTTGGGCAGAGATCCAGGGAGGGCTGGATGACTCACAGGCAGCATCACTGAGACCCCCCCCCCCTCGAACTAGAAACTCCCAGGAGAATGGGAGGGGAGATAAGGAGAAGTTGCCTGGAGTATTCTGAGGGCCCAGCTTAGGAAAGTGTGGAGTTTGGGTGGAAGCTGGGGATAGAGTTTTAGGCTGTCGGAGGCCTTTGAAAGTAGCTCCCTAGTCTGGGGGGGGGGGGGGGGGTGAACTCAGGCCTTGGCGCAGAAGGGACCCTCCTAATAACACACGGAGGGATCCTTACCAGGAGGCACGGGAACAAGGAGAGAACAGTAGGAGGACACTGCCAGGCAAATCTCCAGGGTGGAAGACTGCCAGATGGGCTGGTGAGTGACACACAGTCTGGAGGACTGAGAAGCAACCTGAGAGGACTGGGTGAGAGCAGTCTGGGATGGATACAGAGTCAGTTAGGAGGACTGTGGTGGAACGGGCAGCAGAAAGGGGCAGCTGCAGCCAGGTGTTTGTGGTGCCTGAAGAGGTCGTACTGGGAGTAGTAGTAGTAACAGATAGGACAGCTGTGCACTAGGACTTTCTTTGCTACACTAAAGGGGCCAGTAAGGGGCATTTACTACTGCTCCAATTGAGTGTTTATTAAACCATTCAAACAGTGTCAGCTGGTCCTGGGTGTTGTAGTTCCACAAGCAAGAGTTGTGCTGGAGGAGTTGAAGCATATCTGCAAGCAAGTTTTGTGCAGGAGGAAGAGGAGTGTATTTACTTTGTGTGTATATAATAGTTTGTAGCAAGAGATATACAAATAAACCGCCCCTGAATCTCTCTTACTCCACTGCGCCAAAGAAAAGTGCAAAGCTATATAAAAGATGTGTAAATGAATACAAAATGTGTGTACATACACAGTGTACAGTCAAAAAAGCTGCCACCTAAATAAATACATAAACTGATCAGAATCCCAAAACTATACCTCTCACACGTGTACAGATAGAGATAGCGGTGCTAATATAAATTGTGTAAAATAATGGGTCAGAGCAGTATAATGCCTATGACCCTCTACTTATGCATAAAAATATTAATAATAATAATATTAGTGTCATGAAAAATATTAATTTTATCATGAAAAGAAATTTCTTTAACACCCAGTGAAAAGTGTCACTATAAATAATAAATTACAAGAAATGAATGATCAAGTTCAACAGTTGTTTTTCAATCTTCTTGTGTGAAAAATCTTCTACTCTTCCACCACACCACCGTGATAGTGACACCACTCCCTCTGAAGAGCGCACTCACCAGATTGTATAGCCTCCCACTCTCGTGTTCGGCAAAACAGCAATTGAACCACACCTGGGTTGCATGTGATGAACCGTGACTCCAATCAAGCCAGCTCCATATGTGAAAAAATGAATAAAGTGCTCCACATAGCGTGATACCATTTTGACAGATTTAAAAAAACCATTCAAACACACTTCAATGGTTACACTCACTTTTAAACTAAAACATAAAAGCCTTTAAAAAGAAATCCACAGAAAGCACAGCAAGCAACAGGATCAGTGATCCAACGGTGCACCGCGGTCACAGCGGACCTGAAGTGTAAACTGGTGTATCTCTCACCCAACCTTCTAAGGCCCAGCCATCCGATCGGTGTAGTCCTCCTCAGACAGCGGCATCTAATTTCAGTGCGATGGAATGCCGTGTAACTATACCCAGGACATGTTTCGTCGAAAAGACTTCTTCAAATGCCATTTGAAGTCCTCTATCGCCTCCCCATGGTTCTGGAGGTCCATGGAAACTTCTAGAAGCTAGTGGGTGGAGGTAAAGAGACTGGGTCTGAATGTTTATGGGAGTTTGGACCAATCCTCAGGCAGAAGGCCTGGCAGGTTGGTCAAACTGGTCCATAAATATTGAAGTTGGCCAGTTGGGTGGAAGCTGGAGTGCTGAGACTGTGTTGTGAGGCTTGGGAGGGGACCCCAGGGCTGGAAAGGAGAGGAAGCTCAAGAGAGGGATCTCCGTTACCTTTCACTCTTATTCAGAAGACACCCTGGCAAGGATGACCTGGACAGCAAGAAGCCTGAACAGAAGTCTTACCCAAAGCAGCAGGATTCAAAGGACAGTGGGGTGGATTTACTAAAACTAGAGAGTGCATAATTCAGTGCAGCTGTGCATGGTAGCCAATCAGCTTCTAACTTCAGCTTGTTCAATTAAGCTTTGACAAAAAAAAAAAAAACTGGAAGCTGAATGATTCCTATGCAGAGCTCCACCAGATTTTGCACGCTACAGTTTTAGTGAATCAACCCCTCTGTGAGTACCTCTGCACCCCCAGTGCCTATAAGGGAGAAGGCTGCCAGATGCAGCATGCTTTCAAAGGGAAAGTGTCTCAGCTAAACCTAAATCCCTAGCTCTGAGACACTTTTCAAGTCAGCCAGGTGGGCTGGTATTATTTGCAAGTGTTGGATTTTGTGAGATTCTACTAAGGCAGGGATATGAAATTAGCGGACCTCCAGCTGTTGCAGAACTACAATTTGCTAGGCAGCACAGTGGTGTAGTGGGTAGCACTCTCACCTAGCAGTAAAAAGGGTCGCTGGTTTGAATCCCAACCACGACACTACCTGCCTGGAGTTTGCATGTTCTCCCTGGGCCTGCGTGGGTTTCCTCCGGGTACTCCAGTTTACTCCCACACTCCAAAGACATGCTGGTAGCTTAATTGGCTTCTGTCCAAAATTGGCCCTAGTATATGAATGTGAGTTGGGGACCTTGGATTGTGGGCTCCTTGAGGGGAGGGTGCGATGTATGTGTGGAGCGCTGTGTAAATTGACAGCACTATATGGGTACCTTAAATATATAATAAAATAAATAAGCATCTTAATGAGACACAATGTACAGGGATGGGGAGAATTGTAGACACACACACCCACACTCACTCAGGTTAAACTGGATGGACTGGTGTCTTTATTCAACCTTACTATGTAATTCCCATGAGGCATAGCAAGGCTCTGAGAGCCACAAGCATGACACCCAGAGGCAGAGGCATGATGGGACTTGTAGTTTTGTCTGCTAATTGCAAATCCCTGTACTAAGGGGACACAGTGCTCCTACATACACTCAGTTCTACTAAGGGGACGCAGTGCTCCTGCATACAGTTTGGGACTTTGTGATGTTTCACCATAGGGGACTTAAAACAGGAAATCTTGCTACTGATCCATTAGAGCAGTGGTCATCAACCCTGTCCTCAGGGCCCACTAACAGGCCAGGTTTTATGTATTACCTTGGGGGGATGCAGACTAGAATACTGCAATCACTGAGCAGGAAATGATATCACCTGTGATGTATTTCAGTTATCTTGCAAACCTGGCCTGTTAGTGGGCCCTGAGGACAGGGTTGATGACCACTGCATTAGAGACTTCAATTATTCTGGAGGGAGTACAGTCCAGGATCTGCATTTTTGTGTTTATAGAGAAGGAAGATTGTCTTTAAGTTGTTCTGCCAAGTCAAGTTGAGTATCCTCATCCAAGTTGTTTTCTCTCAATAGAACAACAAAAACAAGCCCATGGAATGGTTTTGCAAGTTGAAAAATCTGTGATGCCTGGTTGTGTAGGAATAGGGGGACCCAACATTCAGAGGCTCCCTAGGGGGTAGCACTACACATAGAGAAGCACAAAGACCTAGTGATGACATAGCTGGGTATGTATTAACAATTGAATGTTTTTTCTAAAGGGAGATTAAACTTCAGCTTTAAATGTTTCAATTTTTATAGAACTCTAGGACCACTACTGTGTAATTTTAGTAAAAGGCTACACTTTTTAGAGAGTGGCTTTTTATTACACGTGTGTTTGTTTGACTGTTCCAATATACAGTAGTTGTCTATTACAGTTGTAGCAATCTGCAGGTACTAGTGTCTGTAAATGGCCTCTGGCTGGATGTGTGGTTGAGGTGACCACTGCTGTTCCTGCTCCACAGTCAGGACTGGCTGCTGCCATTCCTAAGGCTGGTGAAGAACAGGCACCCCGGTGAGCTGTACTGTCAGTAACCATCCCCCTTAGAAAGGAGAATCAGAGAAAGTGGGGAATCTGTTTATTTGAACCTCTATAGCCATAAGATGGGGTAGAAGCAGCCATGCACAGGGTCCAGTTAACCAGGTGTCTGCTGCAGTGTACCCTTATGCCGCGTACACACGGTCGGACTATTCGGCTACAAAAGTCCGACAGCTCGTCCGACAGACTTTCGACTGACTTTTGGCGGACTTGCGGCAGACTTTCTAATGAACGGACTTGCCTACATACGATCACACAAAAGTCCGACGAATTCGTACGTGATGACGTACACCAAACTAAAATAAGGAAGTTGATAGCCAGTAGCCAATAGCTGCCCTAACGTGGGTTTTTGTCCGTCAGACTAGCATACAGACGAGCGGATTTCTGGGTCCGGCGTAGTTACGACGTAAAGATTTGAAGCAAGTTCCAAATCTAAAGTTCGTCAGATTTGCGGCTGGAAAAGTCTGCTGAAAGTCCGGGGAAACCCACACACGGTCGGATTGTCAGCCGGCTTTGGTCCGTCGGCGTCCGTCAGACTTTTGTAGACGAAAAGTCGGACCGTGTGTAGGCAGCATTAGTTTTGATTTGACAGCGCTTGAGTCATATACTTATTCTATAGGAGGACTGTGTTGTACTGCATTCAGAGACTGTGGGGTGAGAAGAGGAGTGGAAATACAGTTGTTGCAGTGTACTGTATGAGAAGTTTTGCTGTGAAAGAGACTGTGCCACATAGGAGAGGCTTCTCTTGAGCAGTCTGAAGATTACTTAAAGTGACAGAGTCCTCAATCTACAAAGTTAATGGATTAATGGCGTCCTGGACCTTTCCCAAACCCTATCCAAGTTAAAATCTCCTAATATATACAAAAACAACCATTCCATTGACTGTTCTCTGACTTCGAGTGACTGTCACAAGTGCTGGTTGCTTGGCTATCGGGCTGGAATGTCTCCTGGATGAACGTTTTAAATCAAGCAGCTCCTACAGGGGTATCACTACACAGTGTGCGTCAAAGTTCTGATTTATTGGTTTGAGTTTAGCATAGAGTCTTTCTACTACATTCAGCCTAATTGAAGGCAGGTCTGACTAAGAACCATTCAGATTCTGTTGTACATGTGCTGACATGAAACATGCTGACAGGGGGAGAGAGCAGAGTGAGCAGGTGGATTAACATGTCAAGGTCCAATCACGCTCTGTCTGGGAAGTGACCGAGCTGTATTGTTTAACTGCAGGACAGAAAACCCACGTTCTAGATGTGCTGTTGGTCAGGGCTGTGTAAATCTCAGGACTGCCTGGACAAAATTACACATTGTTTGGCATATAAAACAGATACTATAAACATATGTATTGCAACTATGTATTCCAATTTTTGTCTGACATTTATACATTTAGGTGATGATGGGTCCCATATACTATCCATATTACAAACTATAGTGTTTGTTGCAAAACTATTGCAAAACCTTTTATTCCATTGAAATCTTATCACAGAATTGAATGTGTATGGACCAACAAATCCTAAAATCTTTCGTGGGTGTGGGATTTCCGGTGGCTCACAGTTAACTTATAAAATAGAAAACCACCAAGGATTATAACTAATTCATAACTAACAATTTCATAATGCATAGTAGTTTTAAATGTATTATGAGAGGCGGCTCTCTAATTAGGAAAATTTGTCGGTCGCCTAAGGCCTCGCACTCACAGGGGCCTCGAGGCCACCTAATTTGCCTGATGTGTGTGGGAGTGGGAGTGAATTTCCCCTGGTCATTTTCTCCAAGCTGGTGGGATGAGCGAGCCGGGCTGGTAAAGGGTCTCTAGTATACCGCCACATCGCTGCTGTCACGTACCTGGTCTGAGGCCAAAGTGCTGAGAGGGCTTTCGTTGCGGCTAAGTGCAGTACACCCCCTGAAGATGGTAGAGAAGGTGTACTGCCCAAATAACCACAGGTTGCCAGATGGGTACAGTAGTACAGTACTCCAGTAGAGCCAGTGGTCACCTGAAGTATATCGGATGATGCAGGATACACAGCTGGGCCAAAGTCTCTAGGGATCCTCAGTACACTTGGCAATGGTGTGTGCAAAAGCAGTAGTTAAAGCTAGGCCAGGGGTCAAACGATGTGGATCCGACAAAGAGAAGAGGCAGGTAGCAGGAACAGCATCAAGCCAAGGTCAAATACAGGAAGGCAAGCCAAGAACAGGTAATGGTGGCAAAGTCCGTGATGCAAGCTGGGATCAAACACTGGAGACAGCAGCGAAGTCGGTAGAGCAAGTCAGGGGGTCAAAACAGGGGAGCAGATCAGACAGGTCAGGAGCAAGCTGGGTCACAAAAGGAAATCCAAACAGAATATGCACAGAGGCTCAGGCTGATGACAATCCAGCAATGTGATGGGCTCAGCAGCAGTCTTATATAGGCTAATAAGTGGCCGCATCTGTCACATTGTGCGCCTATTGCACACACGCATTCGCCAATTAGTGCCCTCACGCATGCACATTTGCGGCATCGCAAACCTGCATACGCCCGGTCGTTCTTCTTGCGCCAGTGCATATGGCAATGCCCGGAAGCGTCCATTACCAGTACTGGCACTATTGCCAGTTCTCCTACTGCCATTTGCCTGACAGTGCCCCCCCCCCCCCAAGGGGCAGCCTCCGGATGCCCAAAAGGGCCAGTGTTTCAGGATGTCTGTTTTAAAAGTCTTGTACAAGTCTAGGGGCATGTACGTTGCTTGCAGGCTCCCAAGAATTGTCTTTGGGGAGGTACCCCCTCCACTTTATGAGATGCTGGGCTTGCCTACCTCTCCTCCGGCAATCCATAATGGCCTCTACTTCAAACTCCATTTCCCCTTCCATCGAGACTGGTGGTGGAGATAACTCTTCTCTCCCAGGAAAGGGACTTGGTGGTTTGAGCAGCGAGATATAGAACACCGGATGAATTTTGTAGGAATTGGGTAGTACCAGCTCGAAAGTCACCAGGGGCCGATGAGTTTCGGCCCAAGCTTCCGGGAGGGACACGAGAGCTTGAGGTTTACTGAAGAAAACCATACCTTGTCCCCAATTTTAAAGACAGGATTTTCTCTTCTCTTCCTATCATGGAACTTCTTATAGTCCTCTTGGGCTTTTTGCATGGCCTCCTGAAACAACTGATAGTTGATTTGAATGTACTTTATTCGATCCTGAACTGTGGGGGCAGATGCTTCTGGTATGATACTTGGTAAGAAGGAGGGAGAGAACCCGTAATTTGCCCAGAAAGGAGACTGATTAGTGGCTGCATGCAATGAGTTATTATATGCAAACTCTGCACAGGGAAGACCCAGTCGTTCTGCGAGCAAGTACAGAAACACCATAGATACTGTTTCAGGATTTGATTTGTCCTTTCTGTTTGTCCATTGCTTTGAGGGTAAGCTGAGGACTGAGATACTTCTATTGATAAGGGCTTGCAGAGATCTCTCCAGAATTTGGAGGTAAACTGTACCCCTCTGTCGGAGACGATATTATCTTGTAGTTCATGTAGCCTAAAAATCTCCTTAATGAACATGTTTGCTGTGTCTGAAGTGGAGGGTGTGCCAATCATCGGTAGGAAGTGTGCCATTTTGGAAAAGTTATCCACTACTACCATAATGGTGGTGAATCCCCCAGAGGGGGGCAGGTCTATTATATAGTCCATGGATATCTCTTTCCAGGGTTGTCCAGGAATAGGCAATGGTCTCAATAGATCCCATGACTTAGCGTTGGACCCATTGCTGTGCTGGCACGTGATACAAGAGCTGCCATACTTTTTGCAATCTTGTCTTATGCCCCGTACGCACGATCGAACTTTCTGACAACAAAACCGTGGAATTTTGTTCAAAGGTTGTTGGCTCCAACTTGTCTTGCATACACACGGTCACACAAATGTTGTCCAATAATTACAAACGTAGTGACGTACAAGACATTAGGAACGCTAGTTTTACAAGACCGAGCGCTTCCGGCTCGTACTTGATTCCGAGCAGGCGTGGACTTTTGTGCGACGGACTTGTGTACACACGATCGGAAAGTCTGACAACAGAAATTTGTTGCTGGAAAATTTGAGAACCTGCTAGACAACATTTGTTGGCAGAAATTCCGCCAACAAATGTTCGATGGAGCATTCACGCTGTCGGACTTTCCGCCAACAAGCTCACATCCAACATTTATTGTCGGAAAATCCGATCGTGTGTACGGGGCTCTAGACTGGGCCACCAAAACAAGCTCTGAACAAGTTCAGAGGTTCTTTGTATTCCAAAATGGCCGGCAAGCTTATCATGATCATGCAAAGTCTTTAGTCAGACTTGGAGTCTGACTGTAGAACAAAAATTTTGTTCAGATGCCACAAAAACCCATCTTGGTTTCTCAATGAGGATACTTCTGGTCCAGTACACTGGGTAGAGGCTTGCTTGATCAAAGTCTTCGAGTCAGGCTGAATAAGCAAAAAAATGCTGTGTAGATAAGATCGCACTTGGCTCTGCTGATTCAGGGGTGTCAGGGAACATTCCGGAGAGCACATCCACCTTCCCATTTCTGGAACCTGGCCGATATGTACCGTATATACTCGAGTATAAGTCAATCAGAGTATAATTCGAGGCCCTAATTTACCACAAAAAAATGGGAAAAATGTATTGACCCGAGTATAAGACGAGGGTGAGAAATGCACAGCTACTGTAAGTGGAAAAGAGGGTCAACAATGCCCATTTGCAGCCTCACTGTGCCCATTTGCAGCCATAGGTCCCCTGAACTTCAAACTCGGTAGTTAGGGGTTCCTAGATGCCCCCTAGCTGCAGCCAAAATTTGGGGTCTCTGAACCCAAAGGGTCCTGAAATGACATTGCTGCAGATGGACACAGTTGACCGACTTTGGGGCCCCGTATCTCGGGGCCACTTGGTGCTAGGAACCCCAAATTTTGGGTGCAAACCCAGTGGAACTAGCACCATAAAATATACAAAGCTGGGGTTTCTAGCACCAAGTGTCCCCGAGCCCCATATATCAGTTCAGAAAATGTCCTAGAACTAAGTGGCCCTGAGATACAGGACCCCAAATTCGGTTCCGAAAATGTCAAGCACTTTTCTGCAGCAGAGAATGGCATTTTCTGAATCGAATTTGCGGCCCCGTATCTCGGGGCCACTTGGTGCTAGGAACCCCAAATTTGGTGTGCAAACCCAGTGGAACTAGCACCATAAAATATCCAAAGCTGGGGTTTATAGCACTAAGTGTCCCTGAGACATAGGGCCCCAAATATCGGTTCAGAAAATGTCAAGCACTTTTCTGCAGCAGAGAATGACATTTTCCGAACCTTCTTTGGGGCCACTTGGTGCTAGGAACCCCAGCTTTGGATATGTTATGCTACCAGTTTCACTGGGTTTGCACACCAAAATTGGGGTTCCTAGCACCAAGTGACCCTGAGATACGGGGCTGCAAAGTAGGTTCGGAAAATGAAATTTTTTGCTGCAGAAAAGTGCTTGACTCGAGTAAGTCGAGGGGGGCACTTTCAGCACAAAAAAACGTGCTGAAAAACTCGACTTATACTCGAGTATATACGGTAATATGAAGATTGAACATGGAGAGGAACAGGGCCCATCGGGCTTGATGGGGTCTTAAACGTTTAGCTGTTCTGAGAACTACAGGTTCTTATGGTCGGTAAAGATCATAATGCGATGAGCGGTACCTTCCAGCAAATACCTCCATTGTTCTAAGGCAGATTTAATGGCCAATAGCTCCCAATCTCCTACATCATAATTTCTCTCTGGTGAACTCATTTTCCGAGAGAAGAAAGCTACGGGATGGAGAAGAGCCTCAGGTTTCTGTTGTTGGGACATGACTGCCCCTGTGGCCACTTCGGAGGCGTCTACTTCCAACACCTAAGGCAGGGTTGGATCTGGGTGCTGTAGGATTGGTGCAGAAGTGAACAGACTCTATAATTTATCAAAGGTTGTCTGAGCTTCTTGGGTCCACTGGAACTTGACCTGCTGGTGGATTAACTGAGTGGGTGTGATGGTGGCAGAGAAATCCTTCACAAACCTCCGGTAGAAGTTGGAGAACCCCACAAAGTGCTGAACACCTTTCTTGTCTGAAGGAGCTGGCCACTCTAATATTGCCTTCACCTTTTGTGGGTCCATTGCAATTCCCTCTGTGGAAATGATAAGACCCAGGAATCGAATAGAAATGTTTTCAAAGTCACATTTGTCTGCCCTAACATATAGTTCGCGTTTCCTCAGGGTTGAGAGCACTTTCTTTACGTGAGTTCGATGAAGCTCCAGAGAGGCAGAAAAGATGAGGATGTCATCGAGGTAAACAATTACAAAGTGGTCAAGGAATTCCCGGAAGATATTGTTTACCAGGTGCTGGAACATGGCTGGGGCATTGCATAATCTGAACGGCATAACAAGATATTCGAAGTGCCATCTTCCACTCATCACCCTCACGGATACAGACAAGGTTATAGGAGCCCCTCAGATCTAATTTAGTGAAGATCCTTTAAAAAAGTTCAGGAACAAGAGGGAGCAGGTATTGATTTTTTATGGTGATTTTCTTGAGTTCTCTATAGTCCACAACTCAATGTGCTGTCTTTCTTCTCAACAAAGACTATACCGGCCCCAGCAGGAGAGGAGGAAGGATGAGTGAACCCCTTTTCCAGATTTTCATCGATATACAACCGTAAAGTTTCCAGCTCGCCTTCAGATAGGGGAAAAATTCATCCAAACAGGAGTTCGGCACCAGGAAGTAGTTCGATTGGACAATCATAAGGCCGGTGAGGTGGGAGGACATCGGCCTTTTTCTTGTCAAAAACATCCATGAACTCTTGATAAGCTGGTGGAATGTTCTGGTGATTCCTGGGAACTGGTTGAATGGCCAAACAGCTGCCAGGACTACTGGAGCTGGAACCAAAGCAGTGTTGCAGGCAATAAGCAGAAGAAAAAGAGATCTCCTTCTTGGCCCAGTTGATTTGTGGGTTATGTGCCTGGAGTCAAATTCCCAGGATGATGGGGAACATGGGTGAGCATAAGACATTGAAGCAGATGAATTCTTGATGGTCGGAATTTGCAATAGTGAGGATGGGTCTGGTTTCCTGGGTGACAAGTCCAGAGCTGGGCAGGGAACCATCGGCCAAATGTACTTCAAGTGTTTGTTTCTTCTCATAGAGGGGTACACAAAGTCTCTTGGCTAGGGATAAGTCCAGGACGCAGCTACATGCCCCGGAATCAATGATTGCTTGGAGCCTGACCTCCCCTTCCACCACCTGTAGGGAGACAGGGGAACGAGGTGAGAATGGGAAGATCCAGAGACCTGGAAATGCATGGGACTTCGTAGGTAGCACTTACTAGGTCGCACGGGACAGTTGCATAGAAAATGTCCAGCCCCTTCGCAGTAGAGAAGAAAGATTGATCTACCGTTGGCGTTGCTTCTCTTCAGGAGTAAGGGAAGAATGAACCAGGCCAATTTGCATTGGTTCCCCTTCAGAGGTTGCAGGGCCAGCAGATACAGGTGCAGGTGCAACAGCAGGTGGAATCTTGGGTAGCATCCAGGTAGGCCACAAGGCTTAAGCACGTTCTGACTACTTCTCCTGCAGGGGCCTGTCAAGCTGAATGGCTAGTTGAATAAGTCGTTCAAGAGTAGCATTAGCCAGGGGGCATGGCCTGGACGGCGATGGGATAGAACACGTGTGAGCAGAGCTCCACTCGTGATAGATCCTGAACTCAAAATCCTGCATACGGCAAATTTCTGGCCCCCTTCTTGTGAAATTTGTGCTTGATATACCTGCCCCATCATGTCCCCACCAAAGAGGAATACCAACGCTTCTTCTTCCTTGGATAGATATCAGAGACAGGAGCGGGACCTGGAGGAACAAGATGGCGACGCCGCGGCAGCACATGCTGCTTCACACACAGAGCATGAGGCGGCTGACACAGCGAAAATCCTGGAGGCAATTTCTTTATGCCAATCCACTCTGACAACAAAGATTGAGGAAGTGAAGGTGAACATATCCTTGATTCGTCAGGACATGACTAAGATCCGGGAACAGGTAACCGAGGCAGAGACAAGACTGAGCCGAGCAGAGGACACGCTGTATCCCCTACAACACTGCAGCTGGCCCAAAAACAGGATGACCTTGAGAACCGTGCCCGCAGGTCCAATCTTCATTTTATTGGTCTTCCTGAGGGCTCTGAGGGCTCTGATCCTGCCACCTTTCTCGAGAAGCTCCTGATCACCACAGGGAGGCTTTCTCTGCCACATTTGTGGTAGAGCGTGCCCACCGAATGCCCGCACGATGCCCACCCAAAGGCGCACCGCCACGCACATTCATAGCCAAGCTATTGAATTACAGGGACAGGGACACTATCCTTCGCTTGGCCAGAACCAAGGGAAATATCCCTTTCCAATGGGGATTTGGGTCGGCGTTCCCGGACTTTTCTGCGGAGGTCCAGAAACAAGGTGCCCGCTTCATGGAGGTTAAACGACGTTTAAGAGCTTACCACCTGAAATACGCAATGCTTTTTCCAACCGCCTCCGTGTGGTGGGGGAAGATCGGGCACATTTCTTTGAAGATCCGGCGCTCGCTTCGACTTGGCTAGATCAGCGTGATGCAGAAAAGAACCGTCCCGCCTGATGGTACCTTCAACAAGATGTACTATGTGAATGTAAGTTTACTCTTCTGCTCATATGTGAAACCTGGCCCTCATAACGACTCTTTTTTAGACTCTTGATACACGTGTCCCCTTGGCATGCCAAGACTACCCTCGAATCAGCCTGGCGGTGTCTATAACTTTTTTGTCTGCAATGTCAGATGCTTAATGACATGTACCCCTCTTTTCACATTGAGCAATGATCATTTACATCAGGGGTCTCCAAACTGCGGCCCGAGGGCCAGATGTGGCCCTTTGCTAGCTTTTATGCGGCCCTTGGGGCACAACTCCTTCCACTGATATGAGGCACTATTCCACTCACTGACACCAACAATGGGGAATTATATCTTCCACCGATACCAATGATGGAATACTATTCCTCCTACTAATATGGGGAATACTCCTCCTATTGACCACCAACCCTGAGGCCATATTTATTGTCACTGATGCTGGGCCCATGACATTTTCTGCCCCTGCAGGCCACAATCTGGCCCTCCTAAAGTCTGAAGGGCAATAAAGTGGCCCTTTGTTGGAAAAGTTTGGAGACCCCTGATTTACATCATACCAGCAGGACTGCCTAAGTATGGGCCTTAGACACTTGATTGATAAAGATTGGCGGTGAACGCCTTACTGTCTAACATGGGAGGTGGATGGGCCCAAATACGTGTGGTGTACTGGTATCCTCCCTCCATTCCCCCTTTTTCTTTATCCCATACAGGCGAACTTTACAGTTTATCTAGCAGGAAACTCTGTTGTTTGTCTTTCATATTTTCAAAAATGTTTCTTTTTTCTTTAATCAACGTTACTCTTTGCTATATATCACGGTCGTGAGGACGGTTATCTGTAATTCAACTTTACGGTGATTGACAAGTTTTACCGTCTGTTAATTACATTGCTGGGACTACCACCAGCGTTTATTGCCCCCACCCCCCCCCCCCCCACGCAGGAGGTAGATGCACTGTCATTAGTGCAGCTAAAGAGCCCTTCACGGGTAATAGGTTGAGTAGTGCGATCTGTCTTACCTGAGTGGTTAGTTTGAAGCTGAGTTACAGTTGCACGGGTTCTGGGTTTTATTCCCCAGCCAAGTTTGGGAGGCTGAGGGTTGGGAGGGGGGAATGGGTTTTTTGTCGGTTAAGTTTAAGGAATATTGTTTATATTATAACTAGAGCTCTTAGTAGTATACACATGCGGTATAATTTACTGTTGAAATGTTGCGGCATACCCAAGTGGTGTGGAGTGTGTGTGTCTATGCCCTGGGAAATGCTCTGTATTCGCCTTATACAAATTGCTCAATCCATAAAATATGGCTAATATAAAGTTCCTCACCTGGAACGTCAGAGGTATCCGAAACAAGCTTAAGCGTACTGCAGTTTTTGGTTGCCTTAAGTCCTACCGAGCGGACATATCTGTTCTGGTTGAGACGCATGTTACTGGCCAGCTTCAAATCGCATTAAAACAACCATGGATAGGATGGGCTTATCATGCCGCACACACTCTGTACTCTCGGGGGGTCTCCGTCTTAATCGCTAAAACTACCCCATTTTGTATTATTTTGGTGCGGACGGATCTCCAGGGCAGGTTCATTTTCTTGCATTGTACTTTGTTTGGCATGCATTATCTCATAATGGCATTCTACATTCCCCCACCGTACACTTCAAATCTAGCTGTAGAGGGCTTTCTATATATGGCGCAACATCCCACAATCCCGGCCATTTGGCTCGGGGATTTTAATATGGTCTTAAATCCAGCAGCGGACAGGTTACAGCTGAATCGGAGTGCACAACTCCCTTCCAATACCCGTTTTGGGCGCACACTTACGGAATTCTCGCTTACTGATACGTGGTGTTATAAACACCCAGACACTCAGGCTTTCTCATGTTTTTCAGCGACACACTCCTCTATGTCCTGAATAGACCTCATACTGATTTCGGATAATTTGCTTCCCTTGTTGAAAGACTCTGGCTATCACACTAGGTTTCTTTCTGACCATGCTCCATGTTGGGCTTCATTGCAGTTTGCCCCAATTTCAGGGCCCCATGTGTGGCGTCTTCATTCCTTTTGGCTCTCAGCTTTGGGGGATCAAGAGGACACACCTGGGGAATGGCAGTTTTTCTTAAATACTAACAGGGGAACAGCTCCAGTGGACATGGTCTGGGAGACATTAAAGCTTCATGTCCGTGCCACTTTATCTGCACGCATAAATAGACTGAAAGCCTCCTCAAAGGTATTAATTTCACAGGCCACTGAAAAACTAGACTCAATTACAAACGACTTTAGGATGGATCCCACGCAAGCCAAAGCATCAGCTCTTATGCTTCAAACTCGAATGGTAGACCAACTACATTTTGAAAAGGCCAAGCAGAAGCTTTTCTTTTCTAGGCAAAGGGTATTTGAGCAGGGTGAGCGATCTGGTAGACTTTTAGCATACCTGGCCAGGCAGGATACTAGGCCACCAGTGGTAGTCTCCCTACTGGATTCACAAAATACATTATTAACGGACCCTGCATTAGTGGCATCGGCTTTCCGAGCCTATTATGCAGAGCTGTATTCCCCTCAAGTAAAGGTCACCGCACAGGAAACTCAGGCCTTCCTTCAAAACATTCCTTTTCCACAAATTTCTGAATCCCAGTTGGTAAACCTAGAGGCCCCTCTTACAGCAGACGAGATTACGTCGGCAATAGCATCCCTGGCACCCACAATGGCCCCTGGTCTGGACTGTCTACCTTTGGATTTTTATGCAGCATACCCTGAGGAACTAGTCCCTGAATTACTAAGGTTATATAATTATATTTTTGAATCCGAGTCCCTTCCCCAATCACTTCGTCAAGCAGTAATTATAGTACTTCCCAAGCCGGGTAAAGACCCCCAATACCCTGATTCATACCGCCCAATTTCACTACTCCAGGCAGACATAAAAATATTGGCCAAAATCTTGGCCATCCGTCTCAACCAAATTATTTTATCCTTAATTCACCCTGATCAGACGGGGTTCATGCCCGGGAAAAATACGGCCATAAACCTACGTCGTCTGTACATGAACATTCAAGCAGCTCACGAATCAATAGGGAACAGAGCAGTGGTGGCGCTGGATGCCGCCAAGGCGTTTGATTCTGTGTAGTGGGAATATTTATGGGAGTGTTTAAAGGGCTTCGAGTTTGGTCCCAATTTCATTAAGTGGGTTAAGTTGTTATATTTCTCCCTGGAGGCCAGGGTGACGGTGAATGGATGGACATCGGACCCATTCCCTCTGGAACGGGGACCCGACAGGGATGCCCACTATCCCCACTCCTTTATGCTCTAGCAGTTGAACCACTCGCCATCTCCCTAAGGATGAACCCGAACATACGAGGTCTTTGCGTAGGGGCCATGGTGGAGGTGAGCCTATATGTAGATGATATGCTCCTCTATTTGGAAGACACAGGCCCGTATCTACGGGAGGCCCTCCAGACCATTAAGGACTTTGGACGGCATTCAGGGCTCCGTATGAATTGGTCCAAATCACAGATTCTGCCTCTGGACATATCATCCCCACACGCTGCTCGGCTTCCCTCCCATTGCAGAGGGTTGCATCTATCCAGTATTTAGGGATACAAATCACTAGAGACCCACTAGAATTTCTAGACAACAATATTGAACCGCTTTTCAGGTATCTGAAATCTCACATACAGTCCTGGGCCAGACTTCCATTGGGGGTGATGGGGAGGATCAATCTTATTAAAATTATCATAATGCCTAAGCTCCTCTATGTATTTTGGAACTCACCAGTGCTTATTCCCCTTAAAATATTTAAATCTCTTGACACAATCGTAAATTCCTTCATTTGGGGTCCAAATAGGCACAAGTTAGCCTGGAATACCCTCAAGAATCCAACCTCATCAGGGAGGGCCGCCCTCCCTGACTTCCACGTTTATTATATAGCTGCACAATTATCGCACTTTTACTATATTCATAATACGGATAGCATTAAATACCAAACTTTTACATGTAGAAAGCAAAACAAAATTACTCACTCTCCTCTGCAAGTATTATTTATGGGTAGGGAGGGTGGGAGGAGGGGAGATAGCCAGGACTCCTTATTACACCAACATAGACGTGTTTGGGAGATTGTGCTAAAAATGATTGGAGCCGACTTCTTTCACTCACATACTCCCCTCTGGCTTAACCCCCATCTGAGGGAATTACTGTCTCTCCCGGGTGCAACCACGTGGGCTGCAAAGGGGATAGTGTTTCTGTATCAGGTAATTACCCCGGCGGGAGTAAGGGACTTCCAACCACTTAAAGATGAGTTTCAACTACCCCCGGAGATGATGTTTGTTTACATGCAGCTGAGACACGCTCTTCAAGCTCAATTTGTTGATGGCTTCCCAAATACACAAACATTATCACTGGTTGATGTAATCACAGGTGTAGACCCGGCCAAATTGATATCCACCCTTTACATAGCTATACGAGCATGTTCAGTGGCAAGAATCATAGACACAGCCAAAATTAGATGGGAGGAGGATATAGGCCCAATAGATGATACTGACTGGGATGAGATATTAGAAAACACTAAGAAAGTTTCTCCGAGGCTATCGGAGCGTCTGACTCAGTTGTACATAATACATAAATCTTATCTCACACCGACAAGGATAGCTAAATTTTCCCAGAACCAGGAGCCGAAATGTCCAAGATGTGCGAGTCAATCATTCTCATTCTTTCACTTAATCTGGTCATGTCCAGATTTCCAGAACTATTGGGCACAAATCATTAAATTCCTACATGACAACATGGGTTCGCCCGTTCAGCTGGAGCCGAGATTATGTGTGCTGGGATTGCTTCCAGATGTCACCATTGACAAGTTCTTAGGTACCTTTCTTTACAAAACTCTCTTCTGTGCAAGAAAGCTTGTGGCCAGACATTGGATGAGGGCTACCCCTCCCACGGTCCAGGCCTGGATCAGCGCGGTTAATATGTCCTTACCATATAAGAAGGTTATTTACAGGCATAGGGGATGTCCGGCCAAGTATAACAAGATTTGGGATAAATGGCTTGATAACACAGACACGTGTACTGAATAGATATGTGCATCCTACAATACACAGGGGGAAGGATAATTTTCAAGTTATTATGTCATTATGCCAAACAGTATGCTGGTGTTGCTTACGGGTGTTTCTGTGTGGAAATATAATTTTTTTTTTGTAACTACTTGTTCACACCATTGCAAATAATGATTGTCTATGTGACTCGTTGTGTATTATAGACAATGTAGTTGTAAACTGATTTTGTACTACCCTCCTGATACTTTGTATATATATATATATATATATATATATATATATATATGTTTTTCTATTCTATTCTTTTCTATTAGAATTTGATTTCATTCTATTTCTATATAACCATTTTCCGAACTTCGAATTTTGTATAGAACGAATTTGAATTCAAATAGAAAAGATTAGAATATAATAGAAAATAATAGAAAAACAATAGAACTGAATAGAAAAAATATAATGAACCAAATTCCAATTTCGGAAGATGGTTTTTTTTATTAATTTATATATATATATATATTTATATAATTTTTTTATATTCTGTTCTATTGTTTTTCTGTTCTAGTCTTTTCTATTAGAATTATATTTCATTCTGTTTCTGTATAACCTTTTTCAGAAATTCTAGTTTCGTATAGAATGAATTCACATTCAAATAGAAAAGATTAGAATAAAATAGAAAATAGAAAAGAATAGAAAAACAATAGACCAGCATAGAAAAAAAAAAATATATATATATATATAAAACCATCTTCCGAAATTTGAATTTCTTATAAAATGAATTTGAATAGAAAAAATTAGAATAGAGTAGAAGAGAAAAGACTAGAAAAACAATAGAACAGAATAGAATAAAATTCTATTGATTCTGTTCTGTTCTATTGTTTGTCTAGTCTATTATTTTCTATTCTAATCTTTTCTATTAAAATTCGAATTCATTCTATACGAAATTCCACTTTCAGAAGCCATCTTCCGAAATTCGAATTTCGTATAGAATTAATTCAAATTCGAATAGAAAAGTTTAGAATAGAATAGAAAAGAATAGCATAGAAAAATACAGGAAGGCAAAGCAGGAACAGGTAATGGTAGCAAAGTCTGTGATGCAAGCCAGGATCAAAAACTGGAGACAGCAGCAAAGTCAGTAAAGCAAGCCAGGGGGTCAAACCAGGAGAGCGGATCAGACAGGTCAGAAGCAAGCCGGGTCACAACAGGAAATCCAAATAAACTGAGCACATAGGCTCAGGAACACGAGATGGATGATGACAATCCAGTAGGGATGAGCTCGATGTTTGGATTGAACATAAGTTCGACTCGAACATGGGGTGTTCGCCCGTTCGCTGAGGAGTGAACATTATGAGGCATTTGTGAAAAATTAGAGTGCCGCGGAATGCCCCATAAGGCATTGCGAAATCACAGTGCATTGCTGTATGATGATTGGTCAAAGCATGCACCTGACCTGCATGCTTTGGCCAATCACAACACGTTCTGCTAAGAGAGACAAAATTGGCCAAAGGCAGGGTGCCTTTGGCCAATCAAGGCTCAGGGGGACTAAGTTCACGCCCCACACTATAAAAGGCTGCCTACACGGTGGCCGTTTGTAGTGTTGATGGCATGGAGATAGCTTGAGTTAGATTAAGCAGGCAGGTTATTCAGTTAGTGGCAGTGTATTTGATATATATTTATATATATATATATATATATCTATATATATATCTATATACTCTGCATTTAGCATAGACTATATATTCAGTTTTTACTCGACATTCAGTCAGTGCAGGCAGTGTATTAATACCCTGTTTCCCCGAAAATAAGACCTAGCGTGATTGTCAGTGATGACTGCAATATAAGCCCTACCCCCCAAATTACCCCTACCCTGTTTCCCCGAAAATAAGCCCTACCCTGAAAATAAGACCTACAAGGTCTTCAACTAGGGCTTATTTGGGGGGTAGGGCTTATATTGCAGCCATCACCGACAATCAAGGTAGGTCTTATTTTCGGGGAAACAGGGTATATATATATGGGGTAGCAGGCAGCACATGTGGGAGCTCTGACCAATCCCAAACTGGCATTGGCAGGGGGTGGGCCTCTTATATATGCTAAGGTCACATGCTGCTGGGGAGGGGTAGTCGACTGGGTGAAGTGAGGAATGGACTGCTAGACAGCCGCAGGAGCGCACCCTTATCTGGGGGGGTGTGGGATCGCAGGAGAAGGCCCAGGGAGAGCTGTGAGGGAACACGGTCGCTGGCAATGCTCTGCTACCACACGGTCAGTGGCAGGGAGCTCCTGGAGCAGAGAGGGCAGGAGAAGCTGTTGGAACGCATGGTCCAGGCAAATTCCTCATCAAGGACTCAGGGCTGGAAGGTTGGAAGATCGGTGAGGGTTACCACAGTGGATGGCTGGAGGTGCCAGGGAGTCTGTGAAGGGAACTTTGTTAGTACAAGGTCACTAATGGAGTCTGCATCAATACACACGGTGCATGATGGAGAACCCTGGATCAGAGAAGAGACTGTGGGGATGCGTGTGTCAAATTGTCAAATCGGTGTGGCCGGGGAACACGTGATTTGCAAGTTGGACTGGCTGGGAACAGTAGTCCATTTCCTAGAACATAGACTTTAACCTACTAGGCCTCCTGGGAGAGGTTCTGCAGGCCTCAGACCTAGTAGCTGCGATTCACCAGAGCCAGTAGAGGGGCTTATTCAGATTGAGTTCTTCATGCCCATTAGAAGAGGATGTGTTATACCCTAACGTAACTACAAGTTGTGCAGGAGGAAACCAAGTGTGCAAGGAGAAGCAAGTTTGGGCAGATGGTGAAGAGAACTAAGACCATTACTTTTACACAGTCAAAAGTGATGTTTCTGTCTCTCACACAGCAGTCTGCATGGAGATGCAGGGAGCAATAGTCTGCATAGGAGATGCAGAGTGGAGTAATTCCCCGTACACACGGTCGGATTTTCCGACAGAAAATGTGTGATAGGACCTTGTTGTCGGAAATTCCGACCGTGTTTAGGCTCCATCACACATTTTCCATCGGATTTTCCGACACACAAAGTTTGAGAGCAGGCTAAAAAATTTTCCGACAACAAAATCTGTTGTCAGAATTTCCGATCGTGTGTACACAAATCCGACGCACAAAGTGCCACGCATGCTCAGAATAAAGAGATGAAAGCTATTGGCTACTGCCCCGTTTATAGTCCCGACGTAAGTGTTTTACGTCACCGCGCTCAGAATGATCGGATTTTCCGACAACTTTGTGTGACCGTGTGTATGCAAAACAAGTTTGAGCCAACATCCGTCGGAAAAAATCCTAGAATTTTGTTGTCGGAATGTCAATGTCCGACCGTGTGTACGGGGCATAACAGTCTGCAGGGATCTGCAGGGGAAGATTTCTACTTAGTCAAGTGTGCACATTCTATCTTCAGGCTCTAAACAGATCAAAGTATATTGAAAACTGTATATATGATGGCAATCGGAATAGCGGAAAAGATTCTTGTTCATAATTTTTGCTGTTGATCCAAGATATTAAGGTGAGGGTTCTGTGAGCTCATTGATGGGATTTCATAACTTTCGCTCGTAAGATGTGCGATGTGTTTAAACCCACTTCAAAGGAACATTTTGGACACTAATTGAAAACGTCTGAGTAGAAGACTTTCACCATATTGACTTTTACCTAATTTGATTTATTTATCAATGCCCCTGGATTGATTCACAAGTTCATTAATTAATTAATTGTACACTTTGTATTAATTTTATTTTATTTTAGCACTATTTGCACTTTGTCTTTATTTGATAGCGGTAGCGCGGGATCAACATTTGATTGATCCCTTGAAGACTGCCTATGCCGACTATCCTATTCCTCCTCAATCTTGATGATGCGGGGGGTGTTCGGCTCATCCCTGCAATCCAGCAATGTGATGGGCTCAGCAGCAGTCTTATCTATAGGCCAGTAAGTGGCTGCATCTGTCACATTGTGTGCCCATTGCGCACGCTCGTTTGCCAATTAGCGCAGTCGCGCATGCGCACATTAGCACCATCACGTACCTGCGTACACCCATTTGTTCTTCTTGCACCAGTGCGCATGGCAATGTGCCGGAAGCGTCCATTACCAGTATTGGCACTATTGCCAGTTCTTCTACGGCCATATCCCTGACAGCTGCTATATCACCAGCGCTGACCTGAAGCCTCTTCCTCTGTCTCTCTCGGCACTCTTCAGTGCCCCCTCTCAGTGTCCTTCAGCACCGCCTGCAGACGAATTATAGAGGTGGAGGCAGAGCTGCCGGCCGCTGCTGAACCCAGGAGGGATGCATGTACATGCAGGAGTTCGTCCTGGCGGATGTGTTGAGGGAAGAGAGTTGGCAGCTTTGTGGGAGAACTTGAGACTTGTGTGCAGGGACTTGAGGAAGGGGCTTAAGATGAGGGAGGGGCAGTGAAAGCAGTGCCTGCAGCAGGCTGGGAGGCCAGTTCTGGTGCTGTGCTGCTAACTGCAGTTGCTCTATGCATGCCACTGCAAAGTGGCCTCTGCAGTAATGGAGCAATAAATTAGGGCTCATTCACACCATATACCCCTTTTATACCACCTGCACCCCTCTCATGTCATACATAGTTACATAGTAAGTGAGGTTGAATAAAGACACAAGTCCATCAAGTCCAACCTATGTATGATTATATGTCAGTATTACATTGTATATCCCTGTATGTTGCGGTCGATCAGGTGCTTATCTAATAGTTTTTTTGAAACTATCGATGCTCCCCGCTGAGACCACCGCCTGTGGAAGGGAATTCCACATCTTTGCCGTTCTTACAGTAAAGAACCCTCTACGTAGTTTAAGGTTAAACCTCTTTTCTTCTAAATTTTAATGAGTGGCCATGTGTTTTGTTAAACTCCCTTCTGCGAAAAAGTTTTATCCCTATTCTGGGGTCACCAGTACGGTATTTATAAATTGAAAACATATCCCCTCTCAAGCGTCTCTCTTTTCCAGAGAGAATAAGTTCAGTGCTCGCAACCTTTCCTCATAACTAATATCCCCCAGACCCTTTATTAGCTTAGTTGCCCTTCTTTGTACTCGCTCCATTTCCAGTACATCCTTCCTGAGGACTGGTGCCCTGAACTGGACAGCATACTCCAGGTGCGGCCGGACCAGAGTCTTGTAGAGCGGGAGAATTATCGTTTTATCTCTGGAGTTGATCCCCTTTTTAATGCATGCCAATATTTTGTTTGCTTTGTTAGCAGCAGCTTGGCATTGTATGCCATTGCTAAGGCTATCATCTACTAGGACACCCACGTCCTTTTCCATCCTAGATTCCCCCAGAGGTTCTCCCCCCAGTGTATAGATTGCATTCATATTTTTGCCACCCAAATGCATTATTTTACATTTTTTTTCTACATTAAATCTCATTTTCCATGTAGTTGCCCACCCCATTAATTTGTTCAGATGTTTTTGTAAGGTTTCCACATCCTGCGGAGAAGTTATTGCCCTGCTTAGCTTGGTATCATCCGCAAATACAGAGATTGAACTATTTACCCCATCCTCCAGGTCGGTTATGAACAAAATAAATAGGATTGGTCCCAGCACAGAACCTGGGGGACCCCACTACCCACCTCTGACCGTTTTCAATCCATGTACTCACCCTATGGTCCATGCCAACGGACCTTATTTTGTACAGTAAACGTTTATGGGGAACTGTGTCAAATGCTTTTGCAAAATACAGATACACCACGTCTACGGGCCTTCCTTTATCTATATGGTAACTCACCTCCTCATAGAAGGTTAATAGATTGGTTTGGCAAGAATGATTCTTCATGAATTCATGCTGATTACTGCTAATAAAACCATTCTCATTAATAAAATCTTGTATATAGTCCCTTATCATCCCCTCCAAGAGCTTGCATACTATTGATGTTAGGCTAACTGTTCTGTAATTCCCAGTGATGTATTTTGGGCCCTTTTTAAATATTTGTCCTACATTGGCTTTTCTCCAATCACCTGGTACCATTCTAGTCAGTAGACTGTCAGTAAAAATTAGGAACAATGGTCTGGCAATTACTTGACTGAGTTCCCTAAGTACCCTCAGATGCAAGCCATCTGGTCCCGGTGATTTATTAATGTTAAGTTTCCCAAGTATAATTTTAATTCTGTCCTCTGTTAACCATGGAAGTGCTTCCTGTGATGTGTCATAAGGATAAACACTGCAGTTTTGGTTACTGAAGCTCCCCGATTCCCTCGTGAAGACTGAGGAGAAGAATAAATTCAATACCTCCATAAATATTGGGACATCAACAAAATTCTAATCTTTTTGGCTCTATACACCACCACAATGGATTTGAAATGAAACAAAGAAGATGTGCTTTAACTGCAGGCTTTCAGATTTAATTTGAGGGTATTTACATCCTAATCAGGTGAACGGTGTAGGAATTACAACAGTTTGTATATGTGCCTCCCACTTTTTAAGGGACCAAATGTAATGGGACAATTGGCTGCTCAGCTGTTCCATGGCCAGGTGTGTGTTGTTCCCTTATTATCCCATTTACAAGGAGCAGATAAAAGGTCCAGAGTTCATTTCAAGTGTGCTATTTGCATTTGGAATCTGTTGCTGTCAACTCTCAATATGAGATCCAAAGAGCTGTCACTATCAGTGAAACAAGCCATCATTAGGCTGAAAAAACAAAACAAACCCATCAGAGAGATAGCAAAAACATTAGGTGTGGCCAAATCAACTGTTTGGAACATCCTTAAAAAGAAAGAATGCACCGGTGAGCTCAGCAACACCAAAAGACCCGGAAGACCATGGAAAACAACTGTGGTGGATGACCGAAGAATTCTTTCCCTGGTGAAGAAAACACCCTTCACAACAGTTGGCCAGGTCAAGAACACTCTCCAGGAGGTAGGTGTATGTGTGTCAAAGTCAACAATCAAGAGAAGACTTCACCAGAGTGAATACAGAGGGTTCACCACAAGATGTAAACCATTGGTGAGCCTCACAAGCAGGAAGGCCAGATTAGAGTTTGCCAAACAACATCTAAAAAAGCCTTCATAGTTCTGGAACAACATCTTATGGACAGATGAGACCAAGATCAACTTGTACCAGAGTGATGGGAAGAGAAGAGTATGGAGAAGGAAAGGAACTGCTCATGATCCAATGCATACCACCTCATCAGTGAAGCATGGTGGTGGTAGTGGCATGACGTGGGCATGTATGGCTGCCAATGGAACTGGTTCTCTTGTATTTATTGATGACAAAAGTGGCAGGATGAATTCTGAAGTGTTTCGGGCAATATTATCTGCTCATATTCAGCAAAATGCTTCAGAACTCATTGGACGGTACTTCACAGTGCAGATGGACAATGACTCGAAGCATACAGCGAAAGCAACCAAAGAGTTTTTTAAGGGAAAGAAGTGGAATGCTATGCAATGGCCAAGTCAATCACCTGACCTGAATCCGATTGAGCATGCATTTCATTTGCTAAAGAAAAAACTGAAGGGAAAATGCCCCAAGAACAAACAGGAACTGAAGACAGTTGCAGTAGAGGCCTGGCAGAGCATCACCAGGGATGAAACTCAGCGTCTAGTGATGTCTATGCATTTCAGACTTCAGGCTGTAATTGACTGCAAAGAATTTGCAACCAAGTATTAAAAAGTGAAAGTTTGATGGATGATTGTTAATCTGTCCCATTACTTTTGGTCCCTTAAAAAGTGTGGGGCACATATACAAACTGTTGTACACCATTCACCTGTTTTGGATGTAAATACCCTCAAATTAAAGCTGAAAGTCTGCAGTTAAAGCACATCTTATTTGTTTCATTTCAAATCCATTGTGGTGGTGTATAGAGCCAAAAAGATTAGAATTGTGTTGATGTCCCAATATTTATGGACCTGACTGTATATACTCTGAACAGCAGCAGTATACAGGCAGTCCCCGGGTTACAAACAAGATAGGGACTGTAGGTTTGTTCTTAAGTTGAATCTGTTTGTAATTTGGAACAGGTACAGTTTTTAAGTGTAACTCCAGCCAAAAAATCTATTTTTAAGGTTTTTGGATAACATAGGGAAGGGTTATCATCACCCCTGTAACATTTGTTTTGCTGTCTTTGTCCCTGTTCAGAAGATTTCACCTCACTTTCTGTACCAATGACAATTGGATTTTGAAAATTTTGAGTTTTTAGGGAAACAAGGATTGTTGATAATAAAGCATCAGTGGAGACACCTTTTTCCCATAGTAACTCTTACAGGAGAGAATTTCCCTTCCTAGGGGTAGATTTCCTCTCACTTCCTGTTGTCTTCCTCCATTTGTAAGTAGAAGCTGTTTGTAAGTCGGATGTTTGAAAGTAGGGGACCGCCTGTATATACTATACGGCCTGCCCTATATACTCTGCAGGAATTTGGGCCTTAGGTGTTGGTGGTACCAGAACACTGTAAGCCCTCACAGTTACTCTTGGTGGGTGCTGGAATGGGCCCTGCTGTGAAATATTAGATCAAAAATTGTAATTGCACGCCCCTGTTAATTAAGGGGCAGAAAATTAGGTCTTAGGCAGTGGTGGTGGTGCCACAACACTGTAACCCTTCACAGATTCTGTTGTTGAGCTCAGGAACAAGCCCTGCTGTGAAATATTAGATCAAAAATTGTAATTACGCGCCCCTGTTATACAGGGGCAGAAAATTTGGGCCTAGGCGGCGACGGTGGTGCCACAACACTGCAACCCCTCATAGATACTCTAGTTGAGCGCAGGAACGAGCCCTGCTGCAAAATATTGCAGCAAAAATTTTAATTACACGCCCCTGTTAAACAGGGGCAGAAATCAAATTGGAAAAATTCTGTGAGCCACAATGATATTATGCCTTGCTTGTGCTACCTCCAGCTGCATGCGCTAATCACGCTTCATATAACGTGCATAGGATAAATTTACAAGTTATGCGCTGCGCTTGGGTGACCCCAAAAACAAAATTAATAATAACCAACTTTGTGCTTACTAGTGTGATAATATTAAATACAAATAATATGAATGTAGAATAAATAAACAAGGTGTGAAAAAACAAGTGCTTGTTACACCATAAATTAGTGCTTATTAGTGCTTTTTACACCATACATAGTGTCTTAATCAACATAAAAAGTGTGTTTCGTGCTCAATACACAGTAACCTACTTTTCTTAAATGAAAGAAAAAAAAAAAAAAATTCTCTATGGCACAATGTCCAGCAGTGATAATAAAACAATGTGTGCAGGAGGTGTTCAGCTGTGACAACAATCCAACATCATGCCGAAGATATCCTGAGTGCTGCAAAACATGCTCCTGTGCTCCTTCGTGACCCCCTTAAGCTAATGTGCTCACCTCAGAGCGTGTGACTCAGCTTCTACCCTGAGTCCAAAATTGCTTTGGAGCCACCCCTGGGCTCAGTCTCAGTGTCTGCTCCACTGCTCCAGCTGGAAACAATGTGGCTCCATACATAGAATGAAAAGGAAACTATATAGTGTAATATAGTCAAAATGCTTTTATTAAAAGAAAACGCTCCCCACACCGGGGTACTCACATGGCACTGGTGCGTCAGTGCACCATACTATAAAGGCTTTCTATGCAAAATCAGTGGAAGTTTGGTGCGGTATGCTGTGCTGAGACAGCGCTGGTGTAAAGTCTGTGTCAGTCTCTCCGTCCTGGCCCCTCCCCTACGCGTCTTCGGCACAGGGATCACGTGTCATCATCAGGGGGATATCCCAAACTTCCACTGATTTTGCATAGAAAGCCGTTATAGTATGGTGCACTGACGCACCAGTGCCATGTGAGTACCCCGGTGTGGGGAGCGTTTTCTTTTAATAAAAGCATTTTGACCATATTACACTATATAGTTTCCTTTTCATTCTATGTATGGAGCCACATTGTTTCCAGCTGGAGGAGTGGAGCAGACACTGAGACTGAGCCCAGGGGTGGCTCCAAAGCAATTTTGGACTCAGGGTAGAAGCTGAGTCACACGCTCTGAATTGAGCACATTAGCTTAAGGGGGTCATGAAGGAGCACAGGAGCATGTTTTGCAGCACTCAGGATATCTTCGGCATGATGTTGGATTGTTGTCACAGCTGAACACCTCCTGCACACATTGTTTTATTATCACTGCTGGACATTGTGCCATAGAGAACTTTTTTTTTTTTTTTTTTTTTCTTTCATTTAAGAAAAGTAGGTTACTGTGTATTGAGCACGAAGCACACTTTTTATGTTGATTAAGACACTATGTATGGTGTAAAAAGCACTAATAAGCACTAATTTATGGTGTAACAAGCACTTGTTTTTTCACACCTTGTTTATTTATTCTACATTCATATTATTTGTATTTAATATTATCACACTAGTAAGCACAAAGTTGGTTATTATTAATTTTGTTTTTGGGGTCACCCAAGCGCAGCGCATAACTTGTAAATTTAAACAGGGGCAGAAAAATTGGGCTTTAGGCACTGGTGCTGGTGCCCAGAACCAAAAATGTTCTTAGACGCTTTCAACATGAACATTGAACATGAACACTGAGGAGGAATAGGATAGTCACTCAGTATAACAGGATAGTCACCGAGTCTGTGGACAGACGCATTCTGTGATCGGTTAAAAAGCCTCCAGCAGCACTGAATGTGCGTTCAGATAGAACGCTGGATGCAGGACAGGCCAGTAGCTCAATTGCATACTGTGCAAGCTCTGGCCAGTGATCCATCCTCAAGACCCAGTAACCCAGTGGATTTTCGGTTGGAAAGGTCTCCAAGTCTGAAATTGCCCCAAGGTATTCTTGCACCATGTAAATCAGACGCTGGCGATGGTTGCTGGAACCGATCAGACCTTGGGGCTGTGGAGTAAAAAATTGTCTGAATGCATCGGTCAGACGGCCACCTTCTCCACCGCTCCTTCTGTGACTGCCCGAAGCCTCAGCAACACGTTGTCCAGGAGGACCAGGAAATTGTAACATCCCAGGCTCTGGAAATGCATTGCACAAACCTTTCTGCAAGGCCTCCCGAAGATGTTTCATCCTCTGCTCCCTCTGCGAAGGCTGGATAAGTTCCGCAACCTTACTCTTGTAACCTGGATCAAGAAGGGTTGCCAGCCAGTACTGATCCCTCTCCTTGATACCACGAATCCAAGGGTCCTTTCGCAGGCTTTGCAGGATCAGGGTGGCCATGCAGCGTAGGTTTGCTGAGGCATTCGGTCCGGAGTCCTCTGAGTCACTAAGGACGACATGATCCGCAGCGACCTCCTCCCAGCCACGTACAAGTCCATGGGTTTCTGGGGACTGAAAACGATCCCTTGAAGACTGCTGCTGATGCTGAGTGCCAGGCTCCACCTCCATGCTGACACAATCCTCCCCCGCTTGCTGTGTGATAGGTGGGCCTGAAGGAATACTGTCTGGATAAAGGGGGCCTTGAGAGGTAAGAAAGTCCTCCTCTTCCTCCCTCTGTTCTGCCTCAAGTGCCCTGTCCATTATTCCATGCAGCATGTGCTCCAACAGGAAGTCAAGAGCAACAGTATCACTGATGCATGCACTGTCACTGCTTACCATCCTCGTGGCCTCCTCAAATGGTGACAGGACAGTGCATGCATCCTTGATCATTAGCCACTGGCGTGACGAAAAAAAGCCAAGCTCCCCTGACCCTGTCCTAGTGCCATACTCGCACAGGTACTGATTGATGGCCCTCTGTTGCGTGTGCAGCCGCTGCAGCATTGCCAATTTTGAGTTCCACCTGGTGGGCATGTCACAGATGAGGCGGTTCTTGGGCAGGTTGCATTCCTTTTGAAGGTCAGCCAGCCGAGCACTGGCATTATATGACTGGCGGAAATGCCTACAGACTTTCCTGGCCTGCCTCAGGAGATCCTGTAAGCCCGGGTACCTGCACAAGAACCGCTGCACCACCAAATTTGGGACCTGAGCCAAACAGGGAACATTGGTCAAGTGTCCCTGTCGGAGAGGAGGTTGGTGCCATTGTCCCAAACCACCATTTCTGGCTGAAGCTGGCGTGGCATCAACCACCTCTGAGCATCCCCCTGCAGAGCTGCCAGAATCTCTGCCCCAGTGTGGCTCCTGTCCCCTAAGCAGACCAACTCAAGCACTGCATGGCATCTTTTTGCCTGAGTGCTTGTGTAGCCCCTAGAACGCCTACGGAGCACCGCTGGTTCTGAGGACAAATCTGCACAGGAAGAGGCCATAGCGGAAGAGGAGGAAGAGGAGGAGGTGGAGGAGAGAGCTGTGGCAGAATCACCACTATCAGCATTTTGGAGGCGTGGTGGCAGGACAAGCTCCAACGTTCCTGCACCCTGTCCTGCATCCTTCCCAGCTGCCAGCAGGGTTACCCAGTGCACCGTGAAGGAATAGTAACGTCCCTGTCCATGCCTGCTGGACCATGAGTCAGCGGTAATATGCACCTTACCGCTGACTGCCCTGTCCAACAAGGCCAAAACATTGCCTTCCACATGCCGGTAGAGAGCCGGAATGGCCTTCCGAGAAAAAAAATGGTGTTTGGGAACCTGCCACTGAGGTACCGCACATTCCACAAATTCTCGAAAAGGGGGCAGAGTCTACCACCTGAAAAGGCAGCACTTGGAGTGCTAGCAATTTAGCCAAACTAGCATTCAGCCGCTGAGCATGTGGATGGCTGGGACCAAATTTCTTTCGCTGATTTAGCAACATGGGTAGGGAAATTTGCCTGCTACAATCGGATTTAGGTGTACCGCTAGCAGATTGCCCACAAGTGCTTGGGACACCTAATTCTACACCTTCATTCCTCTCAGTGCAGGTCTCTGAGAGCACTGAAGGTATAGTGGGGTTGGAGATCCCAGCTGATGAGGAGCAAGGAGAGGTCCATCTTGTTCTTTGGTGTGGGTCTTTTAAGTACTGTTGCCAACGGACTGCATGGGAGCTCGACATATGTCTGGTCAAGAATGTGGTGCTCAATCGGCTGCTGTTTTGGCCACGCTTGATACGCTTCAGACATATGTTGCAAACAGCAACGGTGCGATCTGCTGCACACGTCTCAAAAAAGTCCCAACACCAAATACCAATTCTCCTCACACACAATCCAAGTGATGCCTCTGGCGCGGATCACCTACATTTGTCATGGCAGTGTGCCTCCCCGCCCACTCTCCACTCTGCCTGGCAACATCCCTCCGATGTGGATTTTTTTTTTAAATTCAGGTTTTTACATTTTTTTAACAAAAAGTAAAAACCGCAGAGATGATCAAATACCACCAAAAGAAAGCTCTATTTGTGGGAAAAAAAATGATAAAAATTTCATTTGGGTACAGCGTTGTATGACCGTGCAATTGTCATTCAAAATGCGTTAGCGCTGAAAGCTAAAAATTGGTCTGGATAGGAGGGGGGTTTAAGTGCCCTGTAAGCAAGTGGTTAAAAAAGACCCACAGGGCAGATTCATGTTCCTCAAGGGCAATCTTCACCAAAGACCCATCACCATAGCTAATATCTATGCCCCCAATTCTCACCAAGTTGCTTTCTTTCGATCCACCCTCCAACAACTCATAAGCTTCCAATCGGGGACTTTGATTGTCGGAGGCGACTTCAACGTAGCATTGAATCCCTCTATGGACACCTCTAATGATGCCTCCTCTCTCACCTATAGGGCTCTTTAAACGATCAAATTGCAACTTACAACGTTACTGATCCACGATACCTGGTGTACGCTCCATCCCACTGTGAAGGATTTTATCTTCTTCTCTGCCCCACACAGCAAATATTCCAGGATCGACCACTTCTTTCTTTCACAAAATGATCTATCCTACCTCACAAAAGCCTCAATCGACCCCATGGTACTTTCGGACCACAATCCCATCTCCATGACAATAACCTTGCCAACGACCCAATCCAGAGCCAATATCTGGAGGCTTGACAACTCCCTCCTGACTGACCCTGCTAATATACAACAGATAGCCGCAAGCCTCTCACTTTACTTCACGGACAATACGTCCGAAGACGTTTCCACTACCACCACATGGGCCGCACACAAATGTGTCATCAGAGGAAAACTCATTTCCCTAGCCGCAAGCCACTCTAAAGCTACACAAGCTCGTATCAACGAACTTACCACGCGCATCAGTACACTAGAACATACCCATAAAGCTTCGCTAGCTGCTTCCACTTTAGCCGACCTCACACAGGCTAGAGAGGAACTTCTCATGGAAATTAATAATAAACTAAAACGCAAATTTGCTCTATCCCAAAAAATGTTTTACGAATTTAGCAACAAAGCGGGTAAATTTCTAGCAAGAGCACTACAAGCCAAGAGAGCCTCCCACGTTATTCACAAACTCAAAAACCCCTCCGGTGAAACTCTAGCTACTACCGAAGATATTTTTGATCAATTCCTCCGATACTTCTCTAATTTATACAATCTTCCTCCAACACACCCCTCCAAAACTACCCTCCAGCGCGCATCATTTCTCTCTGACTTCCTAGCTAAATACGGCCTACCTCCAATTACCCCGACTGAATCTTCGGACCTGGACCGCCCACTCACGACAGATGAGATCCTAACAGCCCTAAAACAGATGAAACCAGGCAAAAGTCCGGGCCCAGATGGCTTGACGGTTAGTTATTACAACTCCTTCCCAACCTCACCTGAGCATTCAATGATCTCTCAGCCTCTGCCACAGCAGGTAGAGACATCCTTGAAGCCCATATTACCCTCATCCCCAAACAGGACAAAGACCCAACAATAGTCTCCAACTATCGTCCGATATCTCTCCTCAATGTAGACGTAAAGCTATATGCCAAGGCGCTGCCTAACCGTATCTTACCCCTATTGCCCAAATTAATATCTTTGGACCAGGTTGATTTCGTCCCCGGCAGGGAGGCTAGGGATAACACCGTTAAGGCTCTAAATATTCACCACTGGCTTGCCAAAACGTCTACTCAAGGCTTTTTTCTCTCCTTGGATGCTGAGAAGGCGGTCGACAGGGTGGCTTGGGACTACATGGAAGCTACATTACGCGTAATGGGCTTTCCACCCCACATGCTACAGATGATCCTGGCCCTATACTCCTCCCCGACAGCTAGGATCAGGGTCAACGGCCGCCTGTCGAACGCCTTCTCGATTTCTAATGGCACCCGCCAGGGATGCCCCCTCTCACCATTAATTTTCATACTGACTTTGGAACCCATGCTCAGCAGGCTACGTGAATATCAAGGGCATTAAAATCCGCGATAAACATCATAAACAAGCCGCATACACGGATGACATCTTACTCTTTCTCACAGAGCCTATCACCACTATCCCTAGCCTCCCAGCAGACTTCTCACTATTCAAAAACGTATCTAACCTACAGATCAACTTCACAAAGTCGAAGGCGCTCAATATAACTCTACCAAAGTTACTCGCCATGCAATGCAAACACAACTTCCCCTTTGGTTGGGAAACCCATGCGATAACGTACCTAGGCATCAAAATACCAACCAACTTAAAAGACCTATACGCTAGGAATTTTCAACCTGCTTTACAGAATATACAAGGGGACCTCCAGTAATGGCACCTTGGCCCCTTCTCTTAGATAGGCAGAACCGCCATTTTGAAAATGAACGCCCTGCCTAGACTTCTCTACCTATTTCAAGCGATACCAATTAGACTACCTAAGTCCTTTTTCACTGCCTACAAACGAATGTGCAGAATCTTCATTTGGGCAACAAAGACCCCCAGATTAAGCTGGGATAGGTTAGTCCTCCCCAAGTTGTCAGGGGGCTTAGGTCTCCCTGACCTCCAAAAGTACCACTGGGCATGCCACCTAACCAGGATTGTGGATTGGCACTTACACCGCTCAGATAAGGATTGGATCACATTGGAGGACTCATTTGCAAGTACACCACTGTCTAACCTACCCTGGATTAATCACAAATCCACCCCTAAAACATACATAGATCATCCACTTATCGGAGCTACCTTACAAATTTTTAGGGTAGCAAGCAAGTCACTAGCACTTACACCCTCCCCGGGACCTATGACCCCTCTTGATCATAACCCTGACTTCCCTCCAGGCCTAAGGTTGACAGACCAGACCAACCATTCCCACAACTCACGCGCCCGGGCACATCTCTTCTTTCACCAAGGCGAACTATTATCCCACATGTCCAAAGCCTCTCAACTTCCGGAGTATAACATTCCCTTCTACACATACCTACAAATCCGGCATTTTCGCACGAAAACCAATCCCATCTCAAGCTGGCACAGAGACTTTACACCTTTTGAATTGCTTTGTAGAGGCGGAGAACCCCGGCGTCACCTGATTTCTATTGTTTACACTCTCTTGTTCTCGAATCACAAACTTAAAGATGATGTGATTTCGACGCTGGGAGTCTGAGCTGTCTATAGATCTCACCATGGCAGAATGGGAACGAATACTGGGTCACACCCACAAAGGCACCATTAACGTATCTATCCAAGAAAATAGATACAAAATACTATCTAGATGGTACAGAACACCTGATAAGGTCCATAAATTCCACCCATCCGTCCCTCCCACCTGCTGGAGATGCCACTCAGCCGAAGGCACCCTCATACACATATGGTGGGAATGCCCCCTCATCCAACCATTCTGGACAGAAATACAAAGCAGGATCACCCAAATAACCACCTACACCCCAACTTTCACCTCTGCACAATACATGCTCCATCATACCTCCGTGTCCCCCTCTGCCTACAAAAAATCCCTTACTATACACCTTATTAATGCCGCCAACCTCTGTGTCCCTGCACTATGGAGAAACTCAACCCCCCCCCCCACGGTGGAAGATTGTTTCCGACGGGTGGACAAGATTGCGGAAATGGAAAAACTAATTTGCCAAGCTAAAGATAATCCACTCAAATTTACTGATACATAGGCTTGTTGGCTCCACTTTAGGGAGTCGTTCAAACAGTCCAAGCAACCTGCCAGCTCACCTCCACTCCTAGACGCTCAATAAACGAAGCCCAATCCTCCTACAGGCCCAGATCCTCCCCCCCTGATTTCCTCCTGCACCCCCCCCCCTCTTGCACATTCATTACTAGACTACACCTCCTATAATGCCTGTAGTCTTCCCACCTTGCCCCCCTACTCTAATCTCCCCCCTCTCTGGCCCAAATAGAGGTGCATTCTGGAAAAAGTTGATGGACACCCTTCTCTCCTTTCCCCCCAAAATAAAAACCCTAGCCCCAATGGGGCGTACTTCCAGGCTCTGATATACCGAGCTTGCCTAAACCGCACACAGTCACCACTGGCCCCCACCCATTCACAGCACGGACCCTATAGGGGTGAATGGGTCCTGGCAGACCATATCGGTATATACCGTACCTTCTTTTAAGCACGTACGCCCACACACACTCCTTTATCCCTACACACAGCAGACCTGCTAATTCCTCATACACTACCCTCACAACTTACTGAAATCTTCATAACCCAGTTCTCAGAGACTCCTTTATGTCTAGCTTCACAGTCAATCACACCAACCCCAAACTGAAGCTTCAGGAGCACCTGTTTTTTTTTTTTTTTTTTTTCGGTTGGCTTTACCTATTGTTTCTTTGCTGGCTAATTTACAATATAGAAGTTGTAACATACCTGCTTCTTGTTTATTGTATTGTTATTGTTAACCTGACAAAATTCAATAAAAACTATTTGAAAAAAAAGAGCCTCTACAGCAACAATAGACCCCCCTAAGTAAAAATAGATACCTCCCAGCAACTCTAGACCCAGCTAGCAAAAATAGATCTCTCCCAGCAACTATAGATCCAGCTAGCAGAAATACATCCCTCCCAGCAGCTATAGACCCAGCTAGCAAAAATAGATCTCTCCCAGCAACAATAGACCCCCTCAGCAACAATAGATCTCCCTAGCAACAATAGATCCCCCAGCAACTATAGCTCTCGCAGAAACACTAGACCCCCCAGCAACAATTGCCTCCCCCAGCTACAATAGATCCACCCCAGCAACAATAGATCTCCTAATAGCCAGCAACAATAGACCCCTCTCTCAACAGTAGGTCTCTCCCATTTAACAATTGACAGCAAGCAAAAAAAGACCCCCCCACCAGAAGCAATAGATACCCCCAGTGACAATAGATCCCCAGCAGCCAGCATTAATAGACCCTTCAGCATACCCCAGCACTCCTTGTGCTGGAGATGCCAGAACTGCGTTCCCCCACGTTCCCGCTGAAAAAAGCCCTGTGTAGGAGACTGTATATATATTTTATGCACTGCAGATCACTGAATCACCTGCCTGCCTGCGTGAACGTGTATTTGAAAACGTACACCAGGAACTACCTGCAGTCAGATATAGGCTTGGCTAGACTAGAATGCAGTGGATATATATATGTAGGAGACTGTATACATATTTTATGCACTGCAGATCACTGAATCGCCTGCCTGAATGTGTATTTGAAAACGTACACCAGGAACTACCTGCAGTCAGATATAGGCTTGGCTAGACTAGAATGCAGTGGATATATATACAGTGGGGACAGAAAGTATTCAGACCCCCTTAAATTTTTCACTCTTTGTTATATTGCAACCATTTGCTAAAATCATTTAAGTTAATTTTTTTTCCTCATTAATGTACACACAGCCCATATTGACAGAAAAACACAGAATTGTTGACATTTTTGCAGATTTATTAAAAAAGAAAAACTGAAATATCACATGGTCCTAAGTATTCAGGCCCTTTGCTATGACACACATATATTTAACTTAGGTGCTGTCCATTTCTTCTGATCGTCCTTGAGATGGTTCTACACCTTCATTTGAGTCCAGCTGTGTTTGATTATACTGATTGGACTTGATTAGGAGAGCCACACACCTGTCTATATAAGACCTTACAGCTCACAGTGCATGTCAGAGCAAATGAGAATCATGAGGTCAAAGGAAATGATTGAAGAGCTCAGAGACAGAATTGTGACAAGGCACAGATCTGGCCAAGGTAACAAAAAAATTTCTGCTGCATTTAAGGTTCCTAAGAGCACAGTGGCCTCCATAATCCTTAAATGGAAGACGTTTGGGACGACCAGAACCCTTCCTAGATCTGGCCGTCCGGCCAAACTGAGCTATTGGAGGAGAAGAGCCTTGGTGAGAGAGATAAAGAAGAACCCAAAGATCACGGTGGCTGAGCTCTAGAGAAGCAGTCGGGAGATGGGAGAAAGTTGTAGAAAGTCAACCATCACTGCAGCCCTCCACCAGTCGGGGCTTTATGGCAAATTGGCCTGACGGAAGCCTCTCCTCAGTGCAAGAAACATGAAAGCCCGCATGGAGTTTGCTAAAAAAACACCTGAAGGATTCCAAGATGGTGAGAAATAAGATTCTCTGGTCTGATGAGACCAAGATAGAACTTTTTGGCCTTGATTCTAAGCGGTATGTGTGGAGAAAACCAGGCACTGCTCATCACCTGTCCAATATAGTCCCAACAGTGAAGCATGGTGGTGGCAGCATCATGCTGTGGGGGTGTTTTTCAGCTGCAGGGACAGGATGACTGGTTGCAATCGAGGGAAAGATGAATGCGGCCAAGTACAGGGATATCCTGGATGAAGACATTCTCCAGAGTGCTCAAGACCTCAGACTGGGCCGAAGGTTTACCTTCCAACAAGACAATGACCCTAAGCACACAGCTAAAATAACGAAGGAGTGGCTTCACAACAACACCGTGACTGTTCTTGAATGGCCCAGCCAGAGCCCTGACTTAAACCCAATTGAGCATCTCTGGAGAGACCTAAAAATGGCTGTCCACCAACGTTTACCATCCAACCTGACAGAACTGGAGAGGATCTGCAAGGAGGAATGGCAAAGGATCCCCAAATCCAGGTGTGAAAAAATTGTTGCATCTTTCCCAAAAAGACTCAAGGCTGTATTAGATCAAAAGGGGGCTTCTACTAAATACTGAGCAAAGGGTCTGAATACTTAGGACCATGTGATATTTCAGTTTTTCTTTTTTAATAAATCTGCAAAAATGTCAACAATTCTGTATTTTTCTGTCAATATGGGGTGCTGTGTGTACATTAATGAGGACAAATTGTACTGTATATATGTTGGAGATTGTGTATATATTTAATGCACTGCAGATCACTGAATCACTTGCCTGCCTGAAAGAGTATTTGAAAGCATACACCAGCAATGGCCTGCAGTCAGATATAGGCTTGGCTAGACTAGAATGCAATGGATATATATGTAGGAGACAGTATATATATTTTATGCACTGCAGATCACTGAATAACCTACATTGCCTGCCTGCCTGAAAATGTATTTGAATACATACCTCAGGAATGGCCTGCAGTGAGATCTAGCTACACAGGATACAGTGTATATATATATATATATATATATATATATATATATATATATATATATATATATATATATATATATATATATACATACAAATACACTGCAGCTAACTGAATCAACTGCCTGCCTGAAGTATATTAGAAACAGTACACCAGGAACAGTCTGCAGTGAGATCTAGCTAAACTGGATACAGTGTGTGTTTATATATATATATATATATATATATATATATATATATATATATATATATATATATATAAAGCCGGGATGTCTATATATACAAAATACACTGCAGCTAACTGAATCAACTGCCTGCCTGAAGTAGATTAGAAACAGTACAGCAGGAACAGCCTGCAGTGAGATCTAGCTAACTGAATAAACTGCCTGCTCAAAGTAAATGAAATGACACACTCTCTCTCTCTATCTCTCTCTCCACCAGCAACACACTACACAAGGCCGAAGTGCAGGCGGCCTTATATAGTGTTGGGTGTGGACTTAACCCCCCGAGCCATAATTGGCCAAAGGCACCCTGCCTTTGGCCAATTATGGCTCTCTTTGCTTACGGCGCTGTGATTGGCCAAAGCATGCGGGTCATAGTGCATGCTTGGCCAATCATCAGCCAGCAATGCACTGCGATGACGCAGTGCATTATGGGGTGTGACGCGCCGTTCGAACTTGGAGAGAACGTCCCATAATGTTCGATCCTGTTGAACGATCGAACAGCCGATATTCGAGTTGAACTCATGTTCGACTCGAACTCGAAGCTCATCCCTAATTATGATAACACTTCCCATCCTTGCTGCTAATCCAACTTGTGATAGGAGATCCATCTCCCCCTCCTAACTCAGGTTAGGGTACCTATAGCATACTCTCAGTATTATTTTTCCCTTAGCTTCATCCCTTTGGAGCTCTACCCATAATGATTCCACCTCCTCCCTAGCCCCCTTAGTGATGTCATCTCTCACATTCACTTGTACATTATTCTTGATATATAGGCATACCCCTCCCCCTTTTTTACCCTCTCTATCCCTGCGATAAAGGGTATACCCTTGAATGGTTGCCAGCCAATCATGAGAGCTGTTGAACCAGGTCTCTGAAATTCGCACAAAATCCAAATCCTTCTTGTACAAAAGTATCTCTAGTTCACCCATCTTGTCTGCCAGGGTCCTGGCATTGGTGAACATGCCACATAGTTTAGACTATCCACCACCATACACTCCACACCCCTTTCATGTCATACTACTCGCCACCATAAACTGTGCACCCCTCTCATGTCATTCTACCCGACACCATAAACTGTGCACCCCTCTCATGTACATACTACACACCACCATACACTGCGCACCCCTCTCATGTACATACTACTCACTGCTATACACTCCGCACCCCTCTCCTGTACATATTACTCGCCTCCGTAGACTCCGCACCTCTCTCATACATACTACCTGCTGCCATACCCTCCACATGTTTACCACCCTTGTACAGTGCCATCATAATAGTATCATAGGCAAAGTAATGTACTGGGGCCCTTACTATGCAGATGGTGACCTGTGGCATATAGTGAGTGTGGTTAAATTATGCTACATATTGGGCATTGATTAGAAATTTTAGTCTGATTTGTTTTTTACAATTGTTTTATTGTTTTTTTACAATTTTTTTATTATTACGTTTTTTGGTGAGAGTTTTTTGGTTTCTTTGGTGAGATATCAGGGGTCTAAACCCACAAAGTCCCACTTTTGAGACAGAGAAAGGGACTGAGGTCACAGATTCCCCAGTCCCTTTCTCTGTAGCTTCAGCTGCACTGCAGATGAATGAACAGGAGACAGATCCTGTTGATTATTAAACCGAAGCAGAGTAAACACAGTTTACTATGCTGCCGTTATGAATGAACCGTTGAATGAACCGTTATGTTTACTATGCTGCCGTTATGAATGAACACAGCGAGTGATCAGTACCGATCACTAGGGATGAGCTTCGTGTTCGACTCGAACATCGCCTGTTCAACCGTTCGCTGAATTACGAACGATATGGGCCGTTCGCGCCAAATTCGAGTGGCGCGTCACGGCCCATAATTCACTGCATCGCAGTGCATTGCTGGCTGATGATTGGCCAAACATGCACTATACCTGCATGCTTGGCCAATCACAGCGCCGTCTGAACAGAGAGCCGTAATTGGCCAAAGCCAAGGAGGCTTTGTCCAATTATGGCTTAGGGGGTTTAGTACACGCCCTACACTATATAAGGTCGCCTGCAAGGCGGCCCTGTGTAGTGTGTTCTGGCGTTCATAGAGAGAGAGAGAGAGAGAGAGAGACAGACTGTGTCATTTGATTTAAGTTAGATAGAGTAGGCAGGTAAAGTCAGTTAGCTGCAGTTACAGTGTATTGTGTATATATATATGCATCCCAGGTGTTGTGTGTGTGTATATATATATACACTGTATTCAGTTTAGATAGATCCTGTTCTTCTCTTCCTAATATACTGACAGGCAGGCAGGTGTTTTTACAGTATTTCTAATTACTGTACTGTGTACCCTGCACAGTCTGACCTACAGTATAGCAACCTGTAGCCAGCTGCTTGTGTAGGCTCATTGAAGTATTTCCAGCTACTTTACTGTGTACCCTGCACAGTCTGACCTACAGTATACCAACCTGCAGCCAGGTGCTTGTGTAGGCTCATTGAAGTATTTCCAGCTACTTTACTGTGTACCCTGCACAGTCTGACCTACAGTATAGCAACCTGCAGCCAGGTGCTTGTGTAGGCTCATTGAAGTATTTCCAGCTACTGTACTGTGTACCCTGTACAGTCTGACCAACAGTATAGCAACCTGTAGCCAGGTGCTTGTGTAGGCTCATTGAAGTATTTCCAGCTACTGTACTGTCTACCCTGCACAGTCTGACCTACAGTATAGCAACCTGTAGCCAGGTGCTTGTGTAGGCTCATTGAAGTATTTACAGCTACTGTACTGTCTACCCTGCACAGTCTGACCTACAGTATAGCAACCTGTAGCCAGGTGCTTGTGTAGGCTCATTGAAGTATTTCCAGCTACTGTATTGTGTACCTTGCACAGTCTGACCTACAGTATAGCAACCTGTAGCCAGGTGCTTGTGTAGGCTCATTGAAGTATTTCCAGCTACTTTACTGTGTACCCTGCACAGTCTGACCTACAGTATAGCAACCTGCAGCCAGATGCTTGTGTAGGCTCATTGAAGTATTTCAAGGTACTTTACTGTGTACCTTGCACAGTCTGACCTACAGTATAGCAACCTGCAGCCAGGTGCTTGTGTAGGCTCATTGAAGTATTTCCAGTTACTGTACTGTGTACCCCGCACAGTTGCACCTACAGTATAGCTACCTGAAGACAAGTGCAGGTCTTATCATACTAATAATACTACAGGCAGGCATTTGATTCTGCTAGCTGCAGTATAATCGGTATATACCAGTTTTGTGCAGCTCACTGCGGGCCAATAGTATGTCTGAAAGGTCAACAAGGAGAGGCAGACAGTCACAAGCAAATAAAAGAGGGCAAGCAGGCTCTGTGTCTAGAGGCAACAGTGCTGGTCATGGACACGGTGCATCCTCATCAGCACGTGGCCGTGGGACATGCTTGGCCTTTTTTTCGGCAGCTGGCCGTGTTGAGCCACAACATGTGGAAGACTTGGTCAAGTGGATGACCAAGCCGTCCTCATCCTCCTCATCCTCTCTCACCCAGGCTCAGGGTACTTTGTCTGGCAAAGCAGCTGCCAACGCGGCCTCTTCCCTCGGCTCAATGGCATCAGTGACTCCTTCCCTAGCCCCACCATATCCTCCTGAGGAGTCCCTCGAACTGTTTGACCACAGTGTTGGGTACATGCTCCAGGAGGATGCCCAATGTTTTGAAGGCTCTGATGATGATACTGAGCTAGATGAAGGCAGTAACGTGAGCATGGACAGAGGGGGTGCCCAAGAAGGACAGCAATCTGGCAGCCATGTTCCCCCTGCTGCAGCATACTGCCAGGTTTGCTCCAGTGATGAGGAGGGAGGGGATGATGAGGTCACTGACTCAACGTGGGTGCCTGATAGGAGAGAGGAGGAGGAGGCGCATCACCAACAAGGCAGGATGCCCTCCAGGGGCCAGCCTAAGGGCAGCACATTGACTGCATCACACCTCAGAGCTCCGCATGTGCAGGGCGCTGCTGTCTCTGTGCGTTATTCTAAAAGTTGCTTGGTGTGGGCCTTTTTTGAGACGAGTGCATCAGATCAGTGGCCAAAACATCTCCCGCTTGGGCACCACATGCTTGACCAGACATATATTGACCTGCCATGCAGTTCGTTGGCAAGCGTTCCTAAAAGACCCACACCAAAGAACAAAGAGGACCTCTCTTACTCCTCATCAGCTGGGATCTCCAACCCCACTATACCTTCAGTCCTCTCTGAGACCTGCACTGAGAGGAATGAAGGTGTAGAATTAGGTGTGTCACAGCCAAGTACTTGCGGGCAATCTGCTATCGGTACACCAATGTCAGATTGTACCAGGCAAATTTCTCTGCCCCAGCTGCTGCACCGCAGAAAGAAGTTTGCTCCCAGCCATCCACATGCCCAGCGGTCAGATGGTAGCTTGGCAAAATTGCTAGCACTTCAACTGCTACCTTTTCAGTTGGTAGACTCTGCCCCATTCTGTGAGTTTGTGAAATGTGCGGTTCCTCAGTGGCAGGTTCCCAAACGCCACTTTTTCTCACGGAAGGCATGAGAAAAAGTGGACAGGGCGGTTAGCGGTAAGGTGCATATTACCGCTGACTCATGGTCCAGCAGGCATGGACAGGGACGTTACCTAAGTTTCACGGCGCATTGGATGACTCTACTGGCAGCTGGGAAGGATGCAGGACAAGGTGCAGTAGTGTTGGAGGTTGTTCTGCCACCACGCCTCCACAATGCCACTACTATTGATTCTGACACACCTCTCTCCTCCACCCCCTCCTCTTCTTCTTCCTCCATGGCCTCTTCCTGTGCTTTGTCCTCGGAACCAGCGGTGCTCTGTAGGCGTTCAAGTAAGCAGGCCAAAAGATGCCATGCGGTGCTTGAGCTGGTGTGCTTGGGGGACAGGAGCCACACTGGGGCAGAGGTTCTGTCAGCTCTGCAGGGGCAGGTTCAGAGGTGGTTGACACCACGCCAACTTAAGGCAGGAATGGTGGTTTGCGACAATGGCACCAATCTCCTCTCCGCCCTCCGACAGGGACAAATGACCCATGTGTCCTGTTTGGCTCACGTCCTTAACTTGGTGGTGCAGGGGTTCTTGGGCAGGTACCCGGGCTTACATGATGTCCTGAGGCAGGCCAGGAAAGTCTGTGTGCATTTCCGCTGGTCATATAATGCCAGTGCTTGGCTGGCAGACCTCCGAAAGGAATTTAACCTGCCCAAGAACCGCCTAATCTGTGACATGCCCACCAGGTGTAACTCAACGTTGGCCATGCTGCAGTGGCTGCACACGCAGCAGAGGGCCATCAATGAGTACCTGTGCGACTATGGCACCAGGACAGGGTCAGGGGAGCTTGTTTTTTTTTCCCCACGCCAGTGGGCCATGATCAGGGATGCATGCACTGTCCTGTCACCATTTGAGGAGGCCACGAGGATGGTGAGCAGTGACAGTGCATGCATCAGTGATAATGTCCCCCTTGTCCACCTGTTGGAGCTCACACTGCGTGGAAAAATGGACAGGGCACTAGCAGAACAGAGGCAAGAAGAGGAGGACTTCCTTAGCTCTCAAGACCCCCTTTATCCAGACAGTGTTCCTGCATGCCCGCCTATCACACAGGAATAGGAGGAGGAGGAGGAGGAGGATTGTGTCAGCATGGAGGTGGAGCCTGGCACTCAGCATCATCAGCAGTCTTTAAGGGATCATTTACAGTCCCAAGAAACCCATGGACTTGTACGTGGGTGGGAGGAGGTGGCTGCGGATCATGTCATTCTTAGTGACCCAGAGGACTCCGGACCGAATGCCTCAGCAAACCTATGCTGCATGGCCTCCCTGATCCTGCAAAGCCTCATATTCATGGTATCAAGGAGAGGGATCAATACTGCCTGGCAACCCTCCTTAACCACTTGACCACTGGGCACTTAAACCCCCTTCCTAACCAGACCAATTTTCAGCTTTCGGTGCTCTCACACTTTGAATGACAATTACTCAGTCATACAACACTTTACCCATATGAAATTTTTATCCTTTTTTTCACACAAATAGAGCTTTCTTTTGGTGGTATTTATTCACCGTTGGGTTTTTTATTTTTTGCGCTATAAAAGAAAAAAGACTGAAAATTTGGTAAAAAAATGAATTTTTCTTTGTTTCTGTTATAAAATTTAGCAAATTAGTAATTTTTCTTTGTAAATTTTGGCCAAAATTTATACCGCTACATATCTTTGGTAAAAATAAGTACAACTTGGTGTATATTATTTGGTCTTTGTGAATGTTAGAGAGTCCAAAAGCTACGGTGCCAATATCTGAAAATTGATCACACCTGAATTACTGACGGCCTATCTAATTTCTTGAGACCCTAACATGCCAGAAAAGTACAAATACCCCCCAAATGACCCCTTTTTGGAAAGAAGACATTCCAAGGTATTTAGAAAGATGCATGGTGAGTTTTTTTGAAATTGTCATCTTTTCTCACAATTCTTTGCAAAATCAAGATTTTTTTTTTTCTTTTTTTTTTTCACAAAATTGTCATATTAGAAGGTTATTTCTCACACACAGCATATGCATACCACAAATTACACCCCAAAACACATTCTGCTATTACTCCCGAGTATGGCGATACCACATATGTGAGACTTTTACACAGCGTGGCCACATACAGAGGCCCAACATGCAGGGGAGCACCTCCAGGCGTTCTGGAGCACCCAGGCCAATTCTGACATTTCTCTCCTACATGGAAAAATCATCATTTATTTGCAAGAAAATTACATAGAACCCCAAAACACTATATATATTTTTTTTAGCAAAGACCCTAGAGAATACAATGGCGGTTGTTGCAACTTTTTATTTCGCACGGTATTTGTGCAGCAATTTTTCGAACGCGTTTTTTTGGGGAAAGAAACAGTTTTGTGCTTTAAAAAAAAACAAAACAGTAAAGTTAGCCCAATGTTTTTGCATAATGTGAAAGATGAAGTTACGCCGAGTAAATAGATACCTAACATGTCACCCTTCAAAATTGCACACGCTTGTGGAATGGTGCCAAACGTCGCTACTTAAAAATCTCCATAGGTGACGCTTTAAAATTTTTTCCTGGTTACATGTTTTGAGTTACAGAGGAGGTCTAGGGCCAAAATTATTGCTCTCGCTCTACCGATCGCAGCGATACCTCACATGTGTGGTTTGAACACCGTTTTCATATGTGGGCGGGACTTACGTATGTGTTCGCTTCTGCATGCGAGCACACGGACATGGGCCCTTTAAAAAATTTTTTTTTTTTTTTATTGTTTATTTTACTTTATTTATTTTAGTTTGACACTTTTTTCCCTCCCCAAAATTTTTTTGATCACTTTTATTTCTATTACAAGGAATGTAAACATCCTTGTAATAGGAATATGGCATGACAGGTCCTCTTTACAGTGAGATATGGGGTCAATAAGACCCCACATCTCACCTCTAGGCTGGGAAGCATGAAATAATAATTAAAAAAAAACGATCTTGGCTTCGATCGTAGCGGTGAGTCGGTAGAAGCACCGGAGGGTGGCGGGAAGGGGGGGGGGGCGTCCCCTCTCGCCTCCCATAAGAATGATCAAGCAGTGGAACAGCAGCTATGATCATTCCTATGGTGTAGGAAATCGCTGGCTGAAAAAGCTGATATCTGAATGATGCCTGTAGCTGCACCCATCATTCAGATATACCCGCTCAAAGTCAAGGACGTCATATGACTGTGGGCGGGAACTGGTTAAAAATTGCGGAGTATTGCGGGCTATTGCAGAGTATTGCGGTCTATTGCAGAGTATTGCGGGCTATATTGCAGAGTATTGCCGGGTATATTGCAGAGTATTGCCGGGTATATTGCAGAGTATTGCCGGGTATATTGCAGAGTATTGCCGGGTATATTGCAGAGTATTGCCGGGTATATTGCAGAGTATTGCCGGGTATATTGCAGAGTATTGCGGGGTATATTGCAGAGTATTGCGAGGTATATTGCAGAGTATTGCGGGGTATATTGCAGAGTATTGCGGGGTATATTGCAGAGTATTGCGGGGTATATTGCAGAGTATTGCGGGGTATATTGCAGAGTATTGCGGGGTATATTGCAGAGTATTGCCCGGGTATATTGCAGAGTATTGCCCGGGTATATTGCAGAGTATTGCCCGGGTATATTGCAGAGTATTGCCCGGGTATATTGCAGAGTATTGCCCGGGTATATTGCAGAGTATTGCCCGGGTATATTGCAGAGTATTGCCCGGGTATATTGCAGAGTATTGCAGGGTGTTATGCAGAGTATTGCAGGGTGTTATGCAGAGTATTGCAGGGTGGTATGCAGAGTATTGCAGGGTGTTATGCAGAGTATTGCAGGGTGGTATGCAGAGTATTGCAGGGTGTTATGCAGAGTATTGCAGGGTGTTATGCAGAGTATTGCAGGGTGTTATGCAGAGTATTGCAGGGTGTTATGCAGAGTATTGCAGGGTGGTATGCAGAGTATTGCAGGGTGGTATGCAGAGTATTGCAGGGTGGTATGCAGAGTATTGCAGGGTGTTATGCAGAGTATTGCAGGGTGTTATGCAGAGTATTGCAGGGTGTTATGCAGAGTATTGCAGGGTGTTATGCAGAGTATTGCAGGGTGTTATGCAGAGTATTGCAGGGTGGTATGCAGAGTATTGCAGGGTGGTATGCAGAGTATTGCAGGGTGTTATGCAGAGTATTGCAGGGTGTTATGCAGAGTATTGCAGGGTGTTATGCAGAGTATTGCAGGGTGTTATGCAGAGTATTGCAGGGTGGTATGCAGAGTATTGCAGGGTGTTATGCAGAGTATTGCAGGGTTGGCTGAGCATTGAGGGATGGATGGATGTGACTGCAAATGTCACTGAGCACCGCTGTGGGCACTACACATGCAGCCCACAGCGGTGCTGCCATCTGATCCCTCCCCCTCTCCCCTCGCACTGTACCGATCGGTACAGAGAGGGGAGGGAGGAACCGGCGTCATGAGATGACGCCGGTCTGTTGACATGTGATCGCTCCGTCATTTGACGGAACGATCACGTGGTAAACGGCCGCGATCAGCGGCTATTTACCGTAATCCGTGATGCGTCGGGTCCTCTGGACCCGGCGGTCACGGATGTTCCCGAGTGCGCGCCCCAGGGGGCGCGCGGGAGCATCATTCTGGAATCACGTCCATGGACGTCCACCCAGAACTAGCCGACCGTGCTGTTGCCGTCTTTCGGCAATGGCCCGGTCGGCAAGTGGTTAATTCACGTTAAAAGGGTAAGGTTGCGGACCTTATCTTGCCATCACAGAGGGAGCAGAGGATGAAACATCTTCGGGAGGCCTTGCAGAAAGGTCTGTGCAACGCGTTCCCAGAGACTGGGAGGTTACAAACTCCTGTTCCTGGACAACGTGTTGCTGAGGCTTCAGTCAGTCAAGTCAAAAGAAGTCAAAGAAGAAGCGGTGGAGAAGGTGGCCATCTGACCGATGCGTTCAGACAATTTTTTAGTCCACAGCCCCAAGGTATGATCGGTTCCAGCAACCATCGCCAGCGTCTGTTTTACATGGTGCAGGAATACCTAGGGGCAACATCTGACTTGGACACCCTTCCCACCGAAAATCCTCTGGTTTACTGGGTCTTGAGGATGGATCACTGGCCAGAGCTTGCACAGTATGCAATTGAGCTACTGGTCTGTCCTGCATCAAGCGTTCTTTCGGAACGCACATTCGCTGCTGCTGGAGGCTTTGTAACGATCGATCGATCGACTGACCTTCATAAAAATGAATCAGTCTTGGATCACCACCAGCTACCAAGCACCTGATGCTGATGTAACCGAATAATTTTTTTTGAAATGTCAGATCACTTCAAAGACTGCCTATGCTGATGCTGAGTGACTATCCTGTTATGCTGAGTAATTATCCTCTCCCTCCTCAATGATCACGCTGATAGCTTGTAAGAACATTTTTGGTTCTGGGCGCCGTCACCAGTGCCTAAGGCCCAATTTTTCAGCCCCTGTTTAACAGGGGCGTGTAATTACAATTTTTGATGCAATTCTTTGCAGCAGGGCTCGTTCCTGCGCTCCAACTAGAGTATCTGTGAGGGGTTGCAGTGTTGTGGCACCAGCACCAGTGCCTAAGGCCCAATTTTTTTAGCCCCTGTTTAACAGGGGCGTGTAATTACAATTTTTGATGCAATTCTTTGCAGCAGGGCTAGTTCCTGTGCTCCAACTAGAGTATCTGTGAGGGGTTGCAGTGTTGTGGCACCAGCATTAGTGCCTAAGGCCCAATTTTTCTGCCCCTGTTCAACAGGGACATGTAATTACAATTCTTGATCTAATATTTCACAGCAAGGCCCGTTCCAGCGCCCACCAAGAGTAACTGTGAGGACTTAGTGTTGTGGCACCAGCACCACCACAATCACCAAAGGCCCAATTTTTCTGCCCCTGTTCAACAGGGGCATGTAATTACAATTCTTGATCTAATATTTCACAGCAGGGCCCTGTGAGGGCTTACAGTGTTGTGGCAACACCAACACCTAAGGCCCAAATTTCTGCAGAGTATATAGGGCAGGCCCCTACTTTCAAACATCCAACTTACAAACGACTCCTACTTGCAAACGGAAGGAGACAACAGGAAGTGAGATGAAATCTACCCCTAGGAAGGGAAATTCTCTCCTGTAAGAGTTAATATGGGAAAAACGTTTCTCCTTTTCACTGATGCTTTATCACCAATCCTTGTTTCACTAAAAAACCCACATTTTCAAAAAACATTTGTCACTGGGACAAAAAGTGAGGTGAAATCTTCTTAAGAGGAGCACAGACAGGAAAACAAATGTCACAGGGGTGATAACCCTTCCCTATGTTTTCCAAAAAGCTTAAAATAGATTTTTTTGCTGTAGCTAAACACATTAAAAATGTACCAGTTCGAAATTACAAACAGATTCTACTTAACAACAAACCTACAGTCCCTGTCTTGTTTGTACCGCCTGTATACTGCTGTTCAGAGTATATAAGGCCTGGTGGCCCCACACCTTTCCTTTTTTTAATTCGGGTGCGGGGTTCCCCTTAATATCCATACAAGACCCAAAGGGCCTGGTAATGGACTGGAGGGTACCCATGCCATTTGTCTCACTGATTTTCATCCATATTGCCAGTACCCGACATTACATTGAGCCCGGGTTCACAGCTATGCGAATTAGATGTGCGTTTCCGCACATCTAATTCGCATAGCACGAGAATGTGACTGGCTCCCTATGGAGCCGGTTCACATATCTCCGGGGCGGCTGCGGAGCGCACTGCACAAAAATGCTGTGCGTCTTTAGCTCAGTTTCAGGGCCGAATTCAGGCATAGAATCGGCCCTGATTCGTCCCTGAAACGGGGAACAGGGACGCACAACGCTCCTGTGCAATCCGCAGCCCGGTATAGTGTGAACCCGGGCTAAAGCCGCAAGCAGTTTTAAATTACTTTTATTCCTTTAAAAATGTCATTTTGTGCAGGGACTGTTCTAAGCACGGGAAACACGCGCCAATTTACAGGCATACTATAGACACCCCCCAGGAATTATATTTAAAGGAATATTTCACTTTTTTTTTTTACTTTAAGCATCATTAAAATCACTGCTCCCGAAAAAAAACGGCCATTTTTAAAACTTTTTTTTTGCATTGATATATGTCCCCTGGGGCAGGACCCGGGTCCCCAAACCCTTTTTAGGACAATACCATGCAAATTAGCCTTTAAAATTAGCTTTTGATTTCGAACGTTTGAATCCCATAGATGTCAATGGAGTTCTAACGTTCATGCTAATTTTTGGTCCGTTCGCAGGCTCTGGTGCGAACTGAACCGGGGGGTGTTTGACTCATCCCTACCGATCACTCACTGTGTTCATTTAGAAAGGGAAGGGGCTGGTAAATAACATATTTACCAGCCCCTTTTCTTGAAGATCCCCCAGGGGCAGTTAGGGGGAGAGAAGAGGAGGAAAGCTAGCAGCGCTGTGGGGGGCACAAAGTTATTTTTTGTTATCGCTTGAATTATTTTTCCCATTATGGGTGTGAGTGGGGCCTCATGTCTAAATTTTGCCTAAGGCCTCACAAAGCCTAGAGCTGCCTCTGTGTATTCTACAGTGGGGACACAGCCCCTTAAATTTTTCACTCTCTGTTATATTGCAGCCATTTACTTTTTCCTCATTAATCTACACACAGCACCCCATATCGACAGAAAAACACAGAATTGTTGACATTTTTGCAGATTTATTAAAAAGAACAACTGAAATATCACATGGTCCTAAGTATTCAGACCCTTTGCTGTGACACTCATATATTTAACTCAGGTACTTTCTTCTGATTATCCTTGAGATGGTTCTACATCTTCGAGTCCAGCTGTGTTTGAATATACTGATTGGACTTGATTAGGAAAGCCACACACCTGTCTATATAAGACCTTACAGCTCACAGTGCATGTCAGAGCAAATGAGAATCATAAGGTCAAAGGAACTGCCTGAAGAGCTCAGAGAAAGAATTTTGGCAAGGCACAGACCTGGCCAAGGTTACAAAAAAAATTCTGCTGCATTTAAGGTTCCTAAGAGCACAGTGGCCTCCATAATCCTTAAATGGAAGATGTTTGGGACAACCGGAACCCTTCCTAAAGCTGGCCGCCCGGCCAAACTGAGCTATCGGGGGAGAAGAGCCTTGGTGAGAGAAGTAAAGAAGAACCCAAAGATCACTGTGGCTGAGCTCCAGAGATGCAGTCGGGAGATGGGAGAAAGTCAACCATCACTGCAGCCCTCCACCAGTCGGGGCATTATGGCAGAGTGGCCCGATGGAAGCCTCTCCTCAGTGCAAGACACATGAAAGCCCACATGGAGTTTGCTAAAAAAAACACCTGAAGGACTCCAAGATGGTGAGAAATAAGATTCTCTGGTCTGATGAGACCAAGATAGCACTTTTTGGCCTTAATTCTAAGCGGTATGTGTGGAGAAAACGAGGCACTGCTCATCACCTGTCCAATACAGTGAAGCAGTGGTGGTGGCAGCATCATGCTGTGGGGGTGTTTTTCAGCTGCAGGGACAAGACGACTGGTTGCAATCGATGGAAAGATGAATGCGGCCAAGTACAGGGATATCCTGGATAAAAACCTTCTCCAGAGTGCTCAGGACCTCAGACTGGGCCGAAGGTTTACCTTCCAACAAGACAATGACCCTAAGCAAACAGCTAAAATAACGGGGGAGTGGCTTCACAACAAGTCCATGACTGTTCTTGAATGGCCCAGCCAGAGCCCTGACTTAAACCCAATTGAGCATCTCTGGAGAGACCTAAAAATGGCTGTTCACCAATGTTTACCATCCAACCTGACAGAACTGGAATGGATCTGCAAGGAGGAATGACCGAGGATCCCCAAATCCAGGTGTGAAAAATTTGTTGCATCTTTCCCAAAAAGACTCATGGCTGTATTAGATCAAAAGGGTGCTTCTACTAAATACTGAGCAAAGGGTCTGAATACTTAGGACCATGTGATATTTCAGTTTTTCTTTTTTAATAAATCTGCAAAAATGACAACAATTCTGTGTTTTTCTGTCAATATGGGGTGCTGTGTGTAAATTAATGAGGAAAAAAATGAATGATTTTAGCAAATGTCTGCAATATAACAAAGAGTGAAAAATTTAAGGGGGTCTGAATACTTTCCGTCCCCACTGTATATAGCAGGGATGAGCTGACCTGTCTTGGGTACGGTTCAAGCAGAATTGGGCGAAGTTCAGATGCCAAACCTGACCCCCATGAAATCATTTAGAGCTAAACCTGTCAAACTAATAATGCCCATTTCCTGGACTAATAAGCAATGGAGTGGCAAAAACAGCACGGGAGTGGGCACTGCCCTGGTGAACATGTACCAATGCACGCATTTCTTTTTTTTTTTTTTTTTAAAGCTCTAGTTGAACAGGAGCAGCAGTGGCATATCATCAATGTGTAAAGGCCCACTATGACCCACCCTGTACCCATGGATGATTGTCCCTTGACAGCCGGAGATGATCGGTGTTATGGGGGACAACTGTGAGCACCGATCTCCCTGTATAGATTGACAGCCGCTTCTCCTCCTCTCCGTCCCACGGCTGTCAGCTGAAATGTCATACAGGAAGATCGGTGCTCACAGCTGTCCCCGCCACACCGATCATCCTGACTGTTCCCTGTGTCCTCCTCTGCTCAGTGTCTTACTCTGCCCCAGTGTCGTCCTCCAGCCCCCCTCCGTGCCCTTCTCCGACCCCCCCCCTCGCCACCCCGCAGCCAGCTTACCTCTTCTCCTCTCCCGCAGGCTGCGGGGGATATGTCAGCATGGAGAGAGGAGGAAGGGGCCGGTAAATATGTCATTTACCGGCCCCTTGCTGTTCTGAATTGGACACAAAGCAATCACTACAGTGTCCTGTGATAACTGAGCAGAGTAAACTATGTTACTAGGCTTAAAGTGATTGTAAGGGTTCGGTTTTTTTTTTTGTTTAAAACAACAAACATATCATACTTACCTCCACTGTGCAGCTCGTTTTGCACAGGGTGGCCCCGAACCTGCTCTTCTGGGGTCCCCCGGTGGCTCTTACGGCTCCTCCCCACATCAGATAATCCCCTCAGAGAAGTGCTTCCCCAGGGGGTTACCTTGCAGGCGCGCTCCCGAGTCCAGCATTCGGCGTCCATAGCCACCGAATATATGACTCGGCCTCGCCCCCCGGCGCCCATGTCATTGGATTTAATTGACAGCAGCAGGAGCCAATGGCTGCGCTGCTGTCAATATAGCCAATGGGGACACGAGACACAGGCTAAAGCTGGTGTGCTCGTCCCCGGCGTGAGAAAAAGAGGGTTCAGGTAACTAAAACGGGGGCACTGGGAGGCTGCTGCACTGCAAGAGGTTTTTCACCTTAATGCATAGAATGCATTGAGGTGAAAAACCACAAAGGTTTACAACCCCTTTAAGTTTATGAATGAAAAGGAGCCGCTGTGTCTCTGTTCATTCATCTTCAATGTTGAGGCTGCAGAGAAAGGGACTGGGGAGTCTGTGTCCTCATGCCTTTTCTCTGTTTCCAAGTGGAGATGTCAGGGGTCTGTTTAGACCCTGATATCTCACCACAGCCCACCAACAGCCAACAGAGCTGATATAAAAAAAAAAATATATATATATATATATATATATATATATATATATATATATATATATATATATATATATACACATATATATATATATATATATATATATATATATATATATATATATATATATATATATATATATATATATTACAAAATGTAATTGTTTTACAAAAAAAAAATAAAAATGTAAAAAAATAACACAAAAAAAAAACTACTGACACCATCCCCCCACCCTACAGACACTGTCCACTGCCCCAACCCCCTCCCCCCCAAAAAGCATTGTGAAAAAAAAAAGAAAAAAAACAAAAAAAAACAAATTTAAAAAATGCATGAACTATTGACATTATCCACTGCTCTACTGACACCATCCACTGCCCCCCCTCCCCACTTCGCCAGAAACACTGTGAAAAAAAATATTTAAAAAAAAATCCTCTTGCCAAAGAGCCACTGTTATTATACTGGTGTGGATGTATACATAGGTGTACGTCGGTCTGTGCAGGAAGGCTAGCAGGCTAGCAGGCGCGCATCCCCTGCGAGCCATAGGAACGTCCCTGCGGGTCCCGCGAGCTCAATGTCCACCGGTGACCCGCGACCGCGGTGAGGAGAGGCAGAAAGGGGAACTGCCTATGTAAACAAGGCAATTCCCCCGTCTGCCTAGTGACATGTCGGAGATCTTCTGTTCCCAATGATCAGGGACAGTGATCTCTGTCATGTCCCAGTGAGCCCATGCCCCCTACAGTTAGAACGCACTTCACCCCTTCCCTGCCAGTGACATTTATACAGTAATCAGTGGCTATTTTTAGCACTGATCGGTGTATAAATGTCACTGGTCCCAAAAAAGTGTCAAAAGTGTCCGATCTGTCCGCCGCAATGTCACAGTCCCGTTAAAAATCGCTGATCACCGCCATTACTAGTAAAAAAATAAAAATACATTTTAAAGAAGACATCTGTTCCCTATTTTGCGCAAACCAATCAATTTACGCTTATTGCAATTTTTTTTTACCAAAAATTTGTAGAAAAATACATATTGACCTAAACTGATGAAAAAATTCGTTTTTTTTAAATGGTGATCAAATACCACCAAAAGAAAGCTCTATTTGTGGGGAAAAAAGAACATAAATTTTGTTTGGGTACAGCGTCGCATGACCACACAATTGTCAGTTAAAGCGACGCAGTGCCGTATGGCAAAAAATGGCTTGGTCATTAAGGGGGCAAATCCTTCTGGGGCTGAAGTGCTTATTTAAAAAAAATTAAAAAACAAAAAAAAAAAAATTGTAAAAAATAATAGATAATAAAATAATAAAAACAAAAAAATAGCTGACACCATTAACTGCCCTACGGTCACTGTCCACTTTACCCCCCCCCCCCCCCCCCCAATCATTGTAAAAAAAATAAAATAAAATACAAAAATAAATTGTAAAAAATAATAAAAACAAAAAAATTCTGGCACTGTCCATTGCTCTACTGACACCGTCCACTGCCTTACTAGCACCATCCACTCATAGATTGTGATCTCCCGGTACCAGAGAGAGCGGAGCGGGCGTGGAGTATCGGCTGCCTTGTACGACTTGTCTTTGTGAGTGTGGCGGTGTGCTCGGGTGACCTGTACCGTTGTGTCTCAGGAGCGGACTCCTTACAGCAACAAGTCCCTGAATGCGGTGTGGGGCTCTGCGCTGGGGCCCCCCCTGAGCACAGGTAGCTGAAGGGGCTATGATGTCTGTGGCGGAGGCTGGAGCGGCAGTAGTGGCGGACGGGTCAGTGACTTGTGTGTGGAAGACAAGAGGTGACGTTACTGTTGTCCAGGGAGGAGGAACAGTGCAGCCCGGCGGCTCTCCGACTGTTCCCATGCTGGAGCCTGTGATCCGCATAGAGCCCGGGGTGGCTCAAAAGCGTTCTCTAAATTTGTTTAGCAAATTAGTCACATACTCTGAAGTGAGCACATTACCTTGGGGGGTCACCTATATTGCACCATCGCATGATCTGTGGCACGTGAAGATATATAAGCACTTTTATTATCTATGTGCAGGACTTTTTTATTTATATGCTCATTATATATTTATGTAGTTCAATAAGGACTATTATGTATATAAATTGTGTGGCACTAAGCACTTTGCAGTTTGTTTGGCACATGGCACTTTTTGGTATCTGTTTGCACCTATGATATATATCTAAAACAAATGCGGTTTCATTGGATAGATATTATATGTGTAACTTGTATTGTTTGTTTATGCACATAATATTCTGTAATCTCTGTATTTGCAGATGATACTAAGCTAAGCAAGGCAATAACTTCTCCGCAGGATGTGGAAACCTTGCAAAAAGATCTGAACAAATAATGAGGTGGGCAACTACATGGCAAATGAGGTTCAATGTAGAAAAATGTAAAATAATGCATTTGGGTGGCAAAAATATGAATGCAATTTATACACTGGGGGGAGAACCTCTGGGGGAATCTAGAATGGAAAAGGTCCTGGGGGTCCTAGTAGAAAATAGGCTCAGCAATGGCATGCAATGCCAAGCTGCTGCTAACAAAGCAAACAGAATATTGGCATGCATTAAAAAGGGATCAACTCCAGAGATAAAATGATAATTCTCCTGCTCTACCATACTCTGGTCCGGCCGCACCTAGAGTATGCTGTCCAGTTCTGGGCACCAGTCCTCAGGAAGGATGTACTGGAAATGGAGCAAGTACAATGAAGGGCAACAAAGCTAATAAAGGGTCTGGAGGATCTTAGTTATGAGGAAAGGTTGCGAGCACTGAACTTATTCTCTCTGGAGAAGAGACGCTTGAGAGGGGAAATGATATCAATATACACATACCGTACTGGTGACCCTACAATAGAAATAAAACTTTTTTGCAGAAGAGAGTTTAACAAGACTCGTGGCCACTAATTAAAATTAGAAGAAAAGAGGTTTAACCTAAAACTACGTAGAGGGTTCTTTTTCTGTAATGCCCCGTACACACAGTCGGACTTTGTTCGGACATTCCGACAACAAAATCCTAGGATTTTTTCTGACGGATGTTGGCTCAAACTTGTCTTGCATACATACGGTCACACAAAGTTGTCGGAAAATCCGATCATTCTGAACGCGGTGACGTAAAACATGTACGTCGGGACTATAAACAAGGCAGTGGCCAATAGCTTTCATCTATTTATTTAATCTGAGCATGGGTGGCGCTTTGTCCGTTGGATTTGTGTACACACGATCGGAATTTCCGACAACGGATTTTGTTGTCGGAAAATTTTATATCCTGCTCTCAAACTTTGTGTGTCGGAAAATCTGATGGAAAATGTGTGATGGAGCCCACACACGGTTGGAATTTCCGACAACAAGGTCCTATCACACATTTTCCGTCGGAAAATCCGACCGTGTGTACGGGGCATAAGAGCGGCAAGGATGTGGAATTCCCTTCCACAGGCGCTGGTCTCAGCGGGGAGCATCGATAGCAAGAAACTATTAGATAAGCACCTGAATGACCGCAACATACAGGGATATACAATGTAATACTGACACATAATCACACATAGGTTGGGCTTGATGGACTTGTGTCTTTTTTCAACCTCACCTACTATGTAATTATGTAACTATATTTATCAGTTTTTTGCGATTATGTTTATTTAGTTTATTTTACAATATCTAGTGTGGTACACACTTCTATACACCTTTTTCTATATATGCACAACACTTTTTTCGTGTCACAATAGGGGCACATTCAGCACACTTTAGCGTATCATTATCTTTTATTTATTTGCTATCTACACGCAATACGAGACGTGTTTCATGCATGTTTCATATACTTAGCACTAGGTCCAGTGTGGCTCGTAGGATTTTTTCTCTTATTAGCACCATCCACTTGCCCCCAAAATGTATTTGGAGAAAAAAAAATGAAATCGTAAAAAAAATAAAAATAAAGAACTGCTGACACTGTCCACTGCCCTACTGACCATCCTGCACATAAGACCCACCGCTGTACACGCCACACTCCACACATTGTATTGTGCTCCTTAAAAACAAACACACCATCTTTTTCCAGAGGAGCCTGTATTTCTCCTGAGGTTACCTATGGATTTTTCTTTTTTATCCCGAACATTTCCTGTGGCAGTTGTGGCTGAAATCTTTCTTGATCTACCTGACCTTGGCTTGGTATCAAGAGATCCCCAAATTTTCCACTTCTTATTAGGTGATTGAACAGTACTGACTGGCATAATCAAGGCTTTGGACATCTTTTTATATCCTTTTTCATCTTTGTAAAGTTTCATTACCTTGTTACACAGGTCTTTTGACTGTTCTTTTCTACCTCCTCATGGCTCAGTGTCTAGCCTGCTTAGTGCATCTATGTGAGAGCTAACAAACTCGACTATTGATACACAGACACAAATGTGGAAAATTAACCTTTAATTGCCATTTTAACCTGTGTGTGCCACCTTCTGTGTCTGTACCAAGGCCAAACATTCCAGGGTATGTAAACTTTTGATCGGGGCCATTTGGGTGATTTCTGTTATCATTATGATTTAAAAAGGATCCAAAAAACTATGTGATAATAAATGGCTTCATGTGATTGCTATCCTTAAAATATTTTTTTTTTGGCATGATCAGTCATATTTTTAATATTAATGCCAAAATTTCACAATTTCTGCCAGGGTATGCAAACTTTTGAGCACAACTGTATCTTAGGGAGTGCCCTAATCCTGAAGGGTAGATCTCAGTCATGCACAGAAAATGCAGCAGCAGCACTGACATTAAAAAAAAAAACTGTTAATAATTGCTGGTAAATGATCATTCTTCTTTTTTTTACATCAATGAGTACAGGGATATTTAACAGCAACCAAATCTGACTGCAATATTCTACTGAGACAAGCCAGCACTCACTGATTATTCACTGCATGCAGATTCTCAAGGGGATTTTCATCAAGTGCACCAACATTCTTCAAAGGCCTTAACATTAGCCAGCAGACAGATCATATTAGAGACTGCCCCTTCTGTTATCCCTCACTAACCCCCCATTAGTCCTTTTAGTCTATTTTGTCATCACTTGTTTAGTTGGTTCTTTTCCAATCAGTCTAGGCCTAGCATAGCTGCCATCAGAGGGGTGTGCTAACAAGCAGGGCGTACTGACAGGTACTGCTCTGTTCAGGGCCTTAGGCAGCCACTTTCAGTCTCACATTCCCCACCGGCGTCCTCGGCCGGCCCCTCTCTCCTGCCCCATAGAATGACGCTTAGTCCAGTGTCCTCCCCAGCCAGAGTCCTGTGACCCCCCAAATCACCTCCATTCCCTCCTTTTCACAGAGCCCTTTGGTGCATACTTCTGCAGGACAAACAAACTTCCAACACACGGGTGCAGCCGTATGAGATTTGACTCCCAGGAGGACACTACTGCAGGCTTGTCTCCCAGTTCCCCTGCCCCTTCATACAGAGACCATGGAAAAATGCTTGGAGTGTAGCCAGCCGGTATGCTTCCTCACCAACTACAACAGCCAGGGGGAAACATGCTGGGCGGAATCTAGTACTGCACTACATCAACCTGACCCTGCACCAAGGTTACGGTGAGTGCAACAACCCCATCTCCCCCCTACACTATCCCATACCTTACCCCATCTCCCTAGATATAGGAACCCCATCCTGGGGACAGGGAACACCGCATCCCCCCTAAGGACACGGAACCCTATATTCCCTGGGGACAGAGACCACATCTCCCAAAGGGAACAAGAACCCCTACATTCCCTGGGAACATGGAACCCAACCCATCTCCACCTCAGGACAGGAAACCCATCTGCCTTGGGGACAGGTACCTCATCTCCCCTGGGAACAGGGACTACCCCATGTCTCCTAGGGACAGGTACCCCATATTCCCTGGGGACAGGGACCCCATCTCTCCTAGGGACAGGAACCCAATCTTCCCTGGGTACAGGGACCCTATCTCCCCTGGGGACAGGAACCCCACATCCCCTGGAAACAGGGAACCCATTTCCCCTGGGGACAGAGAACCCATCTCCCCTAGGCATAGGAACCCCATGTTCACTGGGGACAAGGACTCCGTCTCCCCTGGGGACAGGGACCCCATCTACCCTAGAGACAGGGACCCCATCTCCCCCGGGGACAGGGACCCCATCTACCCTGATAGCTGACCACAATTGTGTCACCCCCCCATCCATGAAAGCGCACGGATGGGCGCACCGGCACCGACCACATCATTTACAGAGGCCGACTTGAGGCGCCCACTGTGACCACACGCTGCTGGCCCGAAACTAGCCTGCCCAGCTCCCTGCGGGGCACTGTGGTAGGCTAGACAGGAGAGAGCCCAATGCCCTAGCCTGCCCAGTCTCTACTGCTCTGTCTTCCTGTCACTCCGCAGTGGCAGGGCAGAACACTGTGGCAGGCTAGGGGGAGATCTACAAAACAGCTTTAATTTAAGGGTATCAGGTCTAAATCAGGTACCAGATCTAAATCAGGTGAACGGTGTAGGAATTACAACAGTTACAACAGTTTGTATATGTGCCTCCCACTTTTTAAGGGACCAAAAGTAATGGGACAGATTAACAATCATCCATCAAACTTTTTAATACATGGTTGCAAATCCTTTGCAGTCAATTACAGCCTGAAGTCTGGAACGCATAGACATCACCAGACGCTGGTTTTCATCCCTGGTGATGCTCTGCCAGGCCTCTACTGCAACTGTCTTCAGTTCCTGTTTGCTCTTGGGGCATTTTCCCTTCAGTTTCATCTTTAGCAAGTGAAATGCATGCTCAATCGGATTCAGGTCAGGTGATTGACTTGGCCATTGCATAGCATTCCACTTCTTTCCCTTAAAAAATTCTTTGGTTGCTTTCGCTGTATGCTTCGAGTCATTGTCCATCTGCACTGTGAAGTGCCGTCCAATGAGTTCTGAAGCATTTTGCTGAATATGAGCAGATAATATTGCCCGAAACACTTCAGAATTCATCCTGCCACTTTTGTCATCATCAATAAATACAAGAAAACCAGTTCCATTGACAGCCATACATGCCCACGTCATGACACTACCACCACCATGCTTCACTGATGAGGTGGTATGCTTTGGATCATGAGCAGTTCCTTTCCTTCTCCATACTCTTCTCTTCCCATCACTCTGGTACAAGTTGATCTTGGTCTCATCTGTCCATAGAATGTTGTTCCAGAACTGTGAAGGCTTTTTTAGATGTTGTTTGGCAAACTCTAAGCTGGCCTTCCTGCTTTTGAGGCTCACCAATGGTTTACATCTTGTGGTGAACCCTTTGTATTCACTCTGGTGAAGTCTTCTCTTGATTGTTGACTTTGACACACATACACCTACCTCCTGAAGAGTGTTCTTGATCTGGCCAACTATTGTGAAGGGTGTTTTCTTCACCAGGGAAAGAATTCTTCGGTCATCCACTGCAGTTGTTTTCCGTGGTCTTCCGAGTCTTTTGGTGTTGCTGAGCTCACCGGTGCGTTCTTTCTTTTTAAGGATGTTCCAAACAGTTGATTTGGCCACACCTAATGTTTTTGCTATCTCTCTGATATGTTTGTTTTGTTTTTTCAACCTAATGATGGCTTGCTTCACTGATAGTGACAGCTCTTTGAATCTCATATTGAGAGTTGACAACAACAGATTCCAAATGCAAATAGCACACTTGAAATGAAATCTGGACATTTTATCTGCTCCTTGTAAATGGGATAATGAGGGAATAACACACACCTGGCCATGGAACAGCCGAGCAGCCAATTGTCCCATTACTTTTGGTCCCTTAAAAAGTGGAAGGCACATATACAAACTGTTGTAATTCCTACACCGTTCACCTGATTTGGATGTAAATACCCTCAAATTAAAGCTGAAAGTCTGCAGTTAAAGCACATCTTGTTTGTTTCATTTCAAATCCATTGTGGTGGTGTATTGAGCCAAAAAGATTAGAACTGTGTCGATGTCCCAATATTTATGGACTTGACTGTAAAAAACCCTCTGCTCCCAGTAGGATAACAAACAGAGGTGGGTAGAAAAAAACCTCAAAATTAATAAATGTAAATTTCAAACACATATAAAGTGCAATATACTAAGCAATGAAAAAAAGCTTCTGATATATAACAGAGCCTCTCAACACAAAACAAAGCAATTAATCAAAAACATCAAGTAGATTGCACTTTATATGGTTTGGGAGCAAAGGTTTTTTTATATCAATATTTCTTAGCAGAGCCATTTCCCTGTTTCCAGGCTAGGGGGAGAGATTGTTTAATTATTAAGGGGGGGGGGGGGGTGACACCATGTCTTACCACATAGAGTGACACCCACCCTAATGACAGCTACTGCATGTGAGCAGTATAGCCTTACTAATTTTTACTTCAAATTCCTTCTCTGTTGCACTACTGGTGGTATTGTTACTGTTTATGCTGATTTGGAGACTTAATTCTAACGGTATCTCATATCCTGTCAGTCATTACCGTATTTTTCGCTCCATAAGACGTACTTTTTCCCCCCAAAAATGGAGGAAAATGTCTTTGACTCTTATGAAGCGAATACTGACCAGAACCCCCCAACCCCCTGCCACCTCCATGTTCCAAAACTGGGCCAGCGGCGGCACGGCCGTCTCCAGCGAGCACCGGGCGATCTCCCGCTGGGCCTGTCACTCAGCCACAGACAGAGCGGTCAAATGGAGTATGGCCATGGCGGCCGCTCGGGCTGCTCTGTCTTCTAACTGAGTAACAGGCGGATGCATACAGGAATGTCAGTCTGTGCGAGGTGAAGGTGGCACTGGTAAGAATGCTTTCATGGCACTAGTCCGGCTGCATTTTATGGGCACAGGTCAGGCTGCATTTTATGGGCCCAGGTCAGGTTGTATTTTATTGGCACAGGTCAGGCTGCTTTTTATTGGCACAGGTCAGGCTGCATTTTATTGGCACTGGTAAGGCTGCATTTAATTGGCACTGGTAAGGCTGCATTTAATTGGCACTGGTCAGTCTGCATTTCATGGGCACTGCTAAATATTTTAGTACACCATTTGGTTCAGAATATTTTTTTTCTTGTTTTTCTCCTCTAAAACCTAGGTGCATCTTATGGTCAGTTGCATCTTATGGAGCAAAAAATATGGTAAATTGAATATCAATTAACTATTATTTTGTGTTCATCCCGTTGACTCTTGACCTAAGTAACAATAGACAGAGTTACCCTATATTATTCTCTGACTTGGTGTTCATATTTCTGAGAGAATATTGTTGCCAGGTGTCAGGAACCAGCTCAGCAGGCTTTTTGGTACTATCTGTATATATATCTATATAGGTCTACATCCCCCAGGTGAGTCAGAGAGGTTGAGATTCTTGGAAAGGTCAAGGCAAAGAATAAGAGGACCCATCCTTTGCAGCAGCTCCTGTGGGGGTAGAGCTACATTGACATGTTCCTTTATCGATTTATGTGAAGTATGAACTTTAATGACATTACAATTTAATGGCAGGTCTTTAAAGAATTCCAAAATGTGTACCTTCACAGGAAGGAAGACTGTTACTCCATGTTCCATCTGCTTGACACTCTCGGTAACTATGTTTTGAAACCATATGGAACCTTGAAAGATGAATACATAACCATAAATAAATAACTTTGTCACCATATTTCTTACAGCAATGTCTTGAGAGGTTGAAGGGTAGAGACAACAGGTTGACGAATTATAAAGCAACTGAAAATATCAGGAATTTCATTCTGCCCATTTCACTGGCTTTACAGTATGTTGCTTCTGCTCATGGTCTATCAGTTAATAAGGAGAGATGTAAAAGTATGATTAAAAAAAAATGCTAGAGATAAAAAAAAAAAAAATCTACTCTTAGTTTTCTCTCCATGTCATGCATTATACAAAGTCAAAGAGCCAAACATGGTTAATATCACTTCTACAATACATATTTTAAAACTATTTCTTTAGACAGATACATATGAAATATGACAAATGCATTTAATATAGTATTCTCTGTAGACTATCCTGTTGTAAAAAGATGTTGTTTACAGAACTTAATAGCTCAACCTGAGATTTACACACACAAATAAATACAGTCAGACTCAACGTATTGGGTGAAGGTGTATGTAGCAAAGGCCTAATGGTGACCTTCAGAGTTAGGGACAGCTGACATCCTTCTGTGTAGAGTGGGTTACAAGGCATGGTGGGTGTACTGCAAGATAAAATGGTGGGTGTCAGACACTTTTTGAATGCAAAGAGATTTATTGTCTCTTAAACAGAACTGTGGAAGAGAGGGTTAGGGCCAGGACACCCTTAGGTAGATGCAATGATAATTGGCAGACTCTGAGACTTCTATAGGCAGACAGCTAGGTGAAGGCCTCCAGCCGGACACCACTTCTGTATAGGTAGGACCGCTGTCTCCTATGGCAACCATCTTGTAGTAGTTACTAACGGTAGTTGTATTGAAATATTGGCAACACAAACAGTTCTCCTCTCACTCCACAGTCACTCACTGTGGGTCTTTACTCAAGAAACTCCCAGTCTTTCACTAGACTTCAGATCTAATAGCCACTGGATCCCCTGAGCTTTTTCACTTTTAGCACTATCTTCCTTAAGCATCACCCCTGCTTCCCTGCTGGGTCCCTGGCTTGGCACTCAGAGATACTCTTCAAGCGTTACCCCTGCTAACCCGCTAGGTCCCTGGCTTGGCACCCACTGATGCTCCGCAAAAGTCACCTCTGCTGTCCCGCTGGGTCCCTGGCTTCGCAATCGCTGAAGTTTTCCCACTTCTTCACTGTCCCCGGCTGGTGAAAAGACTGCTCTGGTACTGGCTTCAGCTTACTCACAGTGGTCTGGTGGATTGTCCCTTAGTGGCGACAGCTTCCTCTTCTACCTCCAACCACAGCTGGTTCCCCGTCCGGCTGAACCGCTACTTCTGGTTGGACTACAAGCCAGTAGTCCCAACCCTATGCTGCTCTCCCACTCCTGGAAAGGTCCTCAGGCAGGCTAGCAGCCAAATGTCCCCGGGATAGGACTCAGGTTTCTGGCCTAGCAGCCCGGGGCAGCACAACACACGTTCACCCAGACAGCCGTCCAGGTGACACAGAACCCAGATCACCTGACTCCACCCAAATAAATAGGCTCTCCCAGCAGACAGTCCTGATATAGGTGTGTGAGTCCATTATTTGAAGAAATAGGCAATAATTTTCCTATCACAGCCTATTCTAACTAGCTACATGTTCAATGTCCATGACCAGTTACCGTCCGTCCATCTGACTTCACTTCAGATAGATCACACTTCCCAGCAATTAACTTTTCTTCTCCAGAAGGAACTCTGGGCACTGGCATAACTGCATTTCAAATAACAAGCAGTCAGGCCAAATTGCAAGAGACCACACTTCAGGACACAGGTTTCCTTGCAAGAATATCTTCAGTCTGCCCACATGGCAGCCAAAGACGGAAACTTTCTTCCTTCCTTGGTTATCAACAACCAGCTGAAATTCACAGATCGCTCTTCAGGGTGAAACACCCCAACAACTTTAATCTTTAGCCAACATGGCTCAAATGATTGTTTCCTGTAACTGCCGACAGCATTCAGTACAGCAAAGTCCTGGCGTTACAGCTCTCTGGGATTCTCCCATTAGTAACATTTTGAATGGGTGTGCAAGGTAACTTTCAACAGAGCTTCCTTGACATCACACAACCCATATTTGTAATCCGCAAGGTATTGCTTTGATAAGACTTCACCAGTAATATCTGGAATCGGGCTTTTCACAAATAGTTATGCTTCCCAGATTACTTTTACCGCTGTAGCCCCAGACATTCAACACTTATGCCGCGTACACATGGTCGGAATTTCCGGCAGAAAAAGTCAGATGGGAGCTTTTGATCGGATACTCCGACTGTGTGTATGCCCCATCGGACTTTTTATGTCGGCATTTCCGACGGACCTAGATAAGAGAACATATTCTAAATTTTTCCGTCGGAAATGTCGACGGAGGTTATCCCGTTGGCAAGTCTGACCGTGTGTACGCGGCATAAGAGGTACTTCTCTTTCAAGAGCTTGATATAAAGACACTGGAGTAACTTCAGCAGAGCGTATTTTACTCCCCAGGTGCACATTTATAATTCCCCCAGAGCTAGCTGTAGCATTTCCATAACAATTGCTAGTAGAGCTTGAGGTCGGGCAGAATCATGGTTCCTCTTTTAGCATTCACTGTAGTGATAACATTTAAAGTCTATTCATGAAACTAATATTATTAACGTTAAGTCAATGAATGGGCTCAGAATAAGTCATAGTAGGGGCTTCTGATCCCCGATTCTTTTCCATGTTTCAGTAGTAACAACTTGCTTACACAATTCTTAAGGCAGTGACACGGTTGCAACTTCACCTGCAGTGAACATTTCCTCCCTTACGATGAGAGACAAACAATACGGAATACAGTCTTTAAAGTTCAGCACATATTAGCAACCTTACATCATTGTTACTTTATCCCTTGTAGCCTTGTAGCCTTTTCCGATTCCTTATCTAAGATTCCATGGGCAGGGTATAAAGGTTTCCATACCGGGTATAAATCCTTGCATTGAGGGCATTTGGTGCTGAGCCTGTCGCCGCAGTGTGATTTTAGGAATCCAACATTCCTGGCAATCTTCTGCCGTACCTTCCATTAATTCTTCATCACTTTTAATCCATTCTTCGCTGTCTGGTATCGCATTCATATCGGACTCGAGTAGACCAGCCAGCAAGATGTCTGGCTCTGTAATGTTAGAACACACTCTGTCCGGTACACAGCCAGATACAATTGGCATTGTCACACGTGGCTCAAGAGCACCCCTCTTATCGACCGCTAACTCCCTTCAGACACACTGCTTTCATTCTCCACTGGCTTTTTTTTTTAGAATTCAATTTTATTGAGCTTTATCATTACAAACAACACAACATTCAATACCAAAAAAAAAAAAAAACAATTATACATGTACTTGCATTCTTAATCTTATACATAGTATCTTAACTCTTGTATATTACTCCGTAAATTTTAATTCTATACAATATATAAAACCAACCAAACCACACATACCTAATTTAGGAAAAAGAGCAAAAAAGGAAAGAAAAAAAAGGGGGGGCAAGGGAGCAGGAGGGGGACAGGAAAGGGAATGGACGAATCCAAAGTGAGAGAGGCAGAGAGAAAGGGAGGAGAAGCAAACAACCAAAAAAAGGGGACATGAGGGAAGAATCCTCCACTCAAAGCAAAGGACCTGCATATCTTCCTATCTCACATGCTATAGTGTATCGAAATTTCGTGATCTGCAGTGTTTTTATATGTGTAATATATATATGTGTATATGTATGTGCAAGTGTTAATCGTGAATAGTAAAAAGAAGATAACAAAAAAAGGTGTAAGGAAATGGGGAGGTTCTCCTGCTCAGAGCAAGGGACCTCCTTTCGAGAAGTGTTTAAGTATTGTGATCCTCCGTGTTTATATGTGTAGTATATCTATATTTATGCATATATATATATCCAGGTTGTGACAGACCTAGCCGGGAGAGAGGCTTCTGGAGGGGACAGGGTGCTGGCCTCTTGCCGATCGATCGTGGGCCCTGGCATTTGGGGGAACGGTGCTCTTTGTGAGCTGTATGCCTGGGGACCCTTGAGGTGCTATTACTGTGGATTCGGGTCATGGTCCCCCAGGACACACAGACTCTGGGGACCCTGGATTTGCCATATTAGGAATAGTGACTGATTCATAATGCTGGAACAAATACTGTTAGGAGATGCTGATGTCAATTCCAGCCACCTGTCTGTCTGTTGCCTGCTAGAATGTGTATTGTAAATAAGTCTAGTATGGGATCTAAGAGTCATTAGATCCCCATTGTTGTTTGTGTTAATTAACTCTGCTATTGTGATAATGTTGATTGGGTTTTCTGAGATACAAGACGGCCAGTCTGGCCTAAAGGTCATGTCTGAGTCATCTAGGCTGTCTAAAGAGGTTAGTTAATTAGCCCATGGTAGGTTTCTGGGCACAGGTGTATGTTCAGAGTAATATGAGCAGGAGATATGCACCTCCTCTTTTACTGTATAAAAGAGCCTGTATTCTTTTCAATAAAAGAGATTCCTGGTTAAACTTCCATACAGCCTGCCTGGTGTTTGTTCTGAGCTACACTGGATTAGAACGGCACATAGCTGTAGTTCTAGTCCCGGAGCATCAGATGACCAAACCATCAGATGTTGCGATCTGCAATCTCATTCTATAGCTGCAGAGGAATGCCGGGAGAGTGGAACCGAGTGAGCAGGGGCTCGTTACACAGGTGTTATCCAAAATAACAAAAAAAAAAATACATGTTCTCTCTTTCTCCCTCCCCCCCCACCCCCAAGACCCTACCCCCATTAAAAAAAATAAATTAAAAAAAAAAGGAAAGAAAGTTACAGTTTATTTTATATAGATTTACTAAATATCAGGTGCACCTATAAGATGAATGAGACTCTGCGGCAATATTACAACCTATTGCATAAAATATCAGCCTACATCCACCCTCTAATACATTTTGATCTTTTTCTGAGGAGTGTTGCTTCCAGCCTGTCCATGTATTTTCAAATTTATCTTGTTGGTTTCTAACCTTATGCACCCATCTTTCCGCCTCCATTATTACTTCAACTTCTCTTTTCCATTCCAACAGAGTGGGGCATGTGGTCTGTTTCCAATACCTGGGTATTAAAGTTTTAGCTGCATTCAACAGGTGTGGAATAACGCATTTTTTATAGGATTTGATAGATACAGGCATTCCGTGGAACAGAAAATGTAAAGGTGACATTTCTATAGGTTTAGTTGACAACTTCTTGATCCATGGAGCTAACTCCTCCCAAAATAGTCTAATTCTTGGGCAAGACCACCATATATGCAGGAATGTACCCTTTTGTTTACAGCCCCTCCAGCAGCATTTGTTTGCTGTCGGGTATATCTGTGCCAATCGTGCTGGGGTTCGATACCATCTGGCCATAAATTTATATGACATTTCTTGTGTAAAAGAATTTATAGAAGTAAAGTGCGTTAATTCCAACAATTTCTTAACTTGTGAAGAAGTAAATGTGTAGTTTAGTTCTCTTCCCCATTCTTTAATTCTTTAGCACTTGCCCCTGTATGGGCATGTCCCACTTGTAATTCTACAAGTGCACATTTTGTACCCTATCTTTACGAAACGTAGTATATATTTATATTTCCTACATGCATGTATCCCATTGCTCATGAATAAACTGTATGATTTGATGCAAGTGTTTGATCACGCGCCTTCCATCCATCCTTTCCACACTCAGACCACCCTTGGTCAGTCTAGGCAGCGGGACACACATGACCACTTTCTCCAGTTTTGCCATTTCAACAGTACTACGTATCCTCACCAATAACACCCTCACGAGCGCAGGAGTAAGTCTTTTTTGTTTATATTTTGCATCAATCCCTCCAGTGGGGCCAATGGGGATAAACGAGGGGCATATTTATCAGTTTTATTCATTCTGTCCCACAATGATAAACAGCCTCGTGTTAGAGGGGAAGTCCAACTTGAGAGGCTCCTGGACACAGTCGGAATCCATGGTGCCCCTGCTAAATTTCTACCCGCTAGTATTTTCTCTTGTGAGACCCATGCTTTACTTGCGGTATCATGGCACCAATTTAGGATGCGTACCATAGACATCTCCCTGTACTACAGGGCCATGTCTGGAAGTCCAATTCCCCCTTCCACTTTACTTCTATGTAAAATATCATAAGCTATTCTAGGGCTTCTATCATTCCATACAAAGGATATAAAAAGCTTTACGCATCTGTTTAAAAAAAATCAGTGGAAGTGGGATAGGAACAGTATATAAGACATAAATTATTCTAGGTATTATATTCATTTTGAGCGCATTCACTCTTCCGAACCATGCCAAAGAATTTCCTCTCCATCTCTGAAAATCCTCTATTATCCTTATCAATAAGGAGCCATATTTGAGTTCATAAAAAAATGTTATATCTGATGTGATATGTACTCTTAAATAATATAAAGAGTCTACATTCCAGAAAAAGGATAGGTATATTGCAGAGATGTTGCCATTACTAATGGTACATGGCTTGGTAATACTACTGATTTCTCAAAATTTATTTTGAAATTAGATAAAGTACCATACCTCTGGACTTCAGCCATCAAGGCAGGTAGAGAGTCCTGGGGTTTGGAAAAGTAGAATAGTTAGTCATCAGCATGGAGCCAATACCGACCCCGACTATTTCTTTATTTTTCCTCACTTTACAAAGAAATGGTTCCAAAATCATGGCAAATAATAATGGGGAGAGAAGGCACCCCTGCCTGGTACTGTTACGTATATCAAAGTAATCTGAAAGGGTACTATTCACCTTGACCCTGGCCCGTGGGCCCGCTTACAAAGCCGATACCCATCCCATCATCCGCTCCCCCAAGCGTATCCCCTTCAATACTTCCATCATGAACCCCGAGTTCACTCTATCAAATGCCTTTTCTGCATCCCTTGACAGTACTACTCTCGGGGTTTTATCGGGTCTATTTTGCATCCAATGGAAGTTATGGAGGGCCCGAATGGTATTATCTTTAGTTTCATGACCCTTCATAAAACCTGTCTGGTCAAAATAGACTAGTTGTACTATATGATCCTGTAGTCGAAGGACTAGAATCTTTGCCAATAATTTGGTATCTGAATTAAGAAGTGAAATGGGTCTATACTTAGCACAGTATTGTGGATCTTTCCCAGGTTTCGGAAGAACTGTCACATAGGCTAACAGTGCCTCCGAAGATAAGGGATTAAGGATTTAATTAAAGTAATTACAAAGAGGGGATGCCAATGTTGGGATACATTTCTTATAATGTGTGCTTGTTAGGCCATTCGGTCCTGGACTTTTCCCTATTGGCAAGATTTCTACTGCCTTGTTCACTTCACCAATGGTAATTGGTCGCTGTAGATTCTCAATAGCCGTGGAGGACAGAATCGGTAGAGCAGAGTCCCTAAGATATTCCCTAATCTCTCTACCCGCCTCCCATCCACCGCTCTGGAAGAGGCTGATTGTACATCATATAGATCTGTGTAAAATCAATTGAAGTCCCCAGCTATGGACTTAGCATCCACTACCTGTTTATCATTAACTAATATATTGTGAACATGACCTAGTTCCTGTTGCTTCTTTAATTGTCTGGCCAGCAATCAGCCACATTTATTCCCTTGTTCGTAAAAACCTTTAAAAATGTCATTTTGTGCAGGGACTGTTCTAAGCACGGGAAACACGCGCCACTTTACAGGCATATTATAGACACCCCCCAGGTACGATATTTAAAGGAATATTTCACTTTTTTTTACTGTAAGCATCATTAAAATCACTGCTCCCGAAAAAGCAGCAGTTTTTTGAACTTTTTTTTGCATTGATAGATGTCCCCTGGGGCAGGACCCGAGTCCCCAAACCCTTTTTAGGACAATATCATGCAAATTAGCCTTTAAAATGAGCACTTTTGATTTTGAACGTTCGAGTCCCATAGACGTCAATGGGGTTCTAACGTTTGTGCGAATTTTCGGTCCGTTTGCAGGTTCTGGTGCGAACCGAACCGGGGGGTGTTCGGCTCATCCCCAATCTGCACCCATTCTGAAACACCCAGACCCTGCCTTGCCTTATGTTCTCGAGGTTAATGCCTCTGAATTTGCTGTAGGAGCCATACTGTCCCAACGGCAAGGGACAAAATCCCTACTTCACCCTGTTGCTTTTTTCTCCAGTAAACTAAGTGCCCCAGAAAAGAACTATAATGTCGAGGATCGAGAGTTACTTGATATTAAATCAGCCCTGGAGGAATGGTGTTATCTGCTTAAGGGAGCAGCACACTCTATTCTTGTGTTCACAAGAATCCTGAATATTTGAGAGCAGCAAAAAGATTAAGACCCTGCCAGGCCAGATGGGCCCTCTTTTTCGCAAGATTTTGCTTCCATATTACCTATCGGCCTGGATCTAAGAACAGGAAGCCTGATACTCTTTCACGTATGTTTCAAGATACTGAGGTGTCCCCTTAACCTGATACCATTTTACCTGCTAAAAACTTTCTTTTGTTACAGACTGATTTCATCTCTCAAATCAAGACAGCAGTCCTGGATCTTCCTCCTTCTAAAGAACTTCACCCTCAGCTAAAAGAGGGTCTCTATTTTCATGGTGAACAGATCTTTGATCCAGAGCAGTTGCGGACAGCAGTTTTCTACATGTGCCACAATCACCCCTTGGCAGGGCATTTTGGAGTACATAAAACTTCAAAGCTAGTTCTTTGCTCTTTCTGGTAGCCAAACTTGGCACAAAATTGCGAGGACTATGTTAAATCTTGCACAGCATGTCTACGGAACAAGTCCAATAGAGCTAAGAATTGGGGTCTGTTAGAACCTCTTCCTGATAAGTTATGGAGCATGATCCCTATGAACTTTATTGTCGAGTTACCCCCGTCTGAAGGATTTACCACCATTTTTGTAAATGTGGATCATTTATCCAAGATGGCCCACTTTGTGCTCCTAAAAGGTACCCCTTCTGCTACAGAAACTTCCTCTTCTTTTGTCAAGGAAGAAGTACATCTACATGGTATTCCTGTTAACATCACTTTAGACCGTTAGGTACAATTTACTTCCAGATTCTGGAAATCCTTATGTGAAGTCTTGGGCATTAAACACTGTTTATCATCTATCACTCGCAGACTAAAGGTCAAACGGAGAGAACGAACCAGACCGTGGAACAATATCTGCATTGTTTTTCTTCATTTGCGCAAGATGACTGGGCATCTCTTTTTGTCGTTAGCGGAGTTTGCCTCTAATAACTCAATACATTCTGCTACCAAACTCCCTTCTTTGCTAACAATGGGTTTCACCCAACCTTCTTGCCTGATGTCCCCCAAGAATAGTCGGTACCAGTACAGGATCATCTGTAGTTCTGGAGGTCTAACAACCAGTTCTTGCAAGAAGCTATTATCAAATCCCAGGCAAATAGAAAAAGGTTCTATGATAAGAAGAGGAGGGGTAATCTACACTTGAAACCTGGGGACAAGGTATGGCTATCTACTGCAAACCTAAAGCTGGCTTACCCCTCAAAGAAATTAGGGCCAGGGTACATTGGCCCATTCACAGTAAAGAAGAGGATTCTGAGAATTCATCCGGTGTTTCATGTGTCCCTCTTGAAAGGGTCTGCGGCTAATCCGTTTCCTGATAGAGAAACAGACTCCTGCTCCACCGCTTGTCCTGCAGGAAAAGAAGGGGCCAAACTCAGTTCCTCATTAAGTGGAAGGGCTATGGCCCTGAAGATAATTCATGGGAACCTTCCTCCAAAGTGCATGCTCCACGATTGGTTCAAGCCTATCTTCATCCCCACCCTGAGAAAAGTTCCATAATGGGCAGCCGGAGGCAATGTAAGAAAACCATTGGAAAACATCTGGCGCTCACTGGTGACTGCAAATGCCCATAGACGCCTATGCAGACGGCGTGCACACGCAGGAGCACGTCCCTAGTGCCAATTGGCGCTAGACAGCCTATTTAAAGGGTACCCTGACCGCTGATCAATGCTGACTGGTCTTCAGCTGTTTCCCTGATACCCTGAATCCTGCTTGATACCCATTGCTGAACTTGGATTTCCTTGACCCTGCTTCTGGACTGTGCTATATTTTGATTACTGGTTCCTGATCCTGGCTTCCCATTTGACCTTGCTTCTGCCGATGTCTTGGTACCTTGTTGCCCGCCTGCTACCAAACTCGGCTATCCTTGTAACCTCGCTCCTGTTCCCTGCTTGGCTCAACACTGCCATCCGAGTGTCTGCGACTACAGTCTTGCGATCAGCTGTAACTTCCTGCTACAAGTTTCTGGGTCTATATCTGCAGGCACTCGTGTTCTTCCTGTTCCTTGGCTCCTTCTGTTCCACTCTCGGCGGGACCTGGGCTGGAGATACAAGAGAGTCCGATCTTGTCATTTCAGTCTCCCTTCAGGTACGAGACAATGTCAGATACCTCTTTCTGCTCCCCTTGGGAAGGTTGATATTTCCTCCCCATTGCCAAGTTCTGAATCTGCAGTTATGAATCTTCCTTTGGAGCCTTGCAGCTCTGATCATACCAAGGGATCAACAGAGGATCCTGTTCAACCCGCTGAGAAGTTTTCCCCAGTTTGGTTGAGATGAGATGCACATCCTCCCAAGAGACTTACTTACGATACTTTAGGAGAGAACTCTGATGAACTGATTCATACTATTCACAGGCAAGCTCCCATGCCTAAACCCCCTACTGTTAATTGGGTAGGGGGCAACTCTGCTGTCACCTCTGACACCAATGGGTGGGACACGGCAATTGCCCTGGCCTGTTCAAAAACTGAGTTTGAATTAACTGAGAATCTGTATAAATGGTTTCAGCAAAATCCACAGTTGTGTCAATACCTGTTAAATTTAGACTGTGGTTGATGTTATTAAAAGTTTGTTAGTAACTCTTTCTTCTCACCAAGATATTAGAGTGAGTGTCTCGAATGTCTTTGGGGACCAAAGAATTAAAGTGGGGGGAGAATGTAGCCAGGGTCGGCTATTATGTTACCATTTAGAGACGTTTTTCTGTGTTGTTAATATGGGGTTGGATCCCTCTAAGTGATTGCTGGACTCTATGTTTGAATTTCCTTTCTTCCTGTGTGAGGATGTAGAGCAAAGCATCATGCGATGTGTAGTTCAGAATGCTGAAGTGACTCTGCCAGCAGGACTGATTTGAACTACAAGGAACAGAATGCTGAGAGAACAGAACAGAATGCTTGGAGAGGATATAAAAGGGGCTGGCGCGGCCTAGATCAGGCTCTCTGGACGCCGTTTTGACTCTGCCAGCAGGAGGTCTGTGGGACAGGGAGTTTGCTGACAATTTGTGGCCTACACAGCTGGGAAGCCAGACAGCTATACCCAGATGGATCTCTGTGGACAGCATTGCTTCTTCAGTGCAGTGGACCAGAGGGTGTTCCGGGTCATCCAGAGGTGCCTGCAATTCAGATTGCAGTGAGCTGCAGTGTGGCGCAGCGGCCGCCATTATCCAGAGTAAAGACACAGAGATAGAGAGAGAGTTCCGGCTGGAGTCTTATCATCTGTACCGTTATCTAATCCATCTGAGATTTGGAGTGGTGAGCGCGCATAGCCCATGTTATAGTTAAGGACACTGCTGTTAAACATCATCCACACAGATTAGCTGGTGGTACTTGTAGTCCCACAGAAGTTAAACCCTCTAACATAACGGACACAGCAAGCAGATGCCTATGCTCCGTACACAATACTGATTTCAAGTAACCACATCAGATGACATCTTTAGGATTATAAAAGAAGGAAGTTATCATACTACAAGGATAATTACAGCTTTCTAAATTAGTTTACCCCCTGCCATTCTGGATTACTTTATTCACCACATAAAGAGGCTAGCTGAAGACATCTGGATTTCAAGGAATACCCGTTTTCACCCTTTTATAGTCTCATTCCCTCATCAGCCTTTATTGCATTGAACTGCTAAAGGGATCCTATTGAATATAATCTTGTTTATACTGTTTTTCATATAATGTAGCATTTGCTGGTCTGTGAGTTGAGGAAGCAGAAGCGAGAGATCTGACACATACAAAATAGTGCCAGGTGTCTACTCTTCTGTTAACCTGTTCACATAGGTTCCTGTGATCGAGATAACATTTGTGTTTATTCACAATTAACCACTTCAATATGCCTATTCTGGCACTCCTACATCATAATCATAATCATAATCATATTGTTTTTGCTAGAAAATTACTCAGAACCCCCAAACATTATATATATTTTTTTTAGCAGACACCCTGGGGAATAAAATGGCGGTCATTGCAACTTTTTATCTCGCACGGTATTTGCGCAACAATTCTTTAAACACTTTTTTTGGTAAAAAAAGAAAACAGTTTCATGATTTAAAAAATAACAAAACAGTAAAGTTAGTCCAATTATTTTATATAATGTGAAAGATGATGTTACCTAGAGTAAATAGATACCTAACATGTCACTCTTTAAAATTGCGCACACTCATGGAATGACGCCAAACTTCAGTACTTAAAAATCTCCATAGGCGACGATTTAAAATTCTTTACAGGTTACATGTTTAGAATTACAGAGGAGATCTAGAGCTATAATTGTTGCTCGCACTCTAACGCACACGGTGATACCTCACATGTGTAGTTTGAACGGCATTTGCATATGTGGGCGGGACTAATGCGTGCGTTCGCTTCTGAGCGCGAGCTACCGGGGACATTGGCGTTTTAAATTTTTTTTCTATTTTACTTTATTTTTTATTTTTGCTTTCTTTTACAACATTTTTTTAATCACTTTTATTCCCATTACAAGGAATGAAAATATTCCTTATAATAGGAATCATTCGTGACAGGTCCTCTTTATGGAGAGATGCGGGGTCAATAAGACCCCACATCTCTCCTCCAGGCTGGAAAGCATGAGATTGGAAAAAAAAATCCATGCTCTCGTGCTTACCAGCCGCAATCGCTGCTTTGTTTACATCCGGGCCTGGATGTGACGTCATAGCGTTGCGCCCGGGCCTCCGACGGTCATAGAGATGACCGGTGACCATCTAGTCACCGGTCATCTCTATGCTCATCATCCGGCGGCGGCTGATTCTTTCTCCGGGTCCCCGATGGCACGGGAGAGCCTGGAAAAGCACCGGATGGCGGCGGGAGGGGGGGATGTCACCTCCCGTCGCCTGTAAGACGTCCTTGGGCGGGAAGTGGTTAAGGGAACTTTACACCAATATATTGTGTTTATTTGATAAGATCTGAGATAAAGGGCAGTGTATACAGGAATGTTTCCATTACTGTCACAGTTGATATTTATATATCTTGTTTTGATAATACAGTAAACATATTTTGAACTGTTTCTTTAATACTGTGTGAGTCTCTATTTACTATCACATCTGGTGACATGACAGAACCCAGGGTGTCAGAGGTAAGGGAGGATTTGCAGATTTGAGGTAATCAGTGGGGTACAGAGTCTTTTATCATCCCTCACGGGGGTACCACTACACTAATGAGGGCCAAAACATCATTTAGTTGTTCCCCAATGATTTCTAATGGACCCAGACATCCCTCCAACCCAAAAATAAAAAAGGGGGGGGAGACTCTCCATTTTCTTAGAGCTTCTTAGAGCTCCAGCTCTTTAATCAAGTCCCTGAGCCAAAGGTCTACCCCTGTCTGAGTGATTCCTGCATTGAGCTTTAGCAGAGATCTGATACCAGGGTTCAGTGAGCTGTAAGGAGAGTTTGGTGTTTGTCAGTCTCCAGTCCAGGAAGTCAATTGGAGGGAGGTCTAATATTTCCAGAAACATTTTTAAATCATCCTTAGTTCGAAGTACTGCCATTTTGCCATTTCGAGAGGCTGTTAAACGAAAAGGGAACCCCCAGCGATATTTAACATCTGCTGATCGCAAGGCCTCAAGCAGTGGTCACACTGTTCGGCGCTGCATTAGAGTGTGACGTGATATATCAAAGAATAGGGAGATTTGAGCTCCATCAAATTCAATAGTGGGTGTTTCCCATGAGTTTTTCATAATAGCCTCTTTCACAGAATACTTATGCAATTTACAAATCACATCTCTCGGCCTGTCATTATTCTGATATGTATAGGGTGTAACACGGTGGACTCAATCCACCTCCATAGCCTCCGGCACAGTCTCCCCCAGAATTTGATTAAATAAACTTTGTACTGTTGGTACTAAGTCATTAGTATGATATGTTCCAGATAGGCCTCGTATGCGTATATTTTGTCGGTGGTCCCTATTTTCAAAATCATCCAACTGATCCATATAAGAATTCAGGATTTCCTCCTGATATTTAGTAGTATCTTGAACATCAGCCATAACCTGTATGATTTCTTCTTGGCTTTTTTCTACTCCTTCCACCCTGTGCACTAATGCCACTGTGTCTTCCCTTAGCTCTTCTACTGTTTGTTTACATGACTGTTCAACTGCAGCTATCAATTGCTGGATATCTGCTTTTGTGGGGAGAGATCTTATATGCTCTTTAATGTCCCAATCCAAATTAATTGCCAGTGTATCTGTCCCATATGTGCCAGATGCACCTTGATCCTTAACAGGTAATACAATATTACTGGTGTTGTCCTATTGCTCTGCACTTTTAAAGTAGGTTCCATCCCCAATGGACTCCCTCAAGGTTTGGCAGCTGGAGGATTTGGCTCCTCAAATCACCAAGTCCCCTCCTAATGTCTCTCTATCTATCTGGTAATTGCTGCTATGCATAAACAGACTGTCTCCAACCGTTGGAGATGTTAGGGGGTTGTAGACATATACTGTGGAGATCTCTCCAGGAACTGCTGAGTCACCCCCATCCCCCCTGGCGCCGCCACCGTCCAGCATGCCTCCCCCATCCCCGAGAGTCTGTAAATCCTCTCTATGCTCCAAAGGGCCGCGACCGGGAGTTGTCAGGGATCCTCCGCCTACTTTTAATATCCCACCGCCAGGTACCTGGAAGCAGCGTCTGTGACTGATGAGCTACGGCCTTGCACCTGTGAGCCACGGCTAGGAATTGGGGAACCACGTCCCGGCATTGTATGTCCTCTGCCTGCCTCCGGGTTCCCACGCTTCCTCTCCTCTTGGCTATGCATTTCGATCGGGCGTCCCTGCTCCCCTCTCTGCGGAGTAAGGTAAGCTCTCAGTTCGCTTGCTGAATTCGTGTTGCGGCCCCCCTGCTGGTTGAAGTGCCACATGTCTACATGTTTTCATCTCCCTCTGGTGGTAAGTCTCTGTTGCTGCTGACTACTGGCTGTTTACAAGCTGCTGTATCCACTGTAGAAAGCCCGGGGGAGTGGGAGCGCTCACATCGCACATCTGCTCCTCATCACAGCTTCCTCCATTCTCCACTGGCTTACCCGATTCTGGTATTTTCCCTTCGGGCAGTTTAGGCAGGGTGAGTAGCTGAGCCTGACCTTTGCCCTTAGGAGCGATCAACGTGTGGAGCCCAGGGGAAGTCATTGATCCAATGTTAGCTGCTTCTCGCCCAATTTGGGGGACAGCTGGTAGACTCTGAATACCGCTTACAGCAGGGACAGCAACATTTCCATTCTGGTTCATCTGCAAAATCCTCGGGGGTTTTGTGGTAGAGACGATCTCAAACAAGTGTTTTCCGCAAGATCAACACATGATCTAAGGCCTTAACAGGGGGGTCAGACTAGAACACTTCTCAAAGATCAGTCCCAGCGCCTCGTAACCTCCAACTTTATACAGGGCGAGTTGATCCTCTGGTGCATACCACACTCCGGTGTCATTTTTTTGGGGAAAGATGGTTAGGGCCAGGACACCCTCAGATAGTTGCAAAATCAATTGGCAGTCTCCGAGACTTCAATATAAGAACAGCCGCACAGGGAAAGGACCCAGCAAGGCACCACTTCTGCACATGCTGGATTGCTGTCTTCTATGGTTACACTCTTTTAACAGTTCCTAACTCAGTTCTTTCAGCTCCACTACAACTGCTCCTTGTAGTTCTTCAATACTGGGCTCCTGGTCTCTCACTAGACCCACTGATTCAATGACTATCAATCCCGTGAGCTCCTCCAAGGTTTGTGGTGGTCTCCCCTCAAGCGTCACCCCTGCTTCTCTGCTGGGTCCCTAGCTTGGCACTCCAGATACTCCTCAAGCTTCACCCCTGCTAACTGGCTTGGTCCCTTGCTTTACACACAAGGCTGCTCTGCAAGCTTCTCCTCGGCTGGTTTGGTCCCTGACTTGGTCACCGCCTGAAGTTTCCTTATTCTCCACCATGCTCTCGGTGAGAATATGATTCCGGTACTTGCTTCAGTTACTCACTGTGGTTCCTGATAAAGGCAATTGGTCCCTTTGAGGCGACAGCTTCGCTTCCATCTCCGACCACTGACAGGTACTCCGGCCGGCAGAACCGTCACTTCTGGTTGGACTCCAAGCCGCAGTCCCAACCCTGCGCTGCACTCTTACTGGATAGGCCCTCATACAGCCTTGCAGCCAGATACCCCCAGGATAGGCCCAATCTCTGGCCTAGAAGCCCAGGGCAGATGACACGCGTCCACCCAGACGGCATTCCAGGTGGCACAGAACATAGAACACCTGACCTCACCTGAATATATAGGCTCTCCCAGCAGGCCAAGGGATTAAATAAAACCCCTGTCTATTGGCTGGGACACCACCACACTGGATTTGAAATGAAACGAACAGGATGTGCTTTAACTACAGACTTTCAGCATTAATTTGAGGGTATTTACATCAAAAACAGGTGAATGGTGTAGGAATTCGAACAGTTTGTATATGTGCCTCCCACTTTTTAAGGAACCAATGGTAATGGGAGTAGTAATGGGACAGATTAACAATCATCCATCAAACTTTCACTTTTTAATACTTGGTTGCAAATCCTTTGCAGTCAATTACAGCCTGAAATCTGGAACGCATAGACATCACCAGACGCTGGGTTTCATCCCTGGTGATGCTCTGCCAGGCCTCTACTGCAACTGTCTTCAGTTCTTGCTTGTTCTTGGGGCATTTTCCCTTCAGTTTTGTCTTCAGCAAGTGAAATGCATGCTCAATAGCATTCAGGTCAGGTGATTGACTTGGCCATTGCATAACATTCCAATTCATTCCCTTAAAAAACTCTTTGGTTGCTTTCGCAGTATGCTTCTGGTCATTGTCCATCTGCACTGTGAAGCGCCGTCCAATGAGTTCTGAAGCATTTGGCTGAATATGAGCAGATAATATTGCCCGAAACACTTCAGAATTCATCCTGCTGCTTTTGCCAGCAGTCACATCATCAATAAATACAAGAGAACCAGTTCTATTGGCAGCCATACATGCCCACGCCATGACACTACCACCACAATGCTTCACTGATGAGGTGGTATGCTTTGCATCATGAGCAGTTCCTTTCCTTCTCCATACTCTTCTCTTCCCATCGCTCTGGTACAAGTTGATCTTGGTCTCATCTGTCCATAGGATGTTGTTCCAGAACTGTGAAGGCTTTTTTAGATGTTGTTTGGCAAACTCTAATCTGGCCTTCCTGTTTTTGAGGCTCACCAATGTTTTACATCTTGTGGTGAACCCTCTGTATTCACTCTGGTGAAGTCTTCTCTTCATTGTTGACTTTGACACACATACACCTACCTCCTGGAGAGTGTTCTTGATCTGGCCAACTGTTGTGAAGGGTGTTTTCTTCACCAGAGAAAAAATTCTTCGGTTATCCACCACAGTTGTTTTCCGTAGTCTTCCGGGTTTTTTGGTGTTGCTGAGCTCACCGATGCATTCTTTCTTTTTAAGGATGTTCCAAACAGTTGATTTGGCCACACCTAATGTTTTTGCTATCTCTCTGATGGGTTTGTTTTGTTTTTTCAGCCTAATGATGGCTTGCTTCACTGATAGTGACAGCTGTTTGGATCTCATATTAAGAGTTGACAGCAACAGATTCCAAATGCAAATAGCACACTTGAAATGAACTCTGGACCTTTTATCTGCTCCTTGTAAATGGAATAATGAGGGAATAACACACACCTGGCCATGGAACAGCTGAGCAGCCAATTTTCCCATTACTTTTGGTCCCTTAAAAAGTGGGAGGCACATATACAAACTGTTGTAATTCCTACACGATTCACCTGATTTGGATGTAAATACCCTCAAATTAAAGCTAAAAATGTCTGCAGTTAAAGCACATCTTGATTGTTTCATTTCAAATCCATTGTGGTGGTGTATAGAGCCAAAAAGATTAGAATTGTGTCAATGTCCCCATATTTATGGACCTGGCTGTATCTTCTCATGAATTCCATTACAAAATTCAGGCAGTGGTAAGAAAAAAAACAAATGTATGTGCATAATATTAAAAATACAAAATTATTTAAAAATAAAAACAATATTAACCTCCAAGAGGGGGAGTGTTCTAACAATTTTGACTACTGACAGTTTATGATTATCTAACTCTATATACAGTATATAATAGACCAGTGATTCTCAATTTACAAGATATAGGGGGGCCTCAAATGTAGCCCCTAATATCTCCAAAAAAACACAAATAATATTTCTTATATGTAATGGTACAGAAGACTGTCATAGGCTCTTTAGTAGAAAATGGTCAGTGATTGTTCTAAAGTTGTGGCTGAAGACTGATGTCATGGTGTAGGAGACAGCAGAGACTGGGTAGATGTAAGACAAGATTTCTAAAGATCATTGGTAAAAAGGTCAATTAACAAATCAATACTCCCGCTACTGACTGCTGAGGATGGAGGGCCACACCAATGGGTTGCATGTAGCCACAGGTTGGCCAACAAGATTACTCACCCCAGCTTACAGTGATATGTTGCTCTTGAGCCAAAGAAGAAGCTTTTAGCATTAACATATCCATTTTCTATTTCTCCAGGAAATCCACAGTATCTTACTGTAAAAGAGAAGACACAGCTTGATCAACTGTCTTTATTCCATAAACTGCCATTCTGCAATCTCAGACAAATGTTGGGCTAATGTTTTGGAATTCCAATTTAGTTTAAAAAATATATATATATAAAAAACTACCACGCTAGCCAATTTGGAATTTTAATGTTGTTAAAAGTTACCTTCTAATTTTCTAAAGCTGTCAAAAATTCAATGCCATATTGCAATCTTGAGTTGTTCTAAACACAGTTGGGCAACAAAAGCCCCCATAAACATCACTTACTGTTTGTAAAATTCATGAATTTTCTCAGAAGTCTACACTAAGATATAAGTAACATTTTAGGCATCATAAATGTCATTTTTGGTGAGATACTCCCTGAGGGTTAATTACTTCTAAAGGGATGCAGACACTGCAACTTCTCTCATCTGACTAGTGAATGTGCACCAGGTAATTATAATGAACACATAAGCTCCAATTCAAAAATTCTTCCAAATTCATTCAAACAAGGAAGACGCCGCTCCAGGTGAGCAGTCACTGCAGTCTGGATGTGCTGGGTGCAAGCCACAGCTCTCCACCGATGATCAATAGGAATAAAAGAACGGCTGCACAGCACAGGAACGTTCCAACAATTTTATTCCAAAAATAGAAACTGACAGCCAACAAAGACAGAGTGTCCGAACCCTCCCTCCTTCTAAGTTCATAGTGGAACAAAAAGCTGCGTTCACACTATTGCGAATTGGATGCGAGTTTCCCTGCATCCAGTTCACATGTCAGGAGACTGTGACTGGCTCTCAATGGAGACAGTTCACACAGCTCCGGGACAGCTGCGGAGCGAATTGCATAGGAGTCCTGTGCATCTTCTGGTATGTTTCAGGTCCGAACTCAGCCAAAAAAATTCGGACTGAAATTGGACCTTAAACGGTGAACAGGGACACACCGGACCCCTGCTGTGAGCCGATCCACACGGCAGTATGAACCCAGCCTTACACTTTAAAGCATCCCTGTCATTTTGCTGGCATAATGTGCATCTACTTATCATAGTTTTATGCTCCCCCGTTGCACTAATACCTAGGCGTTCTCATAAGTCAAGGTTTCCTGCCCAACCTATATTCCTGTTTCCTCTCACTATGATGGTCTGCCTCCCTAGCACACATAAATATAGTAGACTGGGAGACTGGAAGCAGTGTGTGAGCTAAGACACTATAGTATAAGGAAACAAAGAGGGTTTGCCCTATTACAAGGGAGGGCAATCAGGGAAAACAGAGGGGGGTAAAACATTCTGCCAGTATGTGTAGGTGTTCTGCCCCACTTTTGTGTTATTTTTCTGTGTTGTATTGAACTGCACTAGTTTCTCCTATAGTATGCTGACATATAGTGTTGGCCTGGGTCACTACAACTTGCTTACTAATGTAATTTTGGTATCTTCCTCTGACTCCAACCAACCCCCCCCCCCCTCCTGTTTAGTGCTAGTTCATTTAGTCCTAACTAGACCCTCCCATTTCTTCCAGGTTTCCTCAGTCAGTGTTAGCTATCTGTAAAGACAGGGCTCAGAGAAGTTATTGTCTTCTTACATTTCAAAAGACTGGAAAAAACATCCTGAAGTGAAATTGCATTTGATTCAGCTTCTGCGTCTTTTTATAGAATTAAGCTGCCTGTTGATGGTGACAAGTCAGCAGGTGACCACATTGTTTGAACAGACTGGGTCTAACGAGGTATGTCAATGTATAAAGCAACATTTGAAACAGAACAGTAGGCACCCCTAATGCCGCGTACACACGATCGGATTTTCCGAACAATAAATGTTCGATGGGAGCTTGTTGTCGGAAATTCCGACTGAGTGTCCGGTCCATCAGACATTTTCCGTCTGAATTTCCGACAAACAAAATTTGAGATCTGGATCTCAAATTTCCCGACAACAAAATCCGTTCCGACGCAAAAAGTTCCACGCACGCTCTCAATCAAGTAAGAGATGGAAGCGCTCATTCTGGTAATACTAGAGTTTGTAATGGAGATAGCACATTCATCACGCTGCAAATTTTAAAATCTTTTAATGCAGTGCATTCTCCTCTTTTTTTATAATGCTAGAATAATGAAGTTGTTTTGCTGCTGATATTCACACAGAGTTCTGACAATCTGATTTCTTTATTATTTTTCGTGATCTTTTTTTATTTTTTTTCGTCAGATCTTCATAATAATGTTTAGAATTTTTGTTTAGATTTTTTAAATTTTTAATTTTTTTTAATACATTTTTTTTATAGTGATCTCCATAATTTTTTCTTTCCTTTTCGTACCACAACACCATTATTATCTTGTATTTTTTAACCTCAAGGAGGTTGGTGTTGGTGTCCCTTGTTAATTTGACATTGTATTTTTAAAATGTACCTGCCTACTCACAAACAAACTGTCCTTTTTTAAGTTAAACACAAAGGCAATTATTTGTGAAAAATAAATAGCCATTTATTATGGGTCATAACAAAATAAAGAGGAAGGCAACACTGGAGAAACTGGTGAAATTTGCAAAGCCTTTGTTCCCCAGGGCACACATCAATCATTTTAGAGTCAAAATTGGTGGCCTGAGGAGTCCATATAATAGTGAGCACAATCCGGTCCAGGACTACAAGAGATCGGGAACAGCAGCAGATGACATATCTGTCCCCAGGCTGTGGTCTTACAACAGCCTGCATCTTTTGTCAGACTGGACTGAACCCAGGCCATCACTTTCTTGTCTTGCTTCCACGCTTCCTTCCACACTTGCTTCCAGGCTGTGGCTCTGGTGCTGTAGTTGTTGCAGGAGGTGAAGGAGGAGGACCATGGTTGAACTCACAAGCATGGCTTTGGCTTGTGAGTTCGCCCCTCAACCCCTTATTTAGGGCTTGTAAGATCACTTCCTCACATAAGAGGCGTTGGCCCTCCTCCATTTCCTGCATTTTGCAGGCTGCCATGCAGGCATAGTCCTCTTGAATATTGGAGGGGTTCTGAGGGCCGCAGTAGCCTTCTGAAATAGGCCAAGTGCTGCCTCCTCCAGGTTACTCCTCTTCCTGGGACTTTTTTTTGGAAGACAGAGGGGAGGGACCTGGGATTCGGGCAGGCTACTGGACCCGGCCACCTCCTGGCTGCCACTTACCCCCGCCACCTCCTGGCTGCCACTTACCCTCGCCACCTCCTGGCTGCCACTTTCCACAGCCTCCTCCTGGCTAAGACTTTCCTGTGTATGAAAATGGGACATAGCTTTAGTTTTTGGTTCATCAATCACACACAATTTTCAGCTCATGACTGTTGTAAATTGAATGTTAATAAATAGAAATGACTATCATTCTGACCCCAGCATTTTTCATTCTTGTCCCAATCATTTGTGGCTACTACTGTCTATTGATATGTAAAACACTTTGTAAAATCAGAAATTAATGATCAATAATAACATCTAGTTAACATCATTAAAGGGGTTGTAAAGGTTCATGTTATTTCACCTTAATGCATCCTATGCATTAAGGTGAAAAAACATCTGATGATTACCTGGCCCCCAGCCCCCCGGTTCACTTACCTGAGCCCTCGAAAGTCCCGCGCTCGATCCCGTGCTTGATCCCACGCTCAATCGTTGCCCAGGCTTCTCGGATCTTCATTGGATAGATTGATAGCAGCGCAGCCATTGGCTCGCGCTGCTGACAATCAAATCCAACGAAGCGGGCCCCGGGGGGTGCGGCCGAGTCCTGCACTCGGCGGCTATGGATGCCGAATGCAGGACTCGGGAGCGCGCCCGCAAGGTAACCCCCCGGGAGGAGCTAGGAGAGCTGCCGGGGGACCCCAGAGAACGCCATTCGAGGCCACTCTGTGCAAAACAAGTTGCACAATGGAGGTAAGTATGACATGTTTGTTATTTTTAAAGAATAAAAATCGAACCTTTAGTGTCACTTTTATTATTTGACTAGAAAAATGTTGAACAATTCTATACCTGGCTCAAGCTGGGCTCCTCCACTTCATCCTGTGTGGAAGGCCCAGGTTGGACGTCGGAAGCCTCAGCTGAGGTGGAAGGAAGCCTTGAAGGAAGACTGGAGAGTGCTGGCCTGGGTTCAGTCTGGCCTGCCAGAAAATGCAGTCTGTCATAGTACCACAGCCTGGGAACATATACGTCATCTGCTGCAGCTCCTGATCTCTAGGAATCCTGGACCTTCTTGCATTCCTATTATAAGTGCTCCTCATGCCACCAATTAGGGCCTTCAAATAGGGGGTGTCTGCCGTGGGGAGCACCGACTTCACAAATTCCAGCAATTGATCCAGCGCTGCCTTCCTCTTTAGTTTATTGTTATAAAAGGGGTGGTTTACCTGCCACAGACAGGGCAGCTCCCTGTATATATCAGTGAATATGGGGATAAAGTCCTGATCATTCAATAGATCCATTTTTTCTGCAAGACACAACACAAGACAAACCCTAATGTCAGGCTAAACTCTCCTAATCTTGTCCCAATATAGATGAAAAAATGGTAAAAGAAACTGCGCTAAAAACCAAGTGTTGAAATAAAATACAGTGAATCAGCAGCAACCTTCACAAAAACATCAAATGTGGAAAAGCATAAAGAAAAAAGAGGTTGCGCTAGTGCTAATGAAATAAATAATTGACAGTGACAAAATTCATATATGTCAAAAAAATCAATGTGTAGAACTCTAATATTGAAAAAAGTCCATAAATTGAAATCCCAAACAAGTGTTATACGGAGTCCAAAAAATCAATAAACATCAGTGAAATGTTATTAAATGTCCAGAACCCCGATAGAAAAAATAGGAATAAAAATAAAAATAAAACTAATTGTGAGAAGTAAAAAATCCAAGTGATGAATAGTGAAGATCAGTAACAGCGAGGAAGAGTCCACCACCAGGTACTGAAGGGGTTACTTCTTACCAGAATGCCATGACCCCCCACTACAGAGGATCACAGCAAGCAGGGATCTTTTAAAGCCAGAATGGAGATTAGCAGCAGTGTCCACCAGGGGTCATCACCTCAGCAGCCGCTCCAACAACCCAGGGCATTGATACCATGAAAATAAAAAGGGGCTCACATAGTGTAAAACCACTTAACGCTTTATTAAAATATATAAAAAGCAGATGTACACTTACAAAGTGTCAGATAGTTGAACAGCCTTAAGTCCGGCTCCGTGGCCACCGGAGCTCGGACAAACCCGTCCACTGGAGATAGATTCGCTTGGGGGTGACGTCAGCGCGTCGTCTGGCTCCGCCCTACGCGTTTCGTGACATCATCACGTCTTCCAGGGGCACAGGCGGCGCGCTGCGTCACCCTTCTTAAATAGTGCTGAGTCCGACCAAGCCTCACTGTGGATCACCGCACTCGCCGGACCGCACAGACCACCGCATACACTTCCGGTGTCAAAGTGCATCCAACGGTGCGATCGACCAGCGGAGACCACATAGCCCAGCCAGCACAAATTTAGATCAATATATAATCATAAAGCCTTATGCATTAGACCATTCCTCAGCGGGGTGCCCAATACAGGATAAGCTCAATGACCAACATCAATACATGCATATGCACAATTACACACAAAACAAACAAAGCGTACTATGTTAAAAAGTACTATATTAAAAACTTTCCCAATTTGTACCACCATAGACCCACCAATCAACAGAAAACGATCCAGGTTGAATAGATTGAACTAAAGGGAATCCTGATCACATTATGGAGTAATGGATAGAGGGCCCATGGAAGCCTCCAAAAGGGGAGTTAATAAGGGACAAATAAGAGCCTCCAGTCCAATACCATCTATTGGAAGCGACAGCGCCAAAAGGCGTATGTCGTTCCCTTTTATAATTGGAGAGAGGTTTCAATCTTGGAACAGAAAATAAAATGTGTAAAAAACATAAAAATGAGGTCAATTAACTCCAGATGCATGAATAAGAACTGGAGCAAAAGGGGTCAACAGGATCCATCCCTCAGAGCCTCCAACGAGCTCAACTAACTTCAAGGTGCTCGTCTCCACCCCAGACAACGGAACTCCGAAGCCGGAAATGGGATATTTTGGCAGTTGTAGTCACCAACTGCCAACACCTAGTGAGTAGCGCCATCTAGTGAGTGTGCCAGGAATTATAGCAAAGGTCCATATTCCAATTGGAAATGTCAGTGTATAATTCCTGATGTAAATAAAAGCAAAATTGGCAAAAGGTGTATGTAAAGTGGGTCTCTTTTTTGTTACAGAATTAAAGATAAAAGAGATGTGATGAAATAAATAAGGGATTCAGAATGGATTTAAACCAATAAGCATATATGTTGTTCAAAAAGGGACATTGATAACAAACCATAAATTAGAAAGGAAAATTGTGCATATGTATGACCCAATATAACCCTGCAGACACTGACGTCAACCTACGTTAAGAGTTATTAATAAACGCATTAACATCAGTGTCAACATTTAACCCAAAAGGGGTATAAGTTCGAAGTCGGTAAATCCAAGACATTTCACATTTGGAAATTTCTCTTACAAGAGAGCTCCCCCTCCAATGTGGTCTGTACTTGTCAATCCCAACGTACAGAGTATTGGAGGGGTCCCTGCCGTGCACTTCGTCAAAGTGTCTCGACACAGGGTGCTTATCAAAACCCCTGCGGATATTACCAATATGCTCGGATAATCTAACTTTAAGGGCCCTCTTGGTCCTGCCCACATATTGCAATCCGCAGGGGCATTGAATAAGATAAATGACCCCCTCTGACGAACAGGTTATAAAGGGTTTAACCTGATAGGTTCGTGAGGTACTAGCAGACATAAATTGGTTTATTTTCCTACCTCTATCACTGTTGTGGGAGCAGGCTTGGCAATTTCTGCATTTATAATACCCTGTGAGGTCATGAAAAAAAGACCTGTTGGTGATGGGTGGATCCTGCACTGTTGGGGCGATTTTATTGCCCAGCGTGGATGCACCCTTAAATATAATGCGAGGATTGTCAGGTAGGACCGTACTTAAAATAGGGTCTGTGGTTAGAATGTGCCAGTGTCTCTTTATCAGGTCTTTGATCTGGCGATGCTGGGTGGAGAAGGTGGTGATAAAAGGTAGACTAAAATCCCCTTCATTGTCACGTCGTTGGCCTGTATTTAGTAACAGGGATCTATCTTTTTCCCTCACTTGCGCCAGCGACCTTAATAGTGCAGATTGATCGTAGCCCTTCTCAACAAACCTCTTAGTTAGAGAGGCTGCTTGGTTATCAAAGGTCTCGATTTCGGTGCAATTCCGCCGAAGGCGTGTATATTGCCCCATTGGGACCGCCTTCAGCCAAGACTCATGGTGACAACTGTCAAGGGGAATGAACGAGTTCCTGTCCGTAGCCTTAAAATGGGTGGACGTCACCAATCTATCACCCTGGACCTTGACTTTAAGGTCAAGGAAGCTGATCTCTTCCATGCTTGTCTCAAAGTTCAGCCTAATGCCCCTGTTGTTATCGTTCAAAAAGGTCATGAAGTTCTCAAGCTCAGTCTCGCTACCATCCCATAGGAGGAGGACGTCGTCAATGTACCTGGCCCACAGGACCACCTGTGGTCTGGTCCAGGCCTTGACGACGTCCTCCTCCCACTTGGCCATAAAGAGGTTGGCCAGGCTGGGGGCGTATTTAGCCCCCATGGCCACACCCCTGTCCTGGCGAAAAAATTGATGATCGAACCAAAAATAATTGTGGCTCGCTGCATAATAAAGTAACTCCATGATGAAATTCCTTTGGGGCGGGGCGAGATCAGAGTCTCGAGTTAGGTACATCTCTACTGCCTCAAACCCCAACTCGTGGGGTATGATGGTATAAAGTGAAGTCACATCGGCAGTGACTAACCTAATACCTGGCTTCCACACTACATGGGACAACATGTTAATGACCTGTGTGGTATCCTTGATAAAGGAGGGGACCTTTTGAACAAGAGGCTGTAGGAAATGGTCTATATACTTGCCCACCCGGGACGTAACCGAATCAATGCCACTGACAATCGGCCGTCCCGGGGGGCAAGTGAGGCTTTTATGGACCTTGGGGAGATAATAGATGACAGGGGTACGAGGGGCCCTCGGTATCAAAAAGAGTTTCTCTTTTTTGTCCAGGATGCCCTGATGGAAACCCCTGTCTACTATTAACTCTAATTCTTTCTTATATGTAGCACCAGGATCTCTCGTGAGGGGGGTGTACGTATCTAGGTCATCCACGATCCGATGCATCTCTGCAAGATAATCGCTTCGGTCAAGAATGACGATCCCCCCGCCCTTGTCCGCAGGGCGGATGACCAATGACTTGTTATTACACAAAGAGTCTAAACCAGCTTCCAAGGTGGCGCTCATTTTCGTTTTTCTGACCCTAATACGTTCCAAATCCCTCAGAACCACCTCCTTAAAGGTCTTAACCGCCGGGGCGATGGACCCTGGAGGGTTGAAAAGTGAGGCATTAGCAAGGCCTGAATGCCTAAAACTTGAGCCTGAACCACTCGCATTACTCACAATGGGATTATGTAATATATACCTCTTAATATTGATTTTTCGTATATATTTGTGTATGTCCATGTATGTCTGGAACTTGCTCAGATTCCTGGGCGGAGCAAATTTCAGACCCTTGTCTAACAGTTGTAGTTCAGAATCGGTCAGTGTCTGTTTGCTCAAGTTGAACACTCCTGTTCCTAGGGGCGCCTTCTTTTTGATTTGTTGGATCCGCCTCCCCCCTCTGACTCCTCTTTTCGTTCTCCTGGCCTTTTTTGGCCTTGATTGGTCCTGGAAAAACCCAAATCCGAACCACCCTGTGCCCCCTGTGACCTGGGGGCAGGTTTCGGTCTTGGTTGATCATAATCACCTGCATATCTAGCGGGATAGTGAGGCCCCATGTCTCTCTCAGCCCCATTGTAGGTACGTCCCTGAGACTGCTGATCATAAAAGTCTGGAGCCTCAGCGTCAGAAAGGGGAAAAAAACGATTTTGAATAGGGATATTGGACCCAAAATCCCTATCTTGAGTCGGGTAATGGGTGTAGTTATTATAGTCAGGACCAGGTCGGCGCTGAGACCCACCTGGTCTTGGCCCCCCCCTTGGGGTACCCCAAGGGCGTGGTAAATTAACCCTTTGCCTATCAAGCTGGTTGGCATAGCTGTAATCATAATGATTACTAAATGTATAGGGGGTTGGACCTGAATGAGGATACATAGGTGCGGGTATCGGGAATCTACCCTTAGTTTTATTGTTTCTCTTATCCCTGCTCCTATTAGAGGTGTTCCTCACCGGAGAGTGCTGATACTCCCTTTCTCTATGTGCAGGGGTAGGTTTCGATGTAGATCTCAAACTTCCCCCATTTGCTGGCTGGGTATCCATAGTTGTATCTTCTACCTGTTCTGAGGCAAGTTTTTTCTGCCAGGCAAAGACTAGGCCAGCCTGGTAGTCTTCCCTGTCCCTTAGGTATTTTTTCTTCTTTTTGACCTTTTGGTCTCTTTCTTCCTTCTCTAATGTTTTGAGAAGGGTTTTAGAGCACTCCCTATACTCGTCACTGGAGGCAGAGGGTGTCAGTTTCTCCTTGACAATCTTAATCTCATCATCCAGACGGGCCAGTTTATTGGTCTTCCTCTGGATGAGGAAACGCAGGAGGCCAAGGCCGGAGTCATTGAAGAATTTAAACCACCCCTCTAGGTCAACCTCACCTTTTTGGGGGGATATTTCCCATCTCAGACTCCTGGGAACCATAGCCTCCCTAATGTAGGTCTCAAGATAGGCTATGTCCCATTGTGTGTGTAGTTCAGATATGGTCAAATTCTTTAAACGGACAAAGAGACCACTTGTTCCTGAGTCAATGGGGGTGGGGTTGGAATCGAAAACCCCGGTGGTGTCGACCACCCTCTTAGCCCTGAACTCAAAAATATCCATGTGTTTAAACTACTAAAATTAAGTTAAGAGCAGCAGTTACTAGGATGTTTGCAGATAAATGAAAAAATGGTAAAAGAAACTGCGCTAAAAACCAAGTGTTGAAATAAAATACAGTGAATCAGCAGCAACCTTCACAAAAACATCAAATGTGGAAAAGCATAAAGAAAAAAGAGGTTGCGCTATTTGGGTTTTTCCAGGACCAATCAAGGCCAAAAAAGGCCAGGAGAACGAAAAGAGGAGTCAGAGGGGGGAGGCGGATCCAACAAATCAAAAAGAAGGCGCCCCTAGGAACAGGAGTGTTCAACTTGAGCAAACAGACACTGACCGATTCTGAACTACAACTGTTAGACAAGGGTCTGAAATTTGCTCCGCCCAGGAATCTGAGCAAGTTCCAGACATACATGGACATACACAAATATATACGAAAAATCAATATTAAGAGGTATATATTACATAATCCCATTGTGAGTAATGCGAGTGGTTCAGGCTCAAGTTTTAGGCATTCAGGCCTTGCTAATGCCTCACTTTTCAACCCTCCAGGGTCCATCGCCCCGGCGGTTAAGACCTTTAAGGAGGTGGTTCTGAGGGATTTGGAACGTATTAGGGTCAGAAAAACGAAAATGAGCGCCACCTTGGAAGCTGGTTTAGACTCTTTGTGTAATAACAAGTCATTGGTCATCCGCCCTGCGGACAAGGGCGGGGGGATCGTCATTCTTGACCGAAGCGATTATCTTGCAGAGATGCATCGGATCGTGGATGACCTAGATACGTACACCCCCCTCACGAGAGATCCTGGTGCTACATATAAGAAAGAATTAGAGTTAATAGTAGACAGGGGTTTCCATCAGGGCATCCTGGACAAAAAAGAGAAACTCTTTTTGATACCGAGGGCCCCTCGTACCCCTGTCATCTATTATCTCCCCAAGGTCCATAAAAGCCTCACTTGCCCCCCGGGACGGCCGATTGTCAGTGGCATTGATTCGGTTACGTCCCGGGTGGGCAAGTATATAGACCATTTCCTACAGCCTCTTGTTCAAAAGGTCCCCTCCTTTATCAAGGATACCACACAGGTCATTAACATGTTGTCCCATGTAGTGTGGAAGCCAGGTATTAGGTTAGTCACTGCCGATGTGACTTCACTTTATACCATCATACCCCACGAGTTGGGGTTTGAGGCAGTAGAGATGTACCTAACTCGAGACTCTGATCTCGCCCCGCCCCAAAGGAATTTCATCATGGAGTTACTTTATTATGCAGCGAGCCACAATTATTTTTGGTTCGATCATCAATTTTTTCGCCAGGACAGGGGTGTGGCCATGGGGGCTAAATACGCCCCCAGCCTGGCCAACCTCTTTATGGCCAAGTGGGAGGAGGACGTCGTCAAGGCCTGGACCAGACCACAGGTGGTCCTGTGGGCCAGGTACATTGACGACGTCCTCCTCCTATGGGATGGTAGCGAGACTGAGCTTGAGAACTTCATGACCTTTTTGAACGATAACAACAGGGGCATTAGGCTGAACTTTGAGACAAGCATGGAAGAGATCAGCTTCCTTGACCTTAAAGTCAAGGTCCAGGGTGATAGATTGGTGACGTCCACCCATTTTAAGGCTACGGACAGGAACTCGTTCATTCCCCTTGACAGTTGTCACCATGAGTCTTGGCTGAAGGCGGTCCCAATGGGGCAATATACACGCCTTCGGCGGAATTGCACCGAAATCGAGACCTTTGATAACCAAGCAGCCTCTCTAACTAAGAGGTTTGTTGAGAAGGGCTACGATCAATCTGCACTATTAAGGTCGCTGGCGCAAGTGAGGGAAAAAGATAGATCCCTGTTACTAAATACAGGCCAACGACGTGACAATGAAGGGGATTTTAGTCTACCTTTTATCACCACCTTCTCCACCCAGCATCGCCAGATCAAAGACCTGATAAAGAGACACTGGCACATTCTAACCACAGACCCTATTTTAAGTACGGTCCTACCTGACAATCCTCGCATTATATTTAAGGGTGCATCCACGCTGGGCAATAAAATCGCCCCAACAGTGCAGGATCCACCCATCACCAACAGGTCTTTTTTTCATGACCTCACAGGGTATTATAAATGCAGAAATTGCCAAGCCTGCTCCCACAACAGTGATAGAGGTAGGAAAATAAACCAATTTATGTCTGCTAGTACCTCACGAACCTATCAGGTTAAACCCTTTATAACCTGTTCGTCAGAGGGGGTCATTTATCTTATTCAATGCCCCTGCGGATTGCAATATGTGGGCAGGACCAAGAGGGCCCTTAAAGTTAGATTATCCGAGCATATTGGTAATATCCGCAGGGGTTTTGATAAGCACCCTGTGTCGAGACACTTTGACGAAGTGCACGGCAGGGACCCCTCCAATACTCTGTACGTTGGGATTGACAAGTACAGACCACATTGGAGGGGGAGCTCTCTTGTAAGAGAAATTTCCAAATGTGAAATGTCTTGGATTTACCGACTTCGAACTTATACCCCTTTTGGGTTAAATGTTGACACTGATGTTAATGCGTTTATTAATAACTCTTAACGTAGGTTGACGTCAGTGTCTGCAGGGTTATATTGGGTCATACATATGCACAATTTTCCTTTCTAATTTATGGTTTGTTATCAATGTCCCTTTTTGAACAACATATATGCTTATTGGTTTAAATCCATTCTGAATCCCTTATTTATTTCATCACATCTCCTTTATCTTTAATTCTGTAACAAAAAAGAGACCCACTTTACATACACCTTTTGCCAATTTTGCTTTTATTTACATCAGGAATTATACACTGACATTTCCAATTGGAATATGGACCTTTGCTATAATTCCTGGCACACTCACTAGATGGCGCTACTCACTAGGTGTTGGCAGTTGGTGACTACAACTGCCAAAATATCCCATTTCCGGCTTCGGAGTTCCGTTGTCTGGGGTGGAGACGAGCACCTTGAAGTTAGTTGAGCTCGTTGGAGGCTCTGAGGGATGGATCCTGTTGACCCCTTTTGCTCCAGTTCTTATTCATGCATCTGGAGTTAATTGACCTCATTTTTATGTTTTTTACACATTTTATTTTCTGTTCCAAGATTGAAACCTCTCTCCAATTATAAAAGGGAACGACATACGCCTTTTGGCGCTGTCGCTTCCAATAGATGGTATTGGACTGGAGGCTCTTATTTGTCCCTTATTAACTCCCCTTTTGGAGGCTTCCATGGGCCCTCTATCCATTACTCCATAATGTGATCAGGATTCCCTTTAGTTCAATCTATTCAACCTGGATCGTTTTCTGTTGATTGGTGGGTCTATGGTGGTACAAATTGGGAAAGTTTTTAATATAGTACTTTTTAACATAGTACGCTTTGTTTGTTTTGTGTGTAATTGTGCATATGCATGTATTGATGTTGGTCATTGAGCTTATCCTGTATTGGGCACCCCGCTGAGGAATGGTCTAATGCATAAGGCTTTATGATTATATATTGATCTAAATTTGTGCTGGCTGGGCTATGTGGTCTCCGCTGGTCGATCGCACCGTTGGATGCACTTTGACACCGGAAGTGTATGCGGTGGTCTGTGCGGTCCGGCGAGTGCGGTGATCCACAGTGAGGCTTGGTCGGACTCAGCACTATTTAAGAAGGGTGACGCAGCGCGCCGCCTGTGCCCCTGGAAGACGTGATGATGTCACGAAACGCGTAGGGCGGAGCCAGACGACGCGCTGACGTCACCCCCAAGCGAATCTATCTCCAGTGGACGGGTTTGTCCGAGCTCCGGTGGCCACGGAGCCGGACTTAAGGCTGTTCAACTATCTGACACTTTGTAAGTGTACATCTGCTTTTTATATATTTTAATAAAGCGTTAAGTGGTTTTACACTATGTGAGCCCCTTTTTTATTTTCATGGTATCAATGCCCTGGGTTGTTGGAGCGGCTGCTGAGGTGATGACCCCTGGTGGACACTGCTGCTAATCTCCATTCTGGCTTTAAAAGATCCCTGCTTGCTGTGATCCTCTGTAGTGGGGGGTCATGGCATTCTGGTAAGAAGTAACCCCTTCAGTACCTGGTGGTGGACTCTTCCTCGCTGTTACTGATCTTCACTATTCATCACTTGGATTTTTTACTTCTCACAATTAGTTTTATTTTTATTTTTATTCCTATTTTTTCTATCGGGGTTCTGGACATTTAATAACATTTCACTGATGTTTATTGATTTTTTGGACTCCGTATAACACTTGTTTGGGATTTCAATTTATGGACTTTTTTCAATATTAGAGTTCTACACATTGATTTTTTTGACATATATGAATTTTGTCACTGTCAATTATTTATTTCATTAGCACTAGCGCAACCTCTTTTTTCTTTTTGTCCCAATATAGGCCTCAATCTAGAAGCAGTATAGACCGTTGATGCACCAAGTTAAAATTGTACCTTCGTTCTAACGATCGGCGCTTCCGATACTCCTTCCTCCACTCACAGATCGTAAGTACGACACACGCATGTTACGCTTTATATACATTGCGCATGCGTGAAACTCCGCCCGCCCCTGACCTTCTATCTAGTATATTCCATAGTTACATAGTTACATATAGTTACATAGTAGGTGAGGTTGAAAAAAGACACAAGTCCATCAAGTCCAACCTATGTGTGTGATTATGTGTCAGTATTACATTATATATCCCTGTATGTTGTTCAGGTGCTTATCTAATAGTTTGTTGAAGCTATCAATGCTCCCCGCTGAGACCACCGCCTGTGGAAGGGAATTCTAGATCCTTGCCGCTCTTACAGTAAAAAACCCTCTACGTAGTTTAAGGTTAAACCTCTTTTCTTCTAATTTTAATGAGTGGCCGCGAGTCTTGTTAAACTCTCTTCTGCAAAAAAGTTTTATCCCTATTGTGGGGTCACCAGTACGGTATTTGTATATTGAGCGTCTCTTCTCCAGAGAGAATAAGTTCAGTGCTCGCAACCTTTCCTCATAACTAAGATCCTCCAGAGCCTTTTTTAGCTTTGTTGCCCTTCTTTGTACTCGCTCCATTTCCAGTACATCCTTCCTGAGGACTGGTGCCCAGAACTGGACAGTATACTCCAGGTGCTACCGGACCAGAGTCTTGTAGAGTGGGACAAATATCGTTTTATCTCTGGAGTTGATACCCTTTTTAATGCATGCCAATATTCTGTTTGCTTTGTTAGCAGCAGCTTGTCATTGCATGCTATTGCTGAGCCTGTCATCTACTAGGACCCCCAAGTCCTTTTCCATCCTAGATTCCCCCAGAGGTTCTCCCCCCAGTGTATAGATTGCATTCATATTTTTGCCACCCAAATGCATTATTTTACATTTTTCTACATTGAACCTCATTTGCCACGTAGTTGCCCACCCCATTAATTTGTTCCCCGCCCCTTGTCTTTTCGGCGCAGTGGGAGAGCACATAGCGGAGACAGAGCAGGTGCCTGAGAGTAGCAGCAGCAACGACGAGAAAAGGCCTAGGCCACAAACGTCCTGATCCTGGAGGATATTTAAGGCCTTAAATATGGCCTTTACAGAGATAGTGGAGACGGTGGACATCTTCAAGAGGGCCGACTATGACAGGAAGCATGGACCGTAGCCAAAACCAAATGTAAGAAAGGCCAAGATCATGACTAAAGTTGTGAAAAGTCTGCAGAAGAATTTTGGGGTACGACGATCCAAGGATCAACTGAGGAAACGATGGTCAGACCTCAAATTGAGGGAGCAGGATCAGTACAGAAGAATCAAGAGAGTGCTGCAAAAAAGTAAGTATTTTGTTGTGTGTTCCCATTCTTCTTATTACGTTTGTGCTGCTCCATGTACTTTTCTTTACAGTTGTACAGTTTAAAATGGCAAGTTTTAGGTTCGTGGGCACAGTAATCGTTGGTAGTAAACATTGTTTGTTCGCCCACTAATACGATGTTTTTTGCAGATGCAAGTTAACTACATTTGGTAATGCCTATTTGTCTTAAAAGAAGTTTAGTACATTGTTGTCTAGATGGGTTTGTAACTAGAATAAAATGCAAGCTTGATCCAGTGTAAGAAGAGGACACTCAGCAGCTGTTTACACATGTGGACGCAGGAGCACTAGTGTGGGACACCAGAACAAACTTTTTAGGGCGTCCCACACAGGTGCTACAGTGGATACTAGGGGTATCTGCCAAAACAGACAATTGTACGACACTTCAAAGCAATGTTTCATATTACTATTTCTCGCCTCAAATATCTGTGTGCTCAGTATACCTTTATTTTATTCACATAGGGGAGAAAAGACTCGGGACATCTGAGGTCACCAGGGACCCCCAACCTCCTAAAGAAGGGGTAATCCAAAAACAACAACCAGAGGATGTGGAGGAAGGAGAGGTTTATGAAGTGGGCGAAATAGTGACCACAACAGGTGAATGTCTGAGACCACAGCTTCGGGTAATAGATGTATGACTGCATATTTATAATACATGGTGTGTTTTTTATTTTAGGTGATGTGGATGTGGATGAAGAATCTAATTTCACAAGTGCAAGTGCACACGTCCTTATCGAGGAGATCATGGTGTGCAATCGGGATTTACAGAAGATCAAGGAAGACATCAATGATGTGGAAAAAAAACTCAAAAACATCATTGATATTTTAGGCAGAATCGAAAACACACCAACATTTATCAAATTCTTTATATTTTTCTAACTTTTCTCCAAAATTTAGAAAGCCAAATTTTGAAGATGCACACAGTGTGTCAACATGTGCTATCTGCCATCACGGGATATTATGTGTTTGTAGCCTTGGTTTTACAAGTAAGTATGGGATGACCGGTTCTGGCTTCTTGCTGTATCCCTTTATAACCGTTACTCTAATTACTTTATCTGTATTTACAGACAGCAGCTATGCACATCAGCCCCTGATGAAGCGAGGAAAGCTCGCGAAACGCGTCGGGTTAGAGATGTACTATGCATACCTGTATTATATGTATTACTATTTATTCATGGCTATGTTTTAGGATTACCATGCAATGTTGCTGTTTTATGAACCTTTTTCACCCATGCTTATGCCCTATTATGGATTATGCTGCTGTATTCAATAAATACTTGTACCTTTATATTTGTCTACCCTTTGATCACCATTTACACCTCATTTAAAGTCCCGTGGGCGACTTTCATTTGCTTTTTTCTGATATTAGGGATGGAGGTGTTTTATGTTAGGGGTCAGTTCTCAGACTTTCCTTGTAAATTTGTACCCAGGTGGAAAACACCATAATGCCCTGGTCTGATGCTGACCCTAGATCCTAGGGGCTACATGGGTTCGGCTACTACTGAACCTCCATGACCCTTACTAGCATATCTTTATATTACTGTTTATACAATCTACCATGTACTTGTAGACCTAGCTCCTTCACTGCGCCCGTGTTCGGGTTGGGCGGTCTGTTTTACCCCCCGGGAGCTGCGATGCACAAATGGGGATTCACTTCCCCAGCTGTCCCCGTCTCTCTGGTTTTCCGGAGGGGCGGGGCCACCAGTGCATCGGCGTCATGCCTTTCCACGCCCACCTGGGGATGTCTGCACCACAGCGGCCTCCCCCCCTTTTTGATGGGCGGGATGTGTCATCCTGAAGGGGGCTGGGGATCGCGAGTGCCTGCCTCTTTGCGGCGGGTGCGTTACGATCCCCTTTGCCCCACCTGACGCATGACGTTAGGGGCGGAGAACCCGGCGGATGTCCGGATATAAGGCCGGGGGTGTCAGCATGGCAACTTCCCTCTCACTATTTCTCCTACACTCAGTCCGGACGCTGCATATTTTGGTAAGCACCCTACTCATTTACTTTTACACAATTACCTGCACTCCACAGCGGACCTATCCTCACTTGCTGCCTCTGATTGATTCCCTTTATTACACTGTTTTTCTTTCCACACGGCAATACTCCTCTAGTTCATTACACCATAAACTAATTTGTCCTCATTTTCCCCACCCCTCTCACTTTCTCTTTCTCTTTCCCCTGGCCCTGTTCTTCCCTTCTTTTTTCTCTCTTCTTTCTTCTCTTTTTTGTCTTTTCCTGTCACCATCCACTTCACCTCCCCCTGTTCTCCCCTCCTCCCCCTCCACTTTCTTCCCTCTCTCATTCACTCCTCTACCTTGTACCCTCCTTTTTCCCTCTGCTCTGCGGGACACCTTATGCATATCATGCAAGCAGTACATATTTATATCTCTATGACAATACCAATGTCACTACTTTAGATCTTGTTTATCAACATATCTTGCATTTCATGCCACGATATACATCTTATACTTATTTACTCTTTAACTCTATATTACCATATGTTTACATTTCCATACAGAGAGTTGCCCTGCAGTACATTTGGGAACAATCTGGGTTCACGCCCTTTTTTCTTCTCCTCTTTCTGCCATGCTGCCCCCCACGCCTGGCCTCGGTCCTCTGGTTGGTTCCTCGGCCCCTTCAGCTCCCGGGGAAGATGCTCTCCGCCGACCTGTACTTGGGTTATGTGTTTGTAGCCTTGGTTTTACAAGTAAGTATGGGATGACCGGTTCTGGCTTCTTGCTGTATCCCTTCATAACCGTTACTCTAATTACTTTATCTGTATTTACAGACAGCAGCTATGCACATCAGCCCCTGATGAAGCGAGGAAAGCTCGCGAAACGCGTCGGGTTAGAGATGTACTATGCATACCTGTATTATATGTATTACTATTTATTCATGGCTATGTTTTAGGATTACCATGCAATGTTGCTGTTTTATGAACCTTTTTCACCCATGCTTATGCCCTATTATGGATTATGCTGCTGTATTCAATAAATACTTGTACCTTTATATTTGTCTACCCTTTGATCACCATTTACACTTCATTTAAAGTCCCGTGGGCGACTTTCATTTGCTTTTTTCACGGGATATCAAGGTACGTGTTTTGTGGGTGCAACCCCTTCCTCGCAACTAAAGTAGATGAGAGGAAGGGGTTGCACCCCCGAAACACGTCCATTGATCCCCCATGATGGGAGCTAGCACATGTTGTCATTAGGCATGGGATCAGGAGGGAAATCCCCATTTTGGCTCTCAATTTGTGTGCATCTTCAAAATTTGGCTTTCACAGGGGTGACATCACCCCATCTGATGAAGGCAAGATCAACACAGTTTGGACATACTAATGTCTGATATTGCCTTCACTTTGTCAAAGTTGAACTTTGTAAGTTCCTGAGTTGTGTATTGTTTTATGATTTTAAACATGCCTGTTTACCACAAAAAAGGCTATTTGCACTGTCAAAAAAAATGTTATTACTAAAATATGTTTTTTTGTTCATAAACCCTTTTCTAATGCACAGGTGAATGTGCACAGAGTAAAAAGTTTTCTACTCAACAATGTGTGGCTTCTTCTTTCAAAGCTCAATATCATTTTTTGGAGTAAGTTGGTGTTTACACCGAAATGGGGGTTATTTGCTAAAGGCAAATCAACTTTACACTACAAGTGCACTTTCAGTGCAGTTTCAAGTGCAGTTTCAAGTGCAGTTTCAAGTGCACTTGTAATGCAAAGTGGATTTTCCTTTAGTAAATAACTCCCACAGTGCTTTATAATTTGCCACAATCATGCCATTTTTGTGACTCACCAAAATTAATTCATGGTGCTGAAAATGATGTATATTTTTAACAGTAATGCATTACATACATTAACAAAAAAAACAAGGTGTGTGTGTAGCAGACCCACAACATAATAATAGTTCACTGAAGAAGACATTGTCACCTCATGTATCAAATAAATTACATTTGCACTATTGAAGAAAATGTCCAAAAAAAAGCCCATTGGAGAACCTAAGAGACAGCTAAAAGAAACACAAGCAGTAAATCAAAGGAAATATTATTTCAGTTTAAATACATTTTTTAAAAATGTTTATTAAACATTTTCTGGCATATCTATCAATGACCCCCTACCCGCAAAGTACTCCATATATTTTATACTGACCTCGCGTGCGCTTTGGGGGGGGGGGGGGGGGCAAGCACTGAAAACCAGATACGAACCCACAAGCACAAACTGCTAACGATCCAAGAAGCACAAGTCTGAAAAGCGCAAATCGTCTCTCACCAAACTTTATCTAACACGAGATTAGCAGAAGGAGCCCAAAGGGTGGCACACTTGGTATTGAACTTCCCTTTTCTAGTGCAGTCGTACGTGTTGTACGTCACTGCGTTCTAGACGTTTGGAATGTCCGACCAGATTTGTGTGCCCGTGTGTATGCAAGACAAGTTTGAGCCAACATCCGTCGGAAAAAATCCATGGATTTTGTTGTCGGAATGTGCGATCGTGTGTACAGGGCATAAGAGTGCTTCATACCTCTCAACAGTTTTTTCTTATAGCGACAGAGTCATTTTAAATATGGTATGTGTATATGAGTGGGTAATTCAAGAAAACCTGTACTGAAGAAGTGTGGAGAATGCCATTGCTGATCACTTTGCCTTAACCTCCCTGGCGATGTGATTATTTCGGATTTTAGGTGCTGAAAGCGGTACAATTATTTTGCATGGAAATTTGGCGTTTTATATTGTAGTCCTGTAATTCTTAACAATAACACACTTAAATCTGTCCAAACAAGTCTAGTAGATATCCCAGGTATGATAAAGTTTGAAACACAAAAACATAAATTATAATATAATAAATACAAATAAATAATTAAAAAAATATATATAATAATAATAAAATACATTTCCCCACGATTCACTATCGCTCAATTCTGCAAGTGTTCTAATTTACTATCGCTGTTTTCTAGCTGATCTAAAGCCACTTTTGACGTAAAGGGACACTTTTTGGTTGCTATGGACAATCTCCAGTTTCCAAGCAGAAAGAACAGTATATATCACATAAAACTGCATGCAGGGCATGGGCCAAAGCACTAGGGACAAAAGGAATGTGAAATAATTTCATACAGTACTGTAATCCGTAAGATTACAGTACTGTATGTGTTATGATTTTTACAATTTTTGAATTTGCCACCAGGCTCCACCCCCGTGCGTCGCGATGCTCGCAGGGAACGGAGCCTGGCACAGAGAGGCTTCGGGAGGAGGACAGAGCCCACGGACACTGCGGGGGACATCACAGGATCCTGGGGACAAGGTAAGTAATGCCGCACCAGGATCCTGCACTGTAATCCCGAGTGTGGCTCGGGGTTACCGCTAATGGGACTGAATTTTAACCCCGAGCCACACTCGGGAAAACCGCCAGGGAGGCTACAACATGAACTAATTGGTTGTCATGATGATCCAATGGTTTTAGTACTTTCTGAGCCCCTGACCTAGAACAAGCATACAAAAAGAAGTTTTAATTTCAGCTTGGCATTCCTAATCTGTAAACTTGTTTCAGGTCAGTGATTCATATAGTAGTGAATGCTGGACAGCCAAGCATTTCAAATTTTCAAAAGAAGGGCAGTAATGGCAGCCAACCTATTTTTCCTTCCACAGATTTTATTTAGACTAAACTCATTCTAAGCAGTGAACAAACACCAACATATTAATATTTCCTAGTTCCTGCACACAGCCATCTTCAGTATGGGCAGATGATTCAGGTGACATTTACTTCCATTAATCTACCTACCCTTACTGTGATGACACACTGAAAAATCTAAGAAAAATATAAAAAGAATGTAAAGCCTAGCAGCATGAGAGCTTTTCCTCTGCATACATTACATGCTCCGATCTCGAGATATTTAAAAAAAGGCACAGGAAGACTCCTGGGATTGTTGTTGAAAATATCCCAGCAATGTCATTCTAGCCTAGGCCAGGAATAAGGAAGTAAATGAAAATTAAAAAATTGTAAAAATAGCAAAAACAATACAGCAGTTCCTATCTAATTCTTTAAAGCTTCCTATACAACAATACTAATTAAGCAATGTTAATGTTGAGAATTACGCTTGATACGATAACAGCGTCCGATATTCTGTACATTACAAGTTTTGAAAAATCAACACAATTTCTACACAAATCTGGTATAAACTGAATGTTTATGACATTTTTAAACATTAAAAGTAAACAACTGGGAAAAATAAAGTGCTTGAAAAATAATAACTTAAGTGGCTTCCCAAAACATAGAAAAATGGCACCTATAAACTAATGCACTACTGCCAAGCCTGACAGTAAGACTACACAATTTCTTCAATACTCCCAGTTACAGTGCCTTAACCGCTTCCGGACCAGCCACTGCATTTATACTGAGGCAGGTTAGATCCCCTGGGCGAGCCATCGTAGCTGTACGTCGGCTCTTTAAGACGCTATAGGAGGCGCGCGTGCCCAAAGCGTGTCCCTGGAGCCGATGCGAGTGCCCGGCGGGCGCGATGACTACCGAGCACCTGCGATTGCTCGTGACAGAGCGAGAACCGGGATCTGTGTGTGAGGAGAGGAGACCAGTCGTGCATTCATACTAAGTCAGTTCCATCCCCCCTACAGTTAGAACACACCTAGGGAACACAGTTGACCCCTTGAGCGCCCCTATTGTTAACCCCTTCCCTACCAGTGACATTTATACAGTAATCATTGCATTTTTATAGCACCAATTGCTGTATAAATGTCACTGGTCCCAAAAATGTGTCAAAAGTGTCCAATTTGTCTGCTGCAATATTGCAGTACCGCTAAAAAACGCAGATCGCTGCCATTACTAGTAAAAAATAAATAAATAATTAAAATGCCATAAATCTATCCCCTATTTTGTAGACGCTATAACTTTTGCGCAAACCAATCAATATACGCTTATTGCGATTTTTTTTTACCAAAAATATGTAGAAGAATACATATCGGCCTAAACCGAGAAAAAAAAAAAAAAATGTAAAAACAATTGGGATATTTATTATAGCAAAAAGTAAAAGATTTTGTGTTTTTTTTTTTTCAAAATTGCCGCTCTTGTTTGGGTACAGCGTCGCACAACCGCGCAATTGTCAGTTAAAGCGATGCAGTGCCGTACCACAAAAAAAAATGGCCTGGTCACGAAGGGGGGAAATTCTTCTGGGCTGAAGTGGTTGAAGAAGTATTCATACCCCTTGAAATTTTCCACATTTTGTCATGTAACAACCAAAAATTAAATGTATTTTATTGGGATTTTATGTGATAGACCAACACAAAGTGGCACATAATTGTGGGGTCGAAGGAAAATGATAAGTGGTTTTCAAATTTTTTTACAAATAAATATCTAAAAAGTGTGGCGTGCATTTGTATTCAGCCCCCAATTATTCTGATTCCCCTAACTAAAATCTAGTGGAACCAATTGCCTTCATATCCCAAGCTTTGAACATCTCACTGAGCACTGTTCAATCCATCATCCGAGAATGGAAAGAGTATGGCACAAACCTACCAGGACATGGCCATCCATCTAAATTGACAGACCGGGTAAGGAGAGCATTAATCAGAGAAGCAGACAAGAGGCCCATGGTAACTCTGGAAATGCTGCACAGATCCACAGCTCGGGTGGGAGAATCTATCCACAGGACAACTATTAGTCATGCACTTCACAAATCTAGCCTTTATGGAAGAGTGGCAAGAAGAAAGCCATTGTTGAAAAGAAGCCATAAAAGTCCCATTTGCAGTTTGTGAGAAGCCATGTGGGGGATACAGCAAACATGTGGAAGAAGGTGCTCTGGTCAGATGAGATCTAAATTGAACTTTTTGGCCTCAAAGCAAAACACTGCACATCACCCTGAACACACCACCCCCACTGTGAAACATGGTGGTGGCAGCATCATGTTGTGGGGATGCTTGTCTTCAGCAGGGACAGGGAAGCCGATCAGAGTTCATGAGAAGATGGATGAAGCCAAATACAGGGCAATCTTGGAAGAAAACCTGTTGAAGTCTGCAAAAGACTTGAGACTGGGGTGGAGGTTCACCTTCCAGCAGGACAACCAAAAACATAAAGCCAGAGCTACAATGGAATGGTATAGATCAAAGCATATTCATGTGTTAGAATGGCCCTGTCAAAGTCCAGACCTAAATCCAATTGAGAAACTGTGGCACGACTTGAAAATTTCTGTTAACAGACACTCTTCATTTTCCTTCCACTTCACAATTATGTGCCACTTTGTGTTGGTCTATCACATAAAATCCCAATACAATACATTTATGTTTTGGTTTTAACATGACAAAATGTGGAAAATTTCAAGGGGTATGAATACTTTTTCAAGGCACTGTAAGTAGAACAACATTATAGTGCACAAAGCATAACATTTCAGCATGTTCTCCTGTTAAACGGCTTCTGTTTTTTTTTTTCATATATTGCTGTCACTTCACTAAAAACATGCTCACTTAGTACAGAGGAAGGAGGAGAACAGAGGTATCTTCTAGCATGAGAGGCAAGTCTTTGGTAACGTGACTTATTTTCTTTCCACCACTGAAGAGGATCACCACTTCTTCTGTCAGTTACTGGTTCCTTCAAATAGAAATGAAGTTCATCATCCAGGCTTATTATTGATGCACATTCAGAAGAATCTTCCGCATGAGGCCCCAGTAAAACGCTAAACATGGCTTGACCACGATGAAGATTCTCTTCTGTCCGTTGTCTTTTCGGATGTTTGTCTGTTTTTGCAGCATCCTGCTCTTTCAGATTAATAACATGCTCTTCCCGACTTGACCGTTCTGCAAGAACCTGCACCTCCTGTTGAATATCTTCTGTCAGCCATTGTTTTGCCTTGGCCAATACATCATCAGAAGAGAAAGCATGATTCTTATTTTGAGGATCCAAAAGACATGCCAGCACAACATTTTTATTCTCTTCATGCTTCTCAAAGTGTTTGGTGTGGGGGGGGGGGGCGTGGCCGCTGTGAGCGGCTGCTTCTTAGGTGAGCTCTGCTGCATATTAGTTTTGATCCGGATCCTGGGCTGATTTAAGCCACTTTTTCACCCCTGCAGACCGGGTGGAGCAAGGGCAAACACGGAGGACACAAGGCGGGGAGAGAAGTTGCTAATCTGGAGGCTGCTGGCTCTTCCCTGGGCACTCCCCGGCCCCCTTGTGCAGCTAGGCCACAGCCACGGCCTTTTCTGACGTGCCCCGAGGTTCCGGAGCGGAACGAAGGCGCCCTGAACTCCCTGCTCGTGCAGAGGGAGCTCCGAGACATACGGAGGACACAGACGGCGGGGAGAGAGACTGAAACTCCGGCAGATGCCGGTGCATCCCGGCCCCCTCGTGTAGCTAGGCCGCAGGTGCGACACAAACGGCCTTTCCTGACGGGCCCTGGAGCTCCAGAGTGGGACAAAGCCGCACGGCGGTGTTTGATGGCAAGGGGGGATAATTGACTGAGGGCCCCATCCTTCTAAGAGACTCTCCCGGCCACCCGCTGATCCTGCTAGCGGAGCCCTCCACGCTGTCCACAGCACATACAGCCCACAGTTCGGGCCCTTGAGACACCTGAATGAGGCGCCAGAGCTCGGGCACAAAGTTCAGCAAAGGGGGCAAAAGACTGACTTTTCCACCACAGCCGGACCCTGCCCAGACGCCCACCGACTCCTGGGTGGAGGTCCGTACCACCCGGAGTACCCACAGGGCCTCACAGACGGGTCTCATGGATTCGGCTGAATCCCGACCCCCCTGGTTAGCGGACGTCATGGCGACCATTGCTACCTGTCAATCCACGTTAACAGCAAAAATAGATGCCGTACAGATGGACATGGGCCTTATACTCCAAGATATGGACAAACTCAGGGCCAGAGTCGAACAAAGAGTAAGCAATACTGAAGATATGGTCTCAGAACATGGCGCAGTGCTCCGCACTCTCCAAACCAAAGCGAAAGTCCTGGAGTACAGAGCCGAAGATGCCGAAAACAGAAATCGGCGCAACAACCTTCGTATTGTCGGCCTACTCGAGGGAGCAGAAGGGAATAACCCCACGTTATGCGGTGGAAAGGGCGCACCTCATACCACCTATTCCGGGACCTCCTGGAGCCCCCCCGCGAACCTTCATTTTCCGTCTGCTCAACTTTAGGGACAGAGACTAAATTCTCCGCACCTCCAGGAATGTGGGGGACCTACGCTACCAGAATGCCAAGTTGATGATTTTCCCTGACTACTCGGTGGAGACCCAAAAACTCAGGAAATCGCTCCACCGTGTTAAAGCGGCGTTGAGGGCACGCAACATCCCCTACAGTGTCCTCTTCCCGGCCCGTCTAAGAGTCCAGGACGGAGAGACAACCCACTTCTTCAACACCCCCAGAGAGGCATCTACCTGGCTGGACTCGCTGCCGCATGCCCGCTGATCGGGTGCATGGTACGCACCACAAGACACCCTCACTTGCACTAGGCCTGTTTAGAACACAGTCTAACCCACAGACAGGGCGTTCACCTTTGTTGCAACTGTTGTGCCCTGTTCATAATCATGGTGCATGTTGATCCGATAATGGAGGTTAGTTAGCACCCCTGACAGAGACATAGTCAGGAGAACATTGCGGCCTGCCGCTTCACTATGTTTGTTTATCCCCTCCTGTGGCATTAGAGGCCATGCTATGTATGCCCACCCAGTAATGGATCGACTTGGACACGTTCCTGTTTTCTTTTCTCCTCTTGGACCCATGTCCCTTACAGCTTGCTGCATTGAGCCAGTGGATGCCTCACACTTGGAGAGCTGCTCAGACTGCTGCTTGACCCCTCCAGAAAGTATCCGGGGGGTGAGTTCGCCTCTTGCACGGACCCCCCTTTGCAGCTGGCGAGCTGAAACTGTTTGGGATGAATACCCTCCTCAGTTTAAGGGGGTTGGGGTGGGTGGGGGGCGGGGTTTGTTGCCCCAACGGGACCAGTTTTTTCCTTTTGGGGTTACATTAAATTTTTAATTTCTTTGTAAAAGTGTTTTCTTAAAATGCATGATTATTAAGCCTAGGTGTCAGTAATGTCAGTCATATTGCTAATTCCTGCTACTGTATTACAATTGCTAGCGTTGAATTTCTGCCTTCTCAGTGTTCTCCGAGTCCAACCAGGGTTCCACAGAAGTGCACACATGTTTACTCCGTATATCTACGCACAACAATTTGAAGATGACGTCCCTTAACATTCTGTCCTGGAACACCAGGGGGTTAAACTCGCCAGTTAAGAGATTCCTGGTGTTCCAGTTTATCAAGGCCCACAACCCACACATGTGTATTTTTCAAGAGACCCACCTAGTGGGCAGCAGAACCATGTCCCTTAAAAAGCCCTGGATTGGCCATTATTACCACTCCACGTACTCCAACTTTGCGAGGGGTGTTAGTATACTATTACACGAGTCTATCCCATTTTGGCTTCTGGACCTGGTGCTGGACTCGGAGGGCAGATACGTATTAATTCATGCTCAGTTGGGATCAATGAGGTGGGTCATAGCGGGCCTCTACTTGCCTCCACCCACATCACTGACTCTTCTAACTCAAATTACCAAGGCCCACAACCCACACATATGTATTCTGCAAGAGACCCACCTAGTGGGCAGCAGAACCATGTCCCTTAAAAAGCCCTGGATGGGCCATTATTACCACTCCACGTACTCCAACTTTGCGAGGGGTTTTGGTATACTAGTATGCAAGTCTATCCCATTTCGGCTTCTGGACCTGGTGCTGGACTTGGAGGGCAGACACGTATTAATTCACGCTCAGATAGGATCAATGAGGTGGGTCATAGCGGTCCTCTACTTGCCTCCACCCGCATCACTGACTCTTCTAATTCAAATTACCTCAAAAATTGATGACTTTGCTAATGACAATACTCTTATCTTGGGGGGATTTTAACCTGGTTCCGGACCCCGCCATGGACAGATTGTCCATGAGTGGTAGTCCTTACCCTGGACTGGTGGAGTGGGCAGAGACATACGGCCTGACACATGTGTGGTGCTGGAGGCACCCTTAGACCCGGGCCTACACCTGCCACTTTGCGTCTCACCGCACCTTCTCAAGGATAGACTGAGCCTATGTGGGGAGGGCTGCCCTCCCCAGGACAAAGGACATTGAGATACTCCCCAGGGGCATATCTCACCATGCACCGCTGCTCCTGACCATGGACTTATCCTCAGCCCCAGAGTGCACCTTGTGGCAGCTTTCCAGGTTCTGGGTGTCGGATGAGGCGGTGGATGGTCAGTTTCAGAGATCTCTCCAGGAATACTGGGCGACCAAAGCCGGCTCGGCTTCCCCGCTGGTGGTGTGGGACGCCTTCAAGGCCTATACTAGGGGTCAATACCAACTTATTATAGGCAAGATTCGTAGAGAGAGATGGGCTCAACTGACTAGCGCAGAACGGGAGGCAGGCCTACAGGAGGCTAGATTTATCAGGACTGGAGACCCTCAGGATTATATTAGACTACAGGCTCTGACTGGTGAAGTATTGCGGTTGCGCACCTCTCTCACTCAGAAACCAATGCTAGCCCAGTCCCAACTTATTTTTGAGCAAGGTGAAAGATCGGGTAAATTGCTGGCCTGGCTGGCGGGAGGGATATGCATGTCTTACATACAGGACCAAAATGGTGCACCCCTTTACACCCCTGATGAAATTAATGGGGGCTTTGTCTTCTTCTACCGTCTCCTTTATAGCTCTAGGGCGACATACACACAGGACGAACTGACCTCTTATTTAGACCCTATTGACCTGCCGGTCCTCACAGCAAAGTACCAGGAGGCGCTTGATGTGCCTATCTCGGTAGAAGAACTGTTGAAGGCCCGAAAATCACTCCAATCTGGCAAGACCCCTGGCCCTGATGGCATACCAGTTGAATTCTTTAAACGTTACGCTGAGGAAATAGTGGTCAGACTACACACCATGCTCCCTGAGTGAAGCAGTGATGGTAGTAATTTCTAAGCCTGAGAAGGACCCCTCTCTGTGCTCCTCATACTGCCCAATCTCATTGATAAATGTTGACGCAAAATTGCTGGCCAAAGTTCTGGCCAACAAATTGAACACGGTTATACTAGCATTGGTGCACCCGGACCAAACAGGGTTCATGCCAGGGAAAGGCATGGACATTAATATCAGGAGACTCTTTACACACATGGCCAGAGCCCGTCCAGAAGCGGCAGGAGTGGTGGCCTCACTTGACGCTGAGAAAGCTTCTGACTCGGTCGAGTGGGGCTACCTCTGGGGGGTCCTTTCCAGGTTTGGATTTGGCCCTAGATTCATGACATGGCTGCGGATGCTGTATGGTAATCCGAGGGCCAGAGTCCACACAAATGGCTGTCTCTCTGACAGTTTTCCCTTGGAACGGGGGAACGCGCCAAGGGTGCCCCCTATCGCCAGGATTATTTGTGCTGGCACTAGAACCCTTAGCCATAGCCTTACGTGCAGAAGAGAGGGTAAAAGGCATAACAGTGGGCGTGATAGAGGAGAGGGTGTCCCTTTATGCAGATCACACTCTGCTTTACCTTGCAGATGCATCTGGGTCACTGGCGAGGGCCCTGGAGCTATTCGACCACTTTGGAAGATTCTCGGGCATGACCCCAGTCGGTAGAGCCAATCTTCTGAAGATGGTATATCTCCCAAAATTCCTATATTTCTTCCGAAATACCCCTTTGCACAACCTAAGGGCCTTTTTCAGGCGCCTTGAAGGTACAATGACCTCATTTGTGTGAGCAGGGAAGCCACCCAGAGTGGCGAAAAGCATACTGTACCTACCTCTCTCTGCAGGAGGACTAGCGATGCCCAACTTCCTCATATACTACTGGGTGGCAATCCTGGTCACGGTCAGGTGGTGGTTTTCCCAGCCCAGACAAAACCCAGCGGTGAGACTAGAGGCGGCCATACTAGGGTCCTATGCAGCACTGAGCATCCTCGCATTTAGGGGGCTCAAGGCTCCACACGACCTGACAGTGCCTATGAAAACAACGCTTAGGGTATGAAAAGAGGCCAGAGCAGTTTATCGCAAGCCAAATTGTGAATCCCCACACACTCCACTATGGGGCAACCAACCCCACACTACCCCATTTGAACGACATCCCGGATCCATAATTTTGGGCTGGGCGGGGGATAACCACCCTGAAACATGTTATCAAAGACGGCAAACTTATGCCCCTCACGGAACTGAGGCGCACATATTCTCTTCCCAACACCTCGGGATTTAGGTTCTGGCAACTGAGACATGCCATGAAGGCTCAATTACCAGAGGCACTGACACTCGAGTGAGCGCCTGCTCATTTCCAATGTAATGGGAAAACCCCTCGCCACCCTCTATCTGTACCTGACGGTAGCCTATGACACCACACCCACTCACACATTCGACAAATGGAGGGAGGACATCCCGACTCTGGGAGAAGACAAATGGGAGGACTCTATATCAACCTTTATCCCATCCATGATAGCGGCCAAGGATAGATTTATCTAGTTAAAGTTTATTCACAGGGTGTACTACACTCCACATAGGACGGCCAACATATACCCGAACTTGGACCCCTCATGCCCTAGATGCAACACAGAAGTAGGCACATTCTGGCATATGGTGTGGGCCTGCCCTAAAATCCAAACCTACTGGAAACGAGTAGCAGTGAAACTGAGCGAACTGCTGGGGACTCTGATACCAAGGGAACCAATGTTGCTCCTGCTGAGCTACTTAGGGGAAGTTGAGGGGGACAGGTATGCTAAACGCTGCGTTACTTTCTTACTATTCAATGCCAGGAGCATAAAGATAATGATCCACTGGAAGTCAGCCGAACCCCTCACACTGAAATCCTGGCAAAAGGTGGTTGATTTAGTACTTCCCCTGTATAAGCTCACATATACAGGGGAAGTAAATGATCAAATGATGCATCCCCCCCTTTTTCCGGGTGGGGGCTACCGCCCCCCCTTCCCACCGGGTGACACCCCACCATACCAAATAGAAACTATTTTAAAGAAAAATATCCTCCATGTTCACCTGAATAGATGCTAAGAGCTTGCTCCTGTTCCAGCATACTTTGCAGCATGTGAAGTGTTGAGTTCCATCGTGCTGGAACAGCCTAAATCAAGTTGTTTTTGGGTAGGTCAAGGTCTTCCTGAATGCACCTCACTCGCTGCTTGGCAAGGATTGAATGGTGGAAATGGCCTGCGCACCTCTTCAGCATACCAATTATATCATATAATATTTAGCTAAACAGACCAGTCCCAGTATGTAGTGGAATCTTAGCACAGTGCGCCACCTGGTGGAGCCTGAGGTAATCTTTAGTGATGTATAAGCAGAAGTCAGTTCTATCTGTAGGGAAGAGAGGAGAGACAAAAAGGACAAAAAAATTCCTGTAAACTGAAAGTTAGTGCAATGGTCGGCCAACGGGGCCTTGTAACACCAAACCACTCCCCAGCAATAGTGGGGGTAGAGTCCTCGCAGGACCATTCTTGGAAGGCACAATTGCAGCCCAGAGGGCATAGAGTTGGAATAAGATAACTGTGTGAAGGTTCTCTATTTCATGGCTGTAGTATAGTTAGGTGAAAGCCAAGTGCATGGGGAAAACAAAACTGTCACAAACCTTCCCCGTCAGTCAGCTAAATTGCAAAAAGGCGCCTGTAAAGCAAAGGTTAATATGAGGGACATTGCGCTGCTCCTATGGAGGATGCTATGCCAGGATCCGTTCCTCTGTCAAGCCAGTTCATCGCTGCAGTGGGGTTATCAAAGAAATGGGAACAGCTTCGTCGGGTATAACATGAAATATTGAACATTGAGAGCCCGCAGCCTTTTCTTTATATCCAAGAATTTGGAGCGCTTCCTCTGCACTTCTGCAGAGAAATCCGGAAACAGGGATACTTTGGCATTATCAACTTTGAGGATTCCAGCCGACCTAGCCTTGGATAGTATGGCATCGCCGTCCTTGTAATTCAGTAAGCAAAATAGGAATTGACATGGTGGGGCCCCCTGTTGTTGGGGAAAATGCATCTTGACCAAAAGTGTCGGTCAACCAGGCCTCAATGAAAGCTACTGCATTTTTACCCTCCTCCTGTTTAGGGATGCCCACTGCCCGCACATTATTCGAATGCAGGCGGTTTTCCATGTCCTCCAGCCTGGATGCATTGGTGGAGGCCACAGACTGGACATAGGGGCTGCCACTTATCTTCAAGGGTGCTGAGGTGGCCTTCTAGGGCAGAGGTGCGTTCCCTCAGCTTCTGCATGTTATGGCTTATTAGGGAAATCTCTACCTTCATGCACTTTACTTCCCCTGTCAAATCTGTGATAGATGAGCTGCAGGATGTAACAGCAGCTAGGATGTCTCTAAGCGTGGGCTTAGGGTCAGCTCCCTCTTGCTGTGACTCGGCTGCCATATTGGAAGCATGGGGTAGAGTACTCACATGTGAGGAGGCCGGTGCATCTGCCAGTAGCTGGGGACTCCCATCCAGAGATCCCATCTCGTCCTCCAGGAGCACCTCCGCAGGGTCAGGTAAGCGGAGTAGAGGGGGATCCTTGCATCACTTTTGTATTCAACACTAATTGCCTTGTGGTCCATCCGCTGTCAATGAAGTGGCATGTAAGACTCATTAGTGACTCTGTTGGTCCTGACCAGCAGTCAGTCATGAATGAGAGTGAGTTGCCAGCATTTTCTGGTTGCAGCATAGTCTTTACTTTCTCAACTACCTTTTCGTGAATCCTTCCCAGCATTTCAGTTTGGTAATAGTTTTCACTCTTTACTGTGTACCTTGGCTCAGCTATGAACATCAACTGCTTAAATCCAGAGTCAGACACCATTGTAAATGGCTGGTCATCAGTGACCATCACATCTCTGTGATTGCTCTGTCCAGCAGTTGGGATCTTTCATACGAAATTAGCAACTTAGCTTTTTTCTGAAAAATATCTTTTTCTATTGTCTGGGATAAAGATGGCGTTTCACTTTGTGATTCAGTTTGTTTTCTCTGTGCTGCATTATATAATTCAACATGATGAATTCTTAGATGGGCCCAAAGATTTAATGAGTTTTTGCAGTTGCTGATTCCATGCTCACATTGTTTTTAAAACACAAAAGAGATAATAAGGTAAAGGTAAAAACACTACAATGGTCAAATTCACATTGTATGAAGATAGATACAGCATTAGGGTTCCACTGTGGCCACACTCCTAAAACCACCTAAAGATCCCAACAGGGGAAAGGGGAAGCCGTGGACATTTAACCTAGCTGCCTGGATCCTGGAAGCACATCCGAGGCTATCCACCACCACGCTCAACGTGCAGATCCTAATACGCATGCGTCCAGCCACTGCTGCTGAGGACACACGGACCCACAGGAGCAAGATACAGGGGGCAAGAGAGTTAGGATTTCACACAGTTGCCATGACAATGCGTTTCGGAGGCATGGCCTCCTTCCTCAGGTCACCTGCATGGATCTGCACGTTGAGCGTGGTGGTGGATAGCCTCGGATTTAATGTCAAGATCCTGATCCGAGCAGCTAGATTAAACATCCATGGCTTCTCCTTTCCCCTGTCGGGATCTTGAGGTGGTTTTAGGAGTGCGGCCACAGTGGAATCCATATGCTGTATCTATCTTCACACAATGTGAGTTTGACTATTGTAGTGTTTTTATGATATTAAAGCCGAGTTACACTAGGGCGGCTTTGCGCTCTCTTCTTTTGTGTTTTGTCTAGATGTGTTCCTGCTACCCAGAGGATCCATAGAGAGCAGCAGCACCCTTTGACTTGACTAATCATCACCATTAGCCAGCTGGAGGGCTATACTAAATGTTGATCAGCGCACCTGCTAGTTTTTTCTTTTGTGTGTATTTTTGTCACATTGTTTTTGCACGTTTTGCACACTGCTGCTTTTCCTGGTGATGGTTGATAAAAATAGTCCAGGCCACACTTTTACTTTTTTCTCTGTATCCTTCTGCATTGAAAGAGAGTTTACTTAAGTAACCCTTATCTGTAAGGTAAAATAATATATACTGCCACTGGACAGGGAAAGAAAGGAAATATATTACAAAATGTTCATACATTTTCTTTCTTTCCCTGTCAAGTGGCAATAACCCGCATGCAGGGTTCCATAGGGACTCTAATGGGTCCTGGAGGGGGGTCTCTCTCTAAGTGGCCATTAGAGAGTCTGTTGGAAATCATCCCCTCTGGGCCCCATTAGAGACTCAGACTACAACAGAACAGAGTTTAATGGGACCTGGAGGGAAGGTCTCTCTCTAGAGTCTGTTAGAAAGAGTCCCCTCCAGGTCCTATTAGAGACTACAAAGTAGTATAATGGGACCTGGAGGGGGCATCTTTCTAACAGAGTGTACAGTGAACACGTTTATTCACTCTGGTCCTTACGGGACCCCCCTCATTGTGCCATGACTCTCACCACTACCCCAACCTCTCACAAAGTAGAAATAAAATTGGCACTGTGTAGCACTCCTCTTACCTTAACTATGGGTACTGTGGGTGGCTGTCTGACACCCTGTGCAGCTTTTAACCCCACTAGTGGCCAAAGAAGGGGTTAAAACCATCTGTGTTGCGGCGCTTTCAAAACACTTTTCAGGCGCTTCCAAAGCGCTGCATATGCATCCCCAGGGGCGGACTAACCATTGGGGCAGTCGGGCACTGCCTGAGGGCCCCATGCCACTAAGGTGCCCCATCAGGGTTGCCAGCCTCAATAAAACCAGGGACAGTCTAAAAGTCTGTGTTTTTTTAAAAATCCCAATATTATAGCTGCCCCGCCTTTCCATTACCTTTTCAGTGTGTGTATGTGTATTCTGTGTGTGTGTGTATACTGCGTGTGTATATTGTGTGTCTGTGTGTGTATACTGTATGTGTGTGTATATTGTATGTGTGTGTGTGTATACTGTGTGGCCCCAAAATCTATTGCCTGGGGGCCCCATAATCTCCTATTGCCTGGGGGCCCCATAATCTCCTATTGCCCGGGTGCCCCATAATCTTCTATTGCCCAGGGGCCCCATAATCTCCTATTGCCCGGGGTCCCCATGAGTTGTGCATCCCAATGGGCAGAGGCGGTTTGGGAGTGCTGCATATGTGGCCAATATGGTCTGTCCCCCCTTTTTTACTGTTTACATACTTAAAGAATTTCTTGGGATTCTTTTTACTCTTTTCTGCTATGTGTCTTTCGTGTTCTATCTTAGCCACCCTAATTGTACCCTTACATTTCTTGTTGCATTTTTTATAAAGTCTGAATGCTGATGATGATCCCTCAACCTTGTATTTTGTACCTTGTAAGACCTTCTTCCTTGCTTTTATATGCATTTTTACATTGAAGTTAAGCAATCCAGGACTTTTGTTCTCTCTTTTAAATTTATTACCCAATGGCATGCATTCGCTAATGCCCTTATTTAATATGCTCTTAAAGCAAACCCATCTCTCCTCCGTGTTCTTTGTTCCTAAGCTCTTATCCCAATTCATGCCTTCCAGCAAGGTTCGTAGTTTAGGGAAGTTGGCTCGTTTGAAATTCAGTGTCTTTGTATTCCCCTTATGTTTCCTATTTGTGTGATTCATACTGAAGCCAATTGACCTGTGATCGCTGTTTCCTAAATTCTCCAGTATTTCCACATCTGTGATCAGGTCTGTATTGTTGATAATCAGTAGATCCAGTAACGCTTTATTTCTAGTTGGTGCATCTATTATCTGAACCATGAATTTGTCCTGCAAGACATTTAGGAACTGGCTAGCCTTAGATTTAATTATCCAGTCTGTCTGGATAATTAAAATCCCCCATTATGATAACTCTTCCCATCCTTGCTGCTAATCCAACTTGTGATAGGAGATCCGTCTCCCCCTCCTCCCTCAGGTTAGGGGGCCTATAGCATACTCTGAGTATTATTTTCCCCTTAGCTTCATCCCTTTGGAGCTCTACCCATAAGGTTTCCACCTCCTCCCTAGCTCCCTTAGTGATGTAATCTCTCAAATTCAGTACATTATTCTTGATATATAGGCATGCTGAGTCAGAACTATAGCTCTGCAATCAAGAAAGCTCATGCTCTCCTTTTATTGGAGCGCTCTAGGTCTGACTCAGCAGGAGGCATGTCTGACCTCTGCAAATTGACCGCTTCTTCTGCACAGAGAGCAAAAATCTCTCTACAGCATACTGAAAGGGAACATTATTTTCTACTCAGGCTGTGGCTGATATTAAAAAAAAAAAAAAAAAAAACTGACTATAAGAGATTGCACATCATTTCTTTTGATGCATCTGGAATGTATTTAGGTAATTCAAACTATCCAAACTGGGATTTAGGGGTCAATTCACTATGAGTTAAATACCAGCAACTAGAATGCGGTAAAATACTGTATGCAGTAAATCAGTTGTGAAATGTCAATTCATTAAGAATTTAGTGTTAAATACCGAATGCGGTATTTGTTTTTTGACAAATAGCTGGTTGCTGAGAAGCGAGCTGGGAAGCCGGTCGCTGCATCCTTAAAGCGAAGTTCCACCTAAAAAAAAAAAAAAAGAATGAAAAGACAGCAGCTACAAATACTGCAGCTGCAGACTTTTCATATAAGGACACTTACCTGTCCGGGTCGCCCGTGATGTCCTCACCCGAAGCCAACCCATCCCTCAACTCTAGGTGGAGGCGCCAGCATTGCTAGCAAGGGAATTATGAAGTGAAGCCTTGCAGCTTCACAGCCCGGTTCGCTACTGTGCATGAGCGAGTCGTGCTGCGCATTCTGAGTGGTCCCTGCTGTCTTCTGGGACCTGTGTGTCTCCCAGAAGACAGCAGGGGGACGGAGGAGGAGCCAGACATGACATAGATCGCTGTGGATATTGGAAAGTGGGAGCAAATACCTGCATTAGACAGGTATCTGCTCCCCTCTCCCCCCTGAAAGGTGCCAAATGTGACACCGGAGGGGGGGGGAGGAATCCGGACAGCTGCAGTTCCATTTTTGGGTGGAACTCCGCTTTAACAACCAATGACTCATTTAAAAATGTTGAAAAAAACCAGCATGCAAATGGATTTTCAGGGGAACCCCACGCCAAAATAAAAAACTTGTGCTCTCCTCCACCAGTCTCACGGGCTGCTTACCTCACATCTGAGCTAATTCAGCAGTGTTCCCCTCTGGGGATGATAGAGAAAGCTGGCGTGGTGCTGGTAATCACCTCCTTCCTCCAAGACACCTACTCCCAGGGGACATTAACCCCGATCGTCTCGCTAAATAGGATGGGTGGTAGGGTGTTGACATGCGTCTAGGGGGTGGAGCTTGCGTATTGACGTCACATCACGACCATCTCAAGACCTATTGTGCCTTAATGTGTTTCCAGCTTGCACGGCTTACATTGCCATCCTGTGAGTTGTATACCTTCCTTTTTTATACAAATAAATATATTAAACAGAGAGCACAAGATTTTGTCTTCCTACTTTTGCACACCCATCCTAATTGGCGAAACGATCGGGGTTCATGTCCAATGAAAGTAGGTGTCTTGGAGGAAAGAGGTGATTACCAGCACCACGCCAGCTTTCTCTATTATCCCCAGCTTGTAAAACTGGTGGAGGAGAGCACAAGCACTTTGTATTTTTTGCACTATTGATTCATTGATGTTTCTGAATTCACTTCAATCTGTCACTGGCTATAATTTATGAACTTATAGCATTTATTACATTTTATTCTACTATTGGGTACTCAGATGTATCACTATTGATTATTGCATTAATAGCACAGCGCTGTTTTTGTTATTTCTATTTTATTTAAGTGGAGTGAGAGCACTTGTTAGTGATAGCAGCTATTATTATTATATGTTTATTTATTCATTTTTGCACTACCATATTATATTAGATTGATATTTGTTTCATATACTAATTGTTAAAAACACATTGCTTAGAAAATGAAATGTAAAATCTATAAAAAGTCCATAATACGTCACCTGTTAAATGCCACCAAATCTTGTATACCCTTGAATCGGAAAAACCCGCATTTCCCTACTATCAGTTGTTGGCTTCAAAAAGTGGAAGAAATCAACAAAATGGAAGATTTGATATTAACGGCACAACATAAAACACAAAAAGTACTCCAAGACCGTGGAATATGTTTGTCTTTTCTGATGAAGGGAAAGCCCTGCTGGGCCCACAACTGGCCCAAAGGACGTTACCACCTACATACTGTCTTTGTTATGAGCCATCACATTATTTCAGCTCCCCTTCCCCCTCTCCTTTTTTCCTCTCCCTACCCCCTCAGCCCCCCCCCCCCCCCTCTTCTCTTTCCTTCTTTGCTGTTATTCTCTCTCTTAACTTTGTTCTCACTACAAATTAGAACAAAAATTGGGGAAAGGGTAGCTCCATATCCCTTTTCACAGGGCTGATTTTTATAAATACCCACGTGAAAATATAGGCATATTATATATTGTGGAATGATTTTCAGTAATGCTTCATTGACGTCACTGACTTTCTGTTTTGACTACATATGCGCCTTATCTGTTTTTGTGGTTATATACAGTTGTGCTCATAAGTTTACATAACCTGGCAGAATTTATGATTTCTTGGCCATTTTAACCACTTGCCGACAGCCTCGCGCAGATATACTGCGGCAGAATGGCACGGGCAGGCAGAATCACGTACCTGTACGTGATCTGCCTCCCACGGGCGGAGGATCCGATGCCCCCGGTGGTCGGCTTCTGTCTGGGAGCGATGAAAGGTGAGGGGGAGACCATCCATTCATGGCCCCCCCCCCCGCGATCGATCCCAGCCAATCAGGTTCTTCCTCTGCTGCTGTATGCTAAACAGCAGCAAAGGAAATGATGTCATCTCTCCTCGGCTCGGTATTTTCTGTTTCGGCGCCGAGGAGAGAAGACTTCACTGTGAGTGCACAACACATACACACTCAGTAGAACATGCCAGGCACACATTACACCCCCGACAGCAGCTACAAATACTGCAGCTGCAGACTTTTCATATAAGGACACTTACCTGTCCGGGTCGCCCGTGATGTCCTCACCCGAAGCCAACCCATCCCTCAACTCTAGGTGGAGGCGCCAGCATTGCTAGCAAGGGAATTATGAAGTGAAGCCTTGCAGCTTCACAGCCCGGTTCGCTACTGTGCATGAGCGAGTCGTGCTGCGCATTCTGAGTGGTCCCTGCTGTCTTCTGGGACCTGTGTGTCTCCCAGAAGACAGCAGGGGGACGGAGGAGGAGCCAGACATGACATAGATCGCTGTGGATATTGGAAAGTGGGAGCAAATACCTGCATTAGACAGGTATCTGCTCCCCTCTCCCCCCTGAAAGGTGCCAAATGTGACACCGGAGGGGGGGGGGGGAGGAATCCGGACAGCTGCAGTTCCATTTTTGGGTGGAACTCCGCTTTAACAACCAATGACTCATTTAAAAATGTTGAAAAAAAACCGGCATGCAAATGGATTTTCAGGGGAACCCCACGCCAAAATAAAAAACTTGTGCTCTCCTCCACCAGTCTCACGGGCTGCTTACCTCACATCTGAGCTAATTCAGCAGTGTTCCCCTCTGGGGATGATAGAGAAAGCTGGCGTGGTGCTGGTAATCACCTCCTTCCTCCAAGACACCTACTCCCAGGGGACATTAACCCCGATCGTCTCGCTAAATAGGATGGGTGGTAGGGTGTTGACATGCGTCTAGGGGGTGGAGCTTGCGTATTGACGTCACATCACGACCATCTCAAGACCTATTGTGCCTTAATGTGTTTCCAGCTTGCACGGCTTACATTGCCATCCTGTGAGTTGTATACCTTCCTTTTTTATACAAATAAATATATTAAACAGAGAGCACAAGATTTTGTCTTCCTACTTTTGCACACCCATCCTAATTGGCGAAACGATCGGGGTTCATGTCCAATGAAAGTAGGTGTCTTGGAGGAAAGAGGTGATTACCAGCACCACGCCAGCTTTCTCTATTATCCCCAGCTTGTAAAACTGGTGGAGGAGAGCACAAGCACTTTGTATTTTTTGCACTATTGATTCATTGATGTTTCTGAATTCACTTCAATCTGTCACTGGCTATAATTTATGAACTTATAGCATTTATTACATTTTATTCTACTATTGGGTACTCAGATGTATCACTATTGATTATTGCATTAATAGCACAGCACTGTTTTTGTTATTTCTATTTTATTTAAGTGGAGTGAGAGCACTTGTTAGTGATAGCAGCTATTATTATTATATGTTTATTTATTCATTTTTGCACTACCATATTATATTAGATTGATATTTGTTTCATATACTAATTGTTAAAAACACATTGCTTAGAAAATGAAATGTAAAATCTATAAAAAGTCCATAATACGTCACCTGTTAAATGCCACCAAATCTTGTATACCCTTGAATCGGAAAAACCCGCATTTCCCTACTATCAGTTGTTGGCTTCAAAAAGTGGAAGAAATCAACAAAATGGAAGATTTGATATTAACGGCACAACATAAAACACAAAAAGTACTCCAAGACCGTGGAATATGTTTGTCTTTTCTGATGAAGGGAAAGCCCTGCTGGGCCCACAACTGGCCCAAAGGACGTTACCACCTACATACTGTCTTTGTTATGAGCCATCACATTATTTCAGCTCCCCTTCCCCCTCTCCTTTTTTCCTCTCCCTACCCCCTCAGCCCCCCCCCCCCTCTTCTCTTTCCTTCTTTGCTGTTATTCTCTCTCTTAACTTTGTTCTCACTACAAATTAGAACAAAAATTGGGGAAAGGGTAGCTCCATATCCCTTTTCACAGGGCTGATTTTTATAAATACCCACGTGAAAATATAGGCATATTATATATTGTGGAATGATTTTCAGTAATGCTTCATTGACGTCACTGACTTTCTGTTTTGACTACATATGCGCCTTATCTGTTTTTGTGGTTATATACAGTTGTGCTCATAAGTTTACATAACCTGGCAGAATTTATGATTTCTTGGCCATTTTAACCACTTGCCGACAGCCTCGCGCAGATATACTGCGGCAGAATGGCACGGGCAGGCAGAATCACGTACCTGTACGTGATCTGCCTCCCACGGGCGGAGGATCCGATGCCCCCGGTGGTCGGCTTCTGTCTGGGAGCGATGAAAGGTGAGGGGGAGACCATCCATTCATGGCCCCCCCCCCCCGCGATCGATCCCAGCCAATCAGGTTCTTCCTCTGCTGCTGTATGCTAAACAGCAGCAAAGGAAATGATGTCATCTCTCCTCGGCTCGGTATTTTCTGTTTCGGCGCCGAGGAGAGAAGACTTCACTGTGAGTGCACAACACATACACACTCAGTAGAACATGCCAGGCACACATTACACCCCCGATCCCCCCCCCCGACAATCACCCCCCAATCACCCCCCCCCCCCCCCCCGGTCACACTGACACCAAGCAGTTTTTTTTTTCTGATTACTGCATTGGTGTCAGTTTGTAAAAGTTAGTGTGGTAGGGCAGTTAGTATTAGCCCCCTTTAGGTCTAGAATACCCCCCTAATACCCCCTAATAAAGTTTTAACCCCTTGATCACCCCCTGTCGCCAGTGTCACTAAGCGATCATTTTTCTGATCGCTGTATTAGTGTCACTGGTGACGCTAGTTGGTGAGGTAAATATTTAGGTTCGCCGTCAGCGTTTTATAGCGACAGGGACCCCCATATACTATCTAATAAATGTTTTAACCCCTTGATTGCCCCCTAGTTAACCCTTTCACCACTGATCACCGTATAACCGCTACGGGTGACACTGGTTAGTTCGTTTATTTTTTATAGTGTCAGGGCACCCGCCGTTTATTACCTAATAAAGGTTTAGCCCCCTGATCGCCCAGCGGTGATATGCGTCGCCCCAGGCAGCGTCAGATTAGCGCCAGTACTGCTAACACCCACGCACGCAACACATGCCTCCCTTAGTGGTATAGTATCTGAACGGATCAATATCTGATTCGATCAGATCTATACTAGCGTCCCCAGCAGTTTAGGGTTCCCAAAAATGCAGTGTTAGCAGGATCAGCCCAGATACCTGCTAGCACCTGCGTTTTGCCCCTCCATCCGGCACAGCCCAGCCCACCCAAGTGCAGTATCAATCGATCACTGTCACTTACAAAACACTAAACGCATAACTGCAGCGTTCACAGAGTCAGGCCTGATCCCTGCCATCGCTAACAGTTTTTTTGGTAGCATTTTGGTGAACTGGCAAGCACCAGCCCCAGGCAGCGTCAGGTTAGCGTCAGTACCGCTAAAACCCACGCACGCACCGTACACCTCCCTTAGTGGTATAGTATCTGAACGGATCAATATCTGATTCAATCAGATTTATACTAGCGTCCCCAGCAACTTAGGGTTCCCAAAAACGCAGTGTTAGCGGGATCAGCCCAGATAGCGCCAGTATCGATCGATCACTGTCACTTACAAAACACTAAACACATAACTGCAGCGTTTGCAGAGTCAGGCCTGATCCCTGCGACCGCTAACAGGTTTTTTTTGGTAGCGTTTTGGTGAAGTGGCAAGCACCAGCGGCCTAGTACACCCTGGTCGTAGTCAAACCAGCACTGCAGCAACACTTGGTGATGTGGCGAGTCCCATAAATGCAGTTCAAGCTGGTGAGGTGGCAAGCACAAGTAGTGTCCCGCTGCCACCAAGAAGACAAACACAGGCCCGTCGTGCCCATAGTGCCCTTCCTGCTGCATTCGCCAATCCTAATTGGGAACCCACCACTTCTGCAGCACCCGTACTTCCCCCATTCACATCCCCAACCAAATGCAGTCGGCTGCATGAGAGGCATTTTTATGCCTCTACCCAACGAACCCCCCCAAAAAAGATGTCGTGTCTGCAGCAAGCGCGAATATAGGCATGACACCCGCTATTATTGTCCCTCCTGTCCTGACAATCCTGGTCTTTGCATTGGTGAATGTTTTGAACGCTACCATACACTAGTTGAGTATTAGCGTAGGGTACAGCATTGCACAGACTAGGCACACTTTCACAGGGTCTCCCAAGATGCCATCGCATTTTGAGAGACCCGAACCTGGAACCGGTTACAGTTATAAAAGTTACAGTTACAAAAAAAAGTGTAAAAAAAAAAAACACAAAAAAATATATAAAATAAAAAAAAATAGTTGTCGTTTCATTGTTCTCTCTCTATTCTCTCTCTATTGTTCTGCTCTTTTTTACTGTATTCTATTCTGCAATGTTTTATTGTTATTGTTATTATGTTATCATGTTTGCTTTTCAGGTATGCAATTTTTGATACTTTACCGTTTACTGTGTTTTATTGTTAACCATTTTTTTGTCTTCAGGTACGCAATTCACAACTTTGAGTGGTTATACCAGAATGATGCCTACAGGTTTAGGTATCATCTTGGTATCATTCTTTTCAGCCAGCGGTCGGCTTTCATGTAAAAGCAATCCTAGCGGCTATCTAGCCTCTAGACTGCTTTTACAAGCAGTGGGAGGGAATGCCCCCCCCCCCCCCGTCTTCCGTGTTTTTCTCTGGCTCTCCTGTCTTAACAGGGAACCTGAGAATGCAGCCGGTGATTCAGCCAGCTGACCATAGAGCTGATCAGAGACCAGAGTTGCTCCAAACATCTCTATGGCCTAAGAAACCGGAAGCTACGAGCATTTCATGACTTAGATTTTGACGGATGTAAACAGCGCCATTGGGAAATTGGAAAAGCATTTTATCACACCGATCTTGGTGTGGTCAGATGCTTTGAGGGCAGAGGGGAGATCTAGGGTCTAATAGACCCCAATTTTTTCAAAAAAGATTACCTGTCACTACCTATTGCTATCATAGGGGATATTTACATTCCCTGAGATAACAATAAGAATGATTAAAAAAAAATGAAAGGAACAGTTTAAAAATAAGATAAAAAAGCAGAAAAATAATAAAGGAAAAAAAAAAAAAGCACCCCTGTCCCCCCCTGCTCTCGCGCTAAGGCGAACGCAAGCGTCTGTCTGGCGTCAAATGTAAACAGCAATTGCACCATGCATGTGAGGTATCACCATGAAGGTCAGATCGAGGGTAGTAATTTTAGCAGTAGACCTCCTCTGTAAATCTAAAGTGGTAACCTGTAAAGGCTTTTAAAGGCTTTTAAAAATGTATTTATTTTGTTGCCACTGCATGTTTGTGCGCAATTTTAAAGCATGTCATGTTTGGTATCCATGTACTCGGCCTAAGATCATCTTTTTTATTTCATCAAACATTTGGGCAATATAGTGTGTTTTAGTGCATTCAAATTTAAAAAAGTGTGTTTTTTCCCAAAAAAATGCGTTTGAAAAATTGCTGCGCAAATACTGTGTGAAAAAAAAAATGAAACACCCACCATTTTAATCTGTAGGGCATTTGCTTTAAAAAAATATATAATGTTTGGGGGTTCAAAGTAATTTTCTTGCAAAAAAAAATATTTTTTTCATGTAAACAAAAAGTGTCAGAAAGGGCTTTGTCTTCAAGTGGTTAGAAGAGCGGGTGGTGTGTGACATAAGCTTCTAAATGTTGTGCATAAAATGCCAGAACAGTTCAAACCCCCCCCCCAAATGACCCCATTTTGGAAAGTAGACACCCCAAGCTATTTGCTTAGAGGCATGTCGAGTCCATGGAATATTTTATATTGTGACACAAGTTGCGGGAAAAAGACACTTTTTTTTTTTTTTTTGCACAAAGTTGTCACTAAATGATATATTGCTCAAGCATGCCATGGGAATATGTGAAATTACACCCCAAAATACATTCTGTTGCTTCTCCTGAGTACGGGGTTACCACATGTGTGAGACTTTTTGGGAGCCTAGCCGCGTACGGGACCCCGAAAACCAAGCACCGCCTTCAGGCTTTCTAAGGGCGTAAATTTTTGATTTCACTCTTCACTGCCTATCACAGTTTCGGAGGCCATGGAATACCCAGGTGGCACAAACCCCCCCCCCCCAATGATCCTATTTTGGAAAGTAGACATCCCAAGCTATCTGCTGAGAGGTATAGTGAGTATTTTGCAGACCTCACTTTTTGTCACAAAGTTTTGAAAATTGAAAAAAGAAAAAAAAATTTTCTTGTCTGTTTTCATTTTCAAAAACAAATGAGAGCTGACAAAATACTCACCATCATGCCTCTCAGCAAATAGCTTGGGGTGTCTACTTTCCAAAATGGGGTCATTTAGGGGGGGGGTTGTGCTCACCTGGGCATTCCATGGCCTCCGAAACTGTGATAGGCAGTGAAGAGTGAAATCAAAAATTGACACCCTTAGAAATCCTGAAGGCGGTGCTTGGTTTTCGGGGCCCTGTACGCGGTTAGGCTCCCAAAAAGTCCCACACATGTGGTATCCCCATACTCAGGAGAAGCAGCTAAATGTATTTTGGGGTGCAATTCCACATATGCCCATGGCCTGTGTGAGCAATATATCATTTAGTGACAACTTTTTGTAATTTTTTTTTTTTTTGTCATTATTCAATCACTTGGGACAAAAAAAATTAATATTCAATGGGCTCAACATGCCTCTTAGAAATTTCCTTGGGGTGTCTACTTTCCAAAATGGGGTCATTTGGGGGGGGGGGGGTTGTACTGCCCTGCCATTTTAGCACCTCAAGAAATGACATAGGCAGTCATAAACTAAAAGCTGTGTAAATTCCAGAAAATGTACCCTAGTTTGTAGACGCTATAACTTTTGCGCAAACCAATAAATATACCCTTATTGACATTTTTTTTACCAAAGACATGTGGCCGAATACAGTTTGGCCTAAATGTATGACTAAAATTGAGTTTATTGGATTTTTTTTATAACAAAAACTAGAAAATGTCTTTTTTTTTTTAAATTTTCGTTTTTTTTCTTTTTATAGCGCAAAAAATAAAAACCGCAGAGGTGATCAAATAACATCAAAAGAAAGCTCTATTTGTGGGAAGAAAAGGACGAAAATTTTGTTTGGGTACAGCATTGCATGACCGCGCAATTAGCAGTTAAAGCGATGCAGTGCCAAATTGTAAAAAGTGCTCTGGTCAGGAAGGGGATAAATCCTTCCGGGGCTGAAGTGGTTAAAGAGAATATGAATGATAACACAAAAACTTTTCTTTCACTCATGGTTAGTGTTTGGTTGAAGCCATTTATTATCAATCAACTGCGTTTACTCTTTTTTAATCTTAATGACAACAGAAAATATCCAAATGACCCTATTCAAAAGTTTACATGTCCCAGTTCTTAATACCGTGTATTGCCCCCTTTAATATCAATGACACCTTGAAGTCTTTTGTGGTATTTGTGGATGAGGCTCTTTATCTTCTCAGATGGTAAAGCTGCCCATTCCTCTTGGCAAAAAGCCTCCAGTTCCAGTTCCTGTCTTGCATGAACTGCACATTTGAGATCTCCCCAGAGTGGCTCAATGATGTTGCGGTCAGGAGACTGAGATGGCCACTCCAGATCCTTCACTTTATTCTGCTTTAGCCAATGACAGGTCGACTTGGCCTTGTGTTTTGCATCATTGTTATTTTGGAATGTCCAAGTATGTCCCATCCGCAGCTTCCTGGCTGCTGAATGCAAATGTTCCTTCAGTATTTTTGGATAACATACTGCATTCTTGCTATCTTTGCCATCAATTTTGACCAAATTTCCTGTGCCTTTGTAGCTCACACATCCCCAAAACATCAGCGATCCATCTCCGTGTTTCACAGTAGGAATGGTGTACCTTTTATCATAGGCCTTTTAACTCCTCTCCAAATTAAGTGTTTATGGTTGTGGCCAAAATGCTCAATTTTGGTCTCAACACTCCAAATGACTTTGTGCCAGAAGGTTTGAGGCTTGTCTCTGTACTATTTGGCGTATTGTAAGCGGGATACTTTGTGGCATTTGCGTAGTAATGGCTTTCTCCTGGCGACTTGACCATGCAGCCCATCTTTCTTGGCAGAATTTCCGCCAGCAAAAGATTGAGAGCAGGTTCTCTATTTTTCCGATGGAAAAAGTTCCTATCGGAAATTCCAATCGTCTGTAACAATTCCGAAGCGCAAAATTCCTATGCATGCTCAGAAACAATTCGATGCATGCTCGGAAGCATTGAACTTCATTTTCTCGGCTCGTCGTAGTGTTGTACGTCCCGCGTTCTTGACGGTCGAAAGCTCAGAGAACTTTTGTGTGAGCAGAATTCCGTCAGAAAAACCAACTGAGGTTTTTCTGACAGAAATTTCGATCGTGTGTACAGGGCATTATTGTGCATCTTGAAAACAGCCACACCACATGTATTTCATCTGAAGTTATTTGTGGGGTTTTCTTTGCATCCCGAACAATTTTCCTGGCAGTTGTGGCTGAAATATTAGTTGGTCTACCTAAACGTGGTTTGGTTTCAACAGAACCCCTCATTTTCCACTTCTTGATTAGAGTTTGAACACTGCTGATTGGCATTCTCAATCCCTTGGAGATCTTTTTATATCCCTTTCCTGTTTTATACAGTTCAACTACCTTTTCCCGCAGATCCTTTGACAATTCTTTTGCTTTCTCCGTGACTCAGAATCCAGAAACGTCAGTGGAGCACTTGATGAAAGATGCAAGGGTCTGTCAGGAGTCCAGAAACTCATTGACCTTTTATACACACACACACTAATTACAAGCAAACAGATCACAGGTGAGGATGGTTACCTTTATTAGCCATTCAAACCCCTGTGTGTCAACTTATGTGCACGTTATCAGGCCAAAATCACCAGGGTATGTAAACTTTTAATCAGGAACATTTGGGTAGTTTCTGCTGCCATTAAGATTTAAAAAGAGAAAACATAGTTGATTGATAATAAATGGCTTCTGCCAAACACTAACCATGAGTGAAAGAAATGTTTTTGTTATCATTAATTCTTCCAGGGTATGTAAACTTATTAGCGCGACTGTATACAATGTAGATGTGAAGTTTTGGATCTGCCTTTTCCTGTTTCGTATAAATAAAATATTTGCAAAAAAAAGAAAAAAAAAAGAAAATTAAATGTTCCGGTTAGAGTTTAGATATTATTGAACTGTTGCTGATTAGCTAGCAATCAGAAGAAGTAGCTTTCACCCCATACAAGACACTTTTTTTCTACTATATTAGATCAAAAAGTTCCATAATCACCTTTACAACGTCAAGACTGGTAGAAATTGAAAGAAATCGGGTGACACTATGTGACTATTATATATTAAAACTGAATTCTGGCAGACACTGTACAAAAAGTACAAATGAATGCAGTCCTGTAATCAATAATGCAGTGTATGTACTCAAATTTGACTTAGTATCAGCCTCTTGCAGTCTACTTTACTTTAGAGCTCAGAAGGGGTAGTGAGAAGCAGCACAAGTAGCAAATCGGGTGTGATGCAGTGCAAGGAACATGATAAGAGTCAGTAGAGAGACAGAAAGATGAGCTTATCATTGTGTTGCTTCTCCTTTCACTGTTCAGTCACAGATGAAGAACAGGACCCCTCCTCTCCCAGGCATGTAATGTAATGTATGGCCGGGCTTTGAGAATCTCAGTACAAGATGGACATGACTACAAACTCTTTGGCAGGTAGGACAGTGTCTGTATATTTAGCTGTTTGCCAGAAGTTAAGCTTTATCAAATCAATGTAATACATAATATCCTTGTAAAGTATTGTAAATAATTTAAAACCAAAAGAAACTGTAAAATAAATGTCTGCTTACATTGGCAGAATTCATCGTAGGAAGACCAATGGGAGTCCTCCAAGCAAGTAACATCATTTTTAGTTTCTGGCACACGTATAAATCCAGGCTGGCAATCGTACTTCACAGTGCTTGCTACAGCAAAATTCATTTGATCCGCAAACTCTTGTTTTAGCACTCCATAGGGAATCTTTGGAGGCAGTCCACAATCACCTGTCAATAAAACCCAAATATTTTTTTTTTTTTGCACAAGGTTTTCATAAAATCTCATCTCTATGGTTTGCAGATGGAGCAGATACTTTGACAGCATTATGTCTTATGAACATCTGTATTTTTTTTCAATATTCATTATTGTAGTTTGTTCAAATTCTGGAAGAAAAGCTAAAACAGTACCCCTCAATGCCCTGTTATGTTGCTCTGGCTGGTTCATGCTGCTTCGAGGTGCTGGTTGGGTTGCATGAATGCTCAGCAGGCACACAAACCTAGGACTACAACAAAATGGTGCCCACTGCACACTGTTAAGGCATACCAATGGCCTCCACTATTAGGCCCCTAACTGGGTGAAACGCGCTAGAGGGAGTTCTCTCACAGGTGGAGACCAACACAGTCTATGACTGTTGGTGTGCCTTAGCGGTGTGCAGGGGAGCGCCATTTAGTTGTTGTTTGGATTCGGAACATTGAGAGTATGGTTTGAGTTCAGAGTACTTTCTTGTAGTTTCATTGTGTGATAAGGACACTTCATAAGGAAGGAATTTGTGATTTTATCATAACATATCATAATTTTATGCAACATGTGCAAAGAGGCTGGTTCCAGATGCAACAACCATTAGGGATTTTTATTTTATATAGCAAAACAGGAAGATGTGATGGTTCATTTATTGGTTTTATGTAAGGGGGTTTCAGGCTGTATTCCTTGGAGCCACCAGATTTGTAATTCTCTGTGGTAAGTCTTGTGATTTGCGCACATCGGCAGGGCCAGATTTTCTATAAGGCATGCTTTGGATTGAATTTGATATCCATCTATAGCTGGCTTAATCCCATCACCCCACTCCCATATAAAGGAGATAAACGCAAACATATTTTATCATCCAACCTAGGTGTCAGCTATGGCTTTTCCATAGATACAGTGTAGTAGTCTTTGTAGCCCCCGAGGGACAGGAAATGTGTTATCTGCATTATTACCAAGTTAAAATAAATGGCCTGAAAAAAGGAAAACGAATGCATAGACTAATAAACTGCAATATATGAAATTTATGTTTTTGGCTCGAGATGAAAAAAAAAAAAAAAAGGCAAACATTGTCTAAAGTTTATTCAGAAAAGCCATGAAGTAACAATTTGGGAAGCTGAGTCACCTAATGTCTGGTCTACATATTGGCAACTCTGTGTAATTAGGATCAGGCTGGATTATTTTGAGTGAAATTCAGGCGTCATTTTCTTGTAGCACCATGTTAATCATATCTGGATGGTATAATAATTAATTATCTTAAGTCTGTTTTTACTCACAGTGAACAGCACTGATGAAGGAGTGAAGTAGAATGAGCCACAGAACAGATGAAAGACATTTTCTCTCCATTGCACAAAAGGTGATCCTAAATCTATAAGAAATTAAGACAGAATTTGTAATTCAGCTCTAGGACCATTCTGACACTTCTCACAAATATATAAAATTACATATGTTTTTGCTAGATAATTACTTAGAATCCCAAACATTGTATATATATATTTTTTTATCAGAGACCATAGAGAATAAAATGGTGAGTGTTGCATATTTTTATGTCACGTGGAATTTGCGCAGCAGCTTTTCAAACACAAATTTCCACCGTCTGTAAATTAATCCAGCGGCTCTTTAGCTTTACTTTTACTTTGTCCAGCTTTGTCAGCTCTAAAAATATCTCGGTCATCGCTGTAGCTGTAGTAATGACTGAGAAATCACCCTTGCAATCCAGAGATGTACCAGTACGCCACTGGTTGGCAAGTGGTTAATATAAGATATAACGCTTGTATCTCAACAGGTGCAAAGAAGTGTGAAGTTTGAAGCTCATCTAAACCCAAGAAAGCAAGAGGTTGGATTACTAAAGGCAAATAGACTGTGCACTTTGCAAGTGCAGTTGCATGCATTTTCCTTAGTAAATGTAGTAAAGCTCCACTTTGTAAAGAATATCCAATCAGGTGCAAAAAATAATAAAAAAAGCATATTTTCTTGCACATGATTGGATGATGGAAATAAACAGAGCTAAGCTCTAGGCAAAATGAGTGCAAACGCACTTGCAAAGTGCACAGTATTTCTGCCTTTAGTGAATCCACCCGAATGTAATATATTACAGCCTACCAGTCTTCAGATGTAGCAAGTCATATTTTTTTAAGGTTTTTTTTCCCTTTATTTTCACTGAGCGATCCTACCAGTAACGCACTTTCTATTCTAGGGGGAAAACACTCTACATTATATCTGATGAGTAGCATTACCCCAGGGCAATACAACAGAACACTTCCCCTCTCCTCATCTCTGTAACATATAGGGGAGGTGTTCTTTATTTACAAAGAGAAGTGGGAAAGCTGATAAAACTGAGAATTCAGTTCAGTGCACCAATTACAAGGCAATGACACTGGATTTCTGGCAAGATTAACAGGTATTTTCTGTACTTGCAAAACATGCTCTTAAAAAATTATTCTAATTCAAGTATATGTTTGTTCTTGGATTTAGATATAGTGTTTGGCTGAAGCCACTTGTTATCAATCAACTGTGTTTACTCTTTTTAAATTATAATCACAACAGAAACTACCCAAATGACCCTGTTTAAAAGTTTACATACCCTGGTGATTTTGACCTGATAACAAGTTGACCCAAAGGGGTTTGAATGGCTATTAAAAGGTAACCATCCTCACCTGTGATCTGTTTGCTTGAAATTAGTGTGTGTGTGTATAAAAGGTCAATGAGTTTCTGGACTCCTGACAGACCCTTGCATCTTTCATCCAGTGCTGCACTGATGTTTCTGGATTCTGAGTCATGGGGAAAGCAAAAGAATTGTCAAAGGTAGTTGAACTGTATAAAATAGTAAAAGGATGTAAAAAGATCTCCAAGGAATTGAGAATGCCAATCAGCAGTGTTCAAACTCAGTGTTAGACCCAGGGCCGATCCTAGGGTCACAGACACCTGGGTGCTGAAATATTTCTGGCACCCCCACATGGGCGTGGTCATCTTACCAACTATTCCCCTTTACAAATGATTCTATGGCAACGACTCAAATACAGAGCAGCTCCCCTAAGAAGTCTTTGTTACCCTAGAATCCTCCCATGATCTTTTAACAATAAAGAAAATACAGGAAGAGAGTACACTAATGAGACCTGGAGGGGAGTCTATCTGAGTCTAGACTGCAGACATAGTACAGGAGATGATCAGAGACTGCAGACATGATACAGGAGATGGTCAGAGACTGCAGACATGATACAGGAGATGGTCAGAGACTGCAGACATGATACAGGAGATGGTCAGAGACTGCAGACATGATACAGGAGATGGTCAGAGACTGCAGACATAGTGCAGGAAATGGTCAGAGACTGCAGACATAGTGCAGGAGATGGTCAGAGACTGCAGACATAATACAGGAGATGATCAGAGACTGCAGACATAATACAGGAGATGATCAGAGACTGCAGACATAATACAGGAGATGGTCAGAGACTGCAGACATAATACAGGAGATGGTCAGAGACTTCAGACAAGATAGAATAGATGGTCAGAGACTGTAGACATGATACAAGAGACAGTCAGAGACTGCAGACATGGTACAGAAGCTGGTCAGAGACTGCAGACATGGTACAGAAGCTGGTCAGAGACTGCAGACATGATACAAGAGATGGTCAGAGACTGCAGACTTACTACAAGAGATGGTCAGAGACTGCAGACATGATACAAGAGATGGTCAGAGACTGAAGACATTATGCAGGAGATGGTCAGTGACTGCAGTTCCTATGGACGTTAGTAGATAATGGCCAATCGGCCCTCTCACCTGACCCAGCGATACAGCAACGGTTCCTTTGATCAGGAGTCAGCTCACTCTGAATTGTCCGTGGCGACTCCGCTGGGTAGCACCTAGATCTGTATTCTGGCAGTGACTCCATTCCTTTCTCCGCCAGGGATGGCGCTAGGCTGTGTGTCTTTCCCTCTGGTGGTGCAGGGCAGTGGGGTTCCCTCAGCACTGCCCTCTCCCTCTGGAGTCCTGGGTGTACTTCCCTGAAAGCTTTCCCAGGCTCATGTCTCTCTCTCTCTCCCATTCAGCTGAGCATGCTGTGTGGGCTGCAGTTTCCGTGTTACAGTGGGGCTGCCAGTCCTCAGGACCACATGTCCCACAATCCTCTTCTATGCTCCTTTTTCTATTCTATTTTTTCCCTGGCTGATATGAAGGTGGGGAAGAAACATAGTGGGAGGCTGTGCTGGCCAGCGCCGCTCACTAGTATAGCAGTGCACATGCGGAGGAAAGGGAGGGGAAGGGGCGAAAGAAGAGCCCGCAGCTGCAGAGCTGCAGTGACGTCACTAGGGTTGGTGTCACCAGGTGCGGTATAACATGGTGTCACCCCCTTCCACCAACTTTAGTCGCCCCTCAGTACAGACCCCCTCCACTAAGTATAGACCCCCCTTCCTCAGTGCAGACCTGCCACTAAGTATAAACCCCCCCTTCAGTACAGACCCCCCTTCATCAGTATAGACCCCCAGGACAAACCACCCCATTAGTACAGACCCACACCAGGACAAACCCCCCTCCATTAGTACAGATCCCCCCAGGACAAACCCCCCTCCATTAGTACAGACCCCCCCCAGGACAAACCCCCCCTTCATTAGTACAGACCCCCCAGGACAACCCCCCTCCATTAGTACAGACCCCCCCAAGACAAACCCCCCTCCATTAGTGCAGACCCCCAGGACAAACCCCCCCTCTATTAGTACAGACCCCCCAGGACAAACCCCCTCCATTAGTATAGACCCCCCCAGGAGAACCCCCCCTCCACTAGTACAGACCCCCACAGGACAAATCCCCCCTTCATTAGTACAGACCCCCAGGACAAACCCCCCCATCCATTAGTACAGACCCCCCACCAGGACAAACCCCCCTCCATTAGTACAGACCCCCCAGGACAAACCCCCCCTCCATTAGTACAGACCCCCCCGGACAAACACCCCCCCTCAATTAGTACAGACCCCCAGGTCAAACCCCCTCCATTAGTACAGACCCCCCAGGACAAATCCCCCCTCCATTAGTACAGACCCCCCCAGGACAAATCCCCCATTCATTAGTACAGGCCCCCCCAGGACAACCCCCCCTCCATTAGTACAGACCACCCCCAGGACAACCCCCCTCCATTAGTACAGACCACCCCCAGGACAACCCCCCTCCATTAGTACAGACCACCCCCCAGGAGAAACCCCCCTCCATTAGTACAGACCCCCCCAGGACAAATCCCCCATTCATTAGTACAGACCCCCCCAGGACAACCCCCCCTCCATTAGTACAGACCCCCAGGACAACCCCCCTCCATTAGTACAGACCCCCCCCAGGACAACCCCCCCTCCATTAGTACAGACCCCCCAGGACAAGCCACAAACCTTCTGCCACAAAGTCATTTGGAATGATGAGACCAAAATTTAGCTTTTTGGCAACAACCATAAATGCTACATTTGTAGAGGAGTCAACAAGGCCTATGATTAAAGGTACACCATTCCTACTGTGAAACACGGAGGTGGATCACTGATATTTTGGGGATGTGTGAGCTACAAAGGCACAGGAAATTTGGTCAAAATTGATGACAAGATGAATGCAGTATGTTATCAAATAATATTAGAGGAACATTTACATTCATCAGCCAGGAAGCTGCGCATGGGACGTACTTGGACATTCCAACATGACAATGATCCAAAACACAAGGCGACCTGTCATTGGCTACAGCAGAATAAAGTAAAGGTTCTGGAGTGGCCATCTCAGTCTCCTGACCTAAATATCATTGAGCCACTCTGGAGAAATCTCAAACGTGCAGTTCATGCAAGACAGCCTAAGAATTTCCTGGAACTGGAGGCTTTTTGCCAAGAGGAATGGGCAGCTTTACAATCTGAGAAGATAAAGAGCCTCGTCCACAAATATCACAAAAGACACGGTATTAAAGCGGAGCGCCGCCGAAAGAAAAATTTTTAAAAGTCAGCAGCTACAAATACTGCAGCTGCTGACTTTTAAAACATGGACACTTACCTGTCCAGGGCGCCCGCGATGTCGGCACCCGAGGCCGAAGCGTCTCCCGTCCTCGGGTGCTGCCGCCTCCATCTTCGGTAAAAGAATCAGGAAATGAAGCCGTGCGGCTTCACTTCCCGGTTCCCTACTGCGCATGCGCGAGTCGCGCCGCGCAATACGAATGCTCCCTGCTGCCTCTGGGACCCGTGTGTGTTTCCCAGCAGGCAGCGGGAGGGAGCAGGAAGTGGCGTAAATAACCGCAGATTCTGCGGCTATTTATGCCGGAAGTGGGTACAGATACCTGTAATATACAGGTATCTGTACCCCCCTCCCCCCTGAAAGGTGCCAACTGTGTCACCGGAGGGGGGGAGGAATCTGATTAGTGGAAGTTCCACTTTTGGGTGGAACTCCACTTTAAGGACTGGGGTATGTAAACTTTTGATCAGGGTCATTTGGGTGGGTTTTGTTGTCATTATGAATTAAAAAGAGTAAACACAGTTGATTGATAATAAATGGCTTCAGCCAAACACTAACCATGAGTGAAAGAAAAGTTTTTGTGTTATCATTCATATTCTCTGAAAAATGGCCAAGAAATCAAAAATTCTTAGGATCCAGTAAATTGTGAAGGAACAGCACATTTTGGAAATACGTACCGGTATATCTGTTCCAAAGCTTGCACAGCCTGAGTTCAGGTACCTTGATGAAAAGCAGACAATTCTGCTTTTAAAGGGCTTTTGACAGATGGCGAGGAGGTGTTGTGCCACATTCTGACTGCCTGTTGTAAACCCTAAAAGCCTCCACCACCGCACTGCACCCGCATGCTTTACACACAGTTGTTGGGTGCTTGTGACATAGCCCTGGGGTGGGGGGTTGTTTAACTAAAGACGCCGCTCAACCGCCTATTTTTACTGTCCCACAGCCGCAAGTGTAAACTGAGCCTCATATCTTCAGTGTTTTCTCTAACCTGAATGTGTGTGGAATGGGCATAACCCTATAGTAACCAAACAGAATGTCAGTTTACTATAATTAAAAAATTAAGCTACACTCTGATTATCAAAGAGAAAGTGTCATTGTGACCGGAGAACACTTCATTGTACTTGTATATATATATTTTAAAACCCATTTTGTAAACCCAAAAACAAGAATGTAATGAATAACAGCTTACCAGTCCTTAGAGGTATTGGTTGCATTAGTTTTCTTTTTCAGGCTTTATTCCCTTTATTCTCACCTGGTGATCCTGCCAGTAAACCACTTCCTGTCCTAGAGCAACTTTACTCACTGTACTGTATTCATGGAGGAGCAGCGATCCCATCATAGGCTGCTGTACTGATCTCCGTTACACTGGAATTGTGGGAATTTGTAAATTACAGAAGATAGCTGAGAAGGCTGATAACATTGTTTGAGATTTCAGTTCAGCAAACAGGAAGTGACAAGGACACTATCTTTCTGGCAAGGTCCACAGGTATTTTTGTACTTGTTGGTGGTAGATTAACTTTTAATCTGTCTTGTCACATGTTCGTTCAGTTTTCACTTAAGTCAAGTACTAAGGGTGCCTTAAGAATCCTCACACTTCTCTGGGTCAGTGGAAGGAATCACAGCATGCAGTGGAGGACACACCCACCAGTGTTGAATGTGAAGATTCTAAAGCCTCGTACACATGATCTGACCATGTGTATGCTCCATCAGACAATTGTTGGTGGACTTTCCGCCAACAAATGTTGGCTAGCAGGTTTTCAAATTTTAACACACAACAAATGTGTGTTGTCAGACTACATTATTTGCAAATATTGTGAAAATAAATATTCTTTTCCAAATGCTACAAGAATTACAAAACACAACCTGGTATGCCAGAGGTGCCCTAAAGACATTAACAAATACTTTATGGAATGAAATGATGAAGACCATGCGGATGATATTTTGCTTTTTTGCTTTGTGCTTTTCAGCACAAATTTCTGGTCCTAATCTCTTGCCCATTCTTGATAGGTTTTCAGCCTTCTCCGGCCTTATTATTAATCCTAAGAAATGTTTAGCGCTCAATATTTCCTTTTCCAATACAGAACTAATTCCGGTGAAGGTAGCACTCCCATTTACCTGGGCAGAGAAATCATTCCCATACCTTGGAATTCACCTGACAGCGTCTCATTCTCATTCGCCTCAGCCAATTATCCTCCTTTATTGAAACAAATCACAAACTTAATAAAACAATGGGCACAACTTCCATTATCCTGGATAGGAAAAATCAAAGCAACTAAAATGACTATTCTGCCTAAATTTTTATATTTGTTCAGAGTTCTTCCTATTCCAATTCCTTCTTATTATTTGAGACTAGTGCAGAAAAGGACAACATCATTTATATGGGGTTCTTCCAAGCCACGTATACCTATACATACACTACATCTCCCCAAAACTAAAAGGAGGCCTGGGGTATTCTAACTTTACTAATTATTATAAAGCGGCTCACCTGACCAGTATTTTCAATTATCAAGCAAAACAGGAAATCCCATTATGGGTATTAATAGAAGCTTCAGAATGTGACCCATTATCGATTTCAAACTTATTATGGATTGAACCCAAAGACCGATCCAAACTCCAAAATTCCATACCTAAACACTTTTTATCACTCTGGGATAAAATAAAAATCAAACATCAACTACAATCACCACACAACCCCCTCTTATCCTTTTTTAGGAATCCGGCTTTTTACCCGACATGGATCTACCCTGATTCATTTAAAGCTTGGATAACTTCAGGTATTCAGACACTTCACAATTTCGTTACATCTAAATCTTTTCTTCCATTCCCAACGCTAAGAGAAAATTATGATTTACCACACTGAGAGGTATTCAGATATCTCAAAATTAAAAAAATGTTTACACCATTTCTAAATGTGGAAATACCCTGGTCTCAACTATCCAATTTTGAATCAATTTGTAAAAAAGACCCACTTGCCAAAGGAATAATATCATCACTCTACAGTCAATTAATAATAAGCACAAATCTTGACAAACCAACCTATGTTCGAAAATGGGAGGGGGACCTAGGGTGAACCCTAGAGGACACCGATTGGTTAGGTATATGGCTCATAACTAAATCATCCTCGCCTAATGTCATGGCAATGGAAGCAAATTACAAAGTCCTAACCCGATGGTACCTTGTACCTGCCAGAGTGGCAAAATATTCACCTACATCTTCAGCCCTTTGTTTTAGAGGCTGTCCAGATTTAGGCACACATTTATACATATGGTGGACATGTCCGATAGCTCAAATATTCTGCAAGGACATTTTTGTGATTGCATCCAAAATGTTCAAAAAATTGATACAACCAGGCCCATTCACAGCTTTGCTTAATTTGAAACCAGAATGGTTAACATTCTCTCAATTCAAACTCAATTATTAACTGCAGCAAAGCAAGCAATGGCCATAGCATGGAAATCTCCCATATTGGTACTGGCTGAAACAATACAAAGAATGAATAACACAATGTCACATGCCAAAATGGCAGCTATTGATTGTAATCAAATCCCAAAATTTGAAAAATTATGGCACCCATGGATAAAGTATCATTTTCCATCAAATTTCAATGGCTCTGTCATTTTGCCATGGTAACAGGTTAACTGACTCACAAAATCATCCAGTTAATCATTTCTTGGAACGCAAATAGTACGATAAACTGATACTGGGATTGACCTTGTGAACTTTCTCTTTGTCTTTCTATTTCTTTTCTTCTCTTTCTTTCCCCCGTTTTAATATCATAGCTCTTTATTAAAGCACACCTGATTTGTATTCATATAACCAACATGTTATAACTATAGGTATACAATAACTTAAAAGATGTAAACGTATTACTTTCCACCTTTTATTTTAAGTCATGTGCACCTAATTATTAACAATTAGAAATTTCATGTTAATCATTTACATAACTATTATTGTATAACAAAGAGCTTAACCTTATATATCCTTGTATAAGAAATTAATACATTATCAATTTTTTTGTATGATCAATAAAAACTTTTGACAAGGAAATGATGAGGACCAGAATGAAAGTGTGAGGAGATTTTCCCTCCAGAGTTTTAATTCCAGAAACACTCTTTCTGCTGCTTCTGGATCATCACAAAGTGTTTCTTCATCAGCAGCATCTTCAAGTAAGGAAGGGTTACAAACCACTGCCTCCTAACAAATACACATTTGTAGATAAAATGACACCTGGAAATCAGGAGAACATTGACCAAGGTCTTCATAGAGCAATATATGCTTCTGGATCAGCACTGTCAATAACTAAAAATGTGTATTGTCAGGAAGCCTTTGAATTATTATGAGAGGAAGGAGGTGGTTACCTGTTCTCATGTATAGGTGAAATGTTCCTAACATACTGTATATATGTTCAGCATCTGGAACAAGGGAACACCAAATATGTAACAATATCAATCTTAATCTTTCAACTCTAAATAACTGACAAGAACATAAACCTTACCTTGTGATAAACTCCACTCTCACCAGCGAAATGGGGGCCAATACACTGTTCTAAGTAGAGTGTCAATATATAACCTGGTCAATGCACTGAATTCTCTGTTAATAATTACACTTCTGTTTTACTAACTTAGATTTAAAACAATAAACCAATAACCTGTGTTTACCGTATACCTGCAATAAACAATTTCAGGAAGTTCCCTTACCAGGATGACCTGTACAAAATTTGGATGCAGTCAGTGTACGACATTTTTAGTACTGTTATGCATGGGTGCTGGATCTCCAGAATGTAAATCACTCAACTGCAATCATATATTGTAGTATTTTATATGTTTGGCATTTGGAGACAAGACAAAGGTGCTTGGTGCATCCAAACTTTATTTTCAGCATATCAGAGAACTAACATGGTGCCAAACCTGAACAGCTACTGTATATATCAGGACTGTATACCTTGTTCTGGTTAGAGTTGTTACCTTTCCTAGAAATAAAAATGGCAGTGGTGATGGATGCGGTTTGTTGTGGATGTAGCAGGATGGTACATTATTATAGGATGGTCCCAACTGACACAGGATCTTGTTATTCCTAGTTACAGTATATTCTAATTCCCAGCTACATATCTGTGATGCTTCATGTTATGTGCATTGTAATTCCTATTTACATATCTGTGATGCTTCATGTTATGTTCATAACCTGTAAACAGGGATTGAGTCCTGCAGGAACGCGTGGGAGCGACGTTGATGCACTTTTTTTCACAGCAGGAACGTTGTTCCCGTTAGCAGCTGCTTCCTGCAGGACTGGGAAATTTCCCAGTAGGCCACCTGCCCTGGAGCCGCTTTCAGCTGCGGCTTCAGCAGGGCCGATCCCAGGTGCCTGAAAACGTGCCTCAGAGTCCTCTTCTCCCTCCCACCTCCTCCAGGGCCGTTTTTTTTCTCTGGGCAGTTGCCCAGGGGCCCCACTTGCCTGGAGGGCCCCATCCAGGGCCGACCCTCAGCACTGCAATCTGCTGCTTAAGTTGACTGACTGCACTGGTTGCTCACTTGCTAGAATCGCCGGTTGCCAGCTAGCAACCAGTGATGTCAGTCAGAGGCTGCGGCTGCTCCAGCATTCTTAGCATGCCGCGGCCGCCCCATCGGCTAGTGAACAAGCTCCGCCTACCTCTGCCATGTTCTTCAGACAGCGCGAAGAGGGAGCGGAGCGGAAAGACAGCCCTTGATAGCTGGCGCTGCCTTGCTCTGCTGTGAGTGACACACTGTACTGCACCAGGCCAGCGGCCTCAAGTAAGTCTAACACTTAAGTAAGTTCAAGTTGTGCATCAGACACAGCCGCTGTCTGTGCCCCTCAAAAGCTGCCACTGCGCCCATCAAAGCTGCCACTGTGCCCATAAAACACAGCCACTGTGCCCATCAAACAGCCACTGTGCCCATCAAAAGCTGCAACTGTGTCCATCAAAAGCTGCCACTGTGCCCTTCACCCGCAGCCACTGTGCCCATCAAAAGCTGCCACTGTGCCCATCAAAAGCAGCCACTGTGCCCATCAAACGCAGCCACTGTTCCCATCAAACGCAGCCACTGTGCCCATCAAATTTGTGTTATATTGTCCAAACGTTGTGTTAATGTTTAAACACTGATTTTGTTGGAAGTACCAATAAATATAGCCTTATTGATAATTTGCATTTTTATTCTCATGCGTGATTGTGTAGACAGGGCCCCAGTGCACTGTATTGCCCGGGGGCCTATAATGCTCTTAAGATGGCCCTGTCCTCTCCTCCCCGGCGGAGATCTCCTGCAGTGTCACAGAGCTTTGCTCTAAACAGTTTGGCGGCGCTGTATTAAAGTCCCGCCTCCTAGACCGGCGGCTCCTATGATAAATGTCTCACTGATCCAATTTCCTGGCATTGGATCAGTTTGACATCTATCATAGGAGCCGCCGATCTAGTAGGTGGGACTTTAATACAGCGGGAGTCCCCGGCACTTCAGAACAAAGCTCTGACACTGTACGAGATTGCCACTGTGTGTGATCCATGTGGGCACAGGTAGGCTGCATTGGTGGGCACTGGTAGGCTGCATTGGTGGGCACAGGTAGGCTGCATTGGTGGGTACTGATGATAGGCTGCATTGGTGGGCACTGATGATAGGCTGCATTGGTGGGCACATGTAGGATGCATTGGTGGGCACTGATAGGCTGCATTGATGGGCACTTGTAGGTGGCATTGACTCCTGTATCATGTCTGCAGTCTCTAACCATCTGCTGTATCACATCTGCAGTCTCTGACATCTCCTGTATCATGTCTGCAATCTCTGACCATCTCCTGTATCATATCTGCAGTCTCTGACCATCTCCTGTATCATGTCTGCAGTCTCTGACCGTCTCCTGTATCATGTCTGCAGTCTCTGACCATCTCCTGTATCATGTCTGCAGTCTCTGACCGTCTCCTGTATCATGTCTGCAGTCTCTGACCATCTCCTGTATCATGTCTGCAGTCTCTGTCCATCTCCTGTATCATGTCTGCAGTCTCTGACCATCTCTTATACCATGTCCACTGATCAGGCTGCATTGCCAGGGACACTGATCAGGCTGCATTGATGGGGACACTGATTAGGCTGCATTGCTGGGGACACTGGTAAGGCTGCATTGCTGGAGACACTGGTAAGGCTGCATTGCTGGGGGCACTGGTATGGCTGCATTGCTGGGGACACTGGTATGGCTGCATTGCTGGGGACACTGGTAAGGCTGCATTGCTGGAGACACTGGTAAGGCCACATTGCTGGGCTCTGGTGAGGCTGCATTGCTGGGCACTGGTGAGGCTGCATTTGATGTGCACTGAACAGGCTGCATTTGATGGGCACTGAGGAGTTAGCAGCCCGGGCCTGGGCCCCACTTTGCACAATCAACACAGGCAGCCTGAGGACATTGTGTGTGTATATATATTATATATATATATATATATATATATATATATATATATATATATATATATATATATATATATATATATATATACACACACACACACACAGTATCTCACAAAAGTAAGTACACCCCTCACATTTTTGTAAATATTTTATTATATATCTTTTCATGTGACAACACGGAAGAAATTATACTTTGCTACAATGTAAAGTATTGAGCGTACAGCTTGTAGTGTAAATTTGCTGTCCCCTCAAAATAACTCAACACACTGCCATTCATGTCTAAACCACTTGCAAGAAATGTGAGTACACCCCTAAGTTAAAATGGCTATCTTCCGGGACAACAGCCATGCAGACCAATGTGATGCAGTGTGCGGCATATGGTCTGAGCACTGACAGGCTGACCCCCCACCCTTCAACCTCTGCAGCAATGCTGGCAGCACTCATATGTCTATTTCCCAAAGACAACCTCTGAATATGACACTGAGCACGTGCACTCAACTTGAATGAATGACTTGTATAGCGCTTGTATAGCACTACCTATGCAAACTGAATCCTGACACGCTTACAAACACATACACATACAACATACACATATTTTGGCCAATTTTTTCGACAGGATCTAATTAACCTACCAGCATGTCTTTGGAATGTGGGAGGAAACCGGAGTACTTGGAGGAAACCCACGCAGGCACAGGGAGAACATGCAAACTCCAGGCAGATGGTGTCATGGTCAGGATTTGAACCAGCGATACTATTGCTGCTAGGTGAGAGTACTAACCACTACACAACTGTGCTGCCACAACTTCTTTGGTCGACCATGGCGAGGCCTGCTTTGAGTAGAACCTGTACTATTAAACCGTTGTATGGTCTTGGCCACCGTGCTGCAGCTCAGTTTCAGAGTCTTGGCAATCTTCTTATAGCCTAGGCCATCTTTAGGTAGAGCAACAATTCTTTTTTTTCAGATCCTCAGAGAGTTCTTTGCCATGAGGTGCCATGTTGAACTTCCAGAGACCAGTATAATGAATAAGTGCGATAAAACCAAATTTAACACACCTGTTGCCCTGAAACCTTGTAACACTAATGAGTCACATGACACCGGGGAGGGAAAATGGCTAATTGCGAACAATTTGGACATTTTCACTTATGGGTGTACCCACTTTTGTTGCCAGCGGTTTAGACATTATTGGCTGTGTGTTGAGTTATTTTGAGGGGACAGCAAATTTACACTGTTATACAAGCTGTACACTCACTACTTTGCATTGTAGCAAAGTGTAATTTCTTCAGTGTTGTCACAAGAAAAGATATCATAAAATATTTCTAAAAATGTGAGGGGTGTACTCACTTTTGTGAGATACTGTATATATATATATATATATATATATATTGTAATAGTGAGAGTCCCTGTCACTGTGAAAAGGGATGGAAAATGGACACGGAGTTTGCATGTCAGGTGACTGCAGTGCTACAGAGCATAGCTTTGCAAGGGAGAAAACTGTGTTGGCAGCTTTCTCCAGGTTTTGCTATGTTCCAATGGGGCTCTGTAGTTTGGAGATCCCGCAGAGACTTGGGTGGGATGGGATCTCTAACCCTGTGTCCATGTCTTATGGATAGCAAGCAGGGTGTGTGCCCAGGTGTACACAGCCCATATAACGAGGGGCTAGTGAGAGCAGAGAGTGGAGGAAGGTGGAGTGTGTGCAGCTTGCTGCTTCTGCAGCAGCATCATCAAGACAGACCTGTGTCTGAAAAGCTGTCTGCCCTGTGTGAGACTACATCCCTGGTAAGAGGGGACTTGGTGTCTGAAGGAGTAGGAAGGTTGGGATGGCTACAAGGGCCTGTGAGACCAGAGAAGGGTCTGGGAGGCTGGGAGAGCCGAGGCGACTAGCAAGCCCAAGGGGGCTGAAGGAGGTCTTGAAGTCTGGGAGACAGTAAGCAAACCCAGGGGTCTGGAGAGTTCTGTTGAGGCCAGGAGTAGGCCGGCTCAGCAGGGCAAGGCAAAGTAAGCCTAGGAGCCAGGAGGCTTGGCATTTTCGGTTGTATGAATTTACTGGAGAAGAACCCCTGTGTGGGAAATCCTGTGTATAAATTGTTATTTTGTTCCTGTTGCCATGCCCTCAAACCTGACTGCTGTGGACTCACTACGTGAAGATGCATCTACCACTGAGCTAAATACCCCAATATCACTATATATATATATATATATATATCTCTTTTTTTCAGCGGGAATGCGGGGGAACGCAGTTCCAGCACCTCCTGGGCTGACTGTATGTAGTGGCAGGGGTGCTGGGGTGTGCTGCAGGGTATTGATGCTCACTGCTGGGGGATCTATTGTAGCTGGAGGGGATCTATTTTTGCAGGAGGGGTCTATTGTTGCTGAGGAGGTCTATTGTTGCTGGTGGGGGACCTATTGTCGCTAGGGGTGGGTCTTATGTTGCTGGGGGGTCAGTTGTTCCTGTTGGAGATCAACTGTTGGGGGAGAGGTCTATTGTTGATGGCTGCCAGAGAGTCTATTAATGCTGGCTGTGCGGAAATCTGTTGATGCTGCCAGTAGTCTATTGTTGTTGGGGGGGGATTTTGTTGTGGGTGGTACATTGTTGGATCTATTGTTGCTGGCTGAAGGGGATCTATTTTACTGCTTTTCTTGATATCATTACCAAATTCCATACAAATTACTATATATATATATATATATATATATATATATATATATATATATATATATATATATATATATATATATATATATATATTACACACACACACTGAGGGTTATTTACAAAAAAGGCAAATCCACTTTGCACTACAAGTGCACTGCACCTCGGATTTACAGCGACTGCACTTCCAAGTGTACTTGTAGTGCAAAGTGTGATTTGCCTTTCGTAAATAACCCCCAGTATCTCACAAAAGTGAGTACACCCCTCACATTTTTGTAAATATTTTATTAGATTTTTATATGTGACAACACTGACTCGGTTAAATTGATGATAGGCAACTCCTATCCTCATATTGATTAGTGGTTCCAAATTAATAATTCAATAGTTCATATATAGAGCTCCTCTTGCGCTAGGCATTTTTGAGGGTCTCTTACCCTTCATTCCCTTACTTAATTCAATGCCCATAATGACTGGCCAGTCTTCTCTCTTCTCTACGTGTGCCTATACCCTCTTGCCTCTAAACTACTTTATCTAGCAGATGTACTACATATACCTGTGAACAGCACTATTCTTCCCTTTCTTATCTATAACACTCCAATGGACAATAGACAGTGACAACATAACATATAACCACCAATCAATACAGTTCGATTAAGGGGAGTAAAATAGGTACCCTTTGTCCCGAACATGCCGTACCGATCAAGGAAGTCTGATAACTCAAATGTAAGCAAAAGGCTTACCTCAGCCGGCTGATTATCAGAAATTCCCGGATCGTCTCAAGCTCCTCGTTTCGGATACTCAGGGTCACCTGGAATCCCCTCCTAAGGCAAAGCTCGCCATCCTGACTCGGTTAAATTGATGATAGGCAACTCCTATCCTCATATTGATTAGTGGTTCCAAATTAATAATAACTACTGCAGTAGGGAACAGACACAAAAGATACACTCAGCATCTTTCCAAATAACTGTTCTGCTTTATTATGACGCAATTGAAGGTTTTTATGCACATGATTACGTAGGTATCACATTAATATTACAATTGTACGTTTATGGTAACAAGGGGCGTTACATAGGCAGGCTAATTCTAATCAGGACTTGAAAGAATGTAAACATTTACTGAAAACATTATTAGTGCTGTGTGCACAGTGAGGGCAGTGTGCAATACATACAAAATAGAATACAATTATATACAGAACTTACAAATTTCCATTACAGTCTCCCCTCTTTTGATCAATATTTTGATCACTAACCATACCTGCTATCACCTTTAACCTGGAACCTCCACACGCTTAGGTGGAGGTAGTCCTGGCCAAAGAGGCAAAAACTCCATTGTGGAGAAAATAATAGCTGAGCAACTTTTTCATTACCAAATGACTTTTCATTGTGAAAAACAAATGATTGATAAGACATATTTACAGAGTACTGGCTGTACACTCCTGTGGCCAGAATGGCCTTCTAGCTGAATTGTTGGTATGCTGACTTATCAGCATATGTAAACACAGACAATTCTACATAAAATGGAAGACGTACAAAAGACAAATATGACTTCAACATGGCTGAACTACTTTTCAAATATATATATATATATCCCTTACAATTAAAGTAATTGAATCAAAAAGTACCCTAGACTGTGATCACAAGAGGGAAACAAATCAAACACAGAGATGTCTTTAATTTAGTCATTTTTGCAGTGTCTGGTGTGGATCCAGGTGACTTTTCCTTCAAGTTTTGCAAAAACTGTACATGAAATAGATGCTGTATTGAGTCTCCAAACATATATATATATATATATATATATATATATATATATATATATAAATGTCTCTTAACAATCCACAAGTCACCTGGCTTTAGTTTTAGATCCTTCCAAACTTTTAGGATCTGGAATTGGGGAGAAAACACATAAATGAGTTTGTCAAAAAACCTTAAAAGATCAGCAACATTCTCTGTGAGATCCGAATGGAGGACTTCAGCTGCTGAGACAAAATATAAGCAAGTGAGTAACACACTCTCAAACCAAATCCCATAGGGAGAGAGTCCATCATCCCGTTAGGGGCTTGATAAAATATAAGAAAACATTCAGGCAAAAATTTTCTAGTTTCTTACTCTACTTTGTCCGCTACATTGTAGACAGTAGGGGGTGTAAAAATAAAACCTCAAAACTTCTAGTAAGGACTCTCCTATAAAAAATGATTTCCTCTGTTACTCTCTGTACTTTCTGCACTCTATATTTACAAACTACTTCTGATAACACGTTTTACTGTGGCCTTTGCAGTAGCATTTGCCACTGGACATCCAAAAAACATGTCCATACAGACAAAATGCATACTCTCAAGATCCTGACTTGGGCATCTGGATATATCTTTTTAATCTCTGGAAGGGATGTTCAGCTTTTGGTAACACCTTTGGTAACAGGTAAAACAAGATGTGGTATGTTATAAAAACAACTATGGAGAACCCTGTCTCTATCCAACGCTCATTTACTAAGTCAGCCATAACTTCTTGTGACTGATGACACAGTCCATGTGTCAAGCTGGAGAGAAAAGAGTGGCTGGCAGACATAAATGATCACCTTTTCCAAAGTCCTGTTTTATAAGAAGTTGCCCCCTGTGGACCACTTGTTCTTCTCGTTCTGGGGTCCTTAAAGTTGAATTATTAATCCCAGCTATACTGGGCCAGAGCTAGGGTGGAAACTGTGAGTTGCACAGACCCATCAAGTGTCCGGGGCTGTAAATGCAGCATCCTTAGTCACCTGGTCTGCTTCAATGTGTGAGTTTTAAAGTTAATATGGCTACCTCAGCAAGAACCTGGAAGGCTGAAAACAGCCGATCAAATTAACTTGGCATGCTTGGTTGGTTTACCTGCCGAAGTAAAAACAAACTTCTGGAACACTGGTGGACAGGGAGGGATGGGTATGGGGCGTGACCGGATGCTGAGGTGAGAGAGGATGGCGTGACTGAATCCAGCCCTCTCCCCTCACTCCTTCTCTGACATCCGCCACAGCGTGATCCAGGAGACCTGCCGCAGAACGCCTGAAGCGCTGAGCGAAGCCGCCGCGGATGTGACCGGCCGCCGCATTGAGCCGGACCAGCTGCATGGTGCTCTCCCGGAGGAAACATCGGCGGCGCCTGTCCCAGTGAGAGTGGGAGGCGCTGATACCTGGGATCGAGCAGGCGGCGCTGGTAATCCCCTGGAAGGTCCAAGCAGCAAAGGATCCTGCCCGGAGCACCAGAGGGGTGAGTCAGTGGCTGTGTGCACACTCACATATCCCTAACATAAAGACTCAACAAGAAAAGACATCATTTCTGTAAATTTTGGCAGGGGATCGGTGGCTACACAGGTCCAGGTCCCAGGGCAGGGACTAGCACCGTGCAGGGACTAACAGAATACTACTGGAAATGTCAAGAAAGAAGGGGATGGAGGACGGGCCAGTCCAACAAGGGACAGGGGCCCTTGGAACCCGCAGTGCCAAGGAGAAGGGGAACCAAGCAGCCACCAAACTAGAGCGCTTTGCGCACACTCCAAATCAAACCCCTAACAAACCTAGCAGCATAGGGGGGGCAACAACAAGTGGGCCACCCTGGGAGGAGAAGTCAGACCCAGGAAAACGGGACTTTGGTAGCTATACCATCAGCTATACCATCGGCAGGCCCAGCAGCAGTAGGGACCCTGGATAAGCAACAGGTTTTGGGCCTGGAGGGGGCAGTAGGGGGAGGCCAGGGCAGCCCGGTAAATGAGAGGGAACCATCCCTGCATGATATCCTTGTAGCCGTTTTACACCTGCAAGCAATCAATCAGCGAGCTGTCTGAGCAACTTAAAGGCATTAGAGATGAGCTGCTTACGGTTAAGGGGGAAGTGCGTACAGTTTGTACTCGGACAACAGCGCTCGAGGAGAGATTTAGTCAAATGGAGGATGATGTGTATCCACTAAAACAAGAGGTAGCACTTATGAAAATCCAATTAAAAGACTGTTTGCAGAAAATGGACAGCATGGAGAACAGGCTACGCAGAGAGAACTTGAGGGTACTCGGGCTCTCAGAGGGATGCGAGGGGAATAACCCCATTCAATTCATGGAGGACTGGCTGAGGGAGAAACTCGGCAGGGACTCATTCTCTAACACTTTTGCTATTGAGCGCGCACACAGAATAGGCCCTAAAGCTCTAGCTCCAGGAGGCCACCCTAGGCCCTTCATTTTTAAGCTTCTATGTTTTCGGGACAAGGTTACAGAAAGCAAGAGAGTTAAGGAATATCCAGCATAACGGAGCCAGGGTTTCAATTTACCCAGATTTCTCCCCCAAGCTACAGAGACAAAGAGCTAAATTTGGAGAATGTAAACGGAAGCTTCAACAACTCAGAATTAATTATGCGCTCTTGTTCCTGGCACGATTGCGTGTCTCAGCTCTGGGGGAGGTTAGGTTTTTTCTACCCCCAATGAAGTGTCAACCTGGCTAGAGAACAACGAAGAGAGAATCAGGCGAGGAGAAGGAAGTAAGGCGTCTTTTGGAACTTTTGCCTATTTGGTTTCCATTTTTATGGTGTTCTGCTTCTTCCTGACTTTTTTTTTTTTTTGGTTTACTGGATTTTTTTTTTTTTTTTTGAGGATGCAAATTGGGAATGGAGGGGGGGAGGGGGGGATTAAATAAATGGAATTATAATACACTAACAGAGATAAATGCACAAATTACACACACAGTAATAAGCACAAATATTCTTAGGGGGAATGTCCCCCCCTACTGGGTTTGGTTCACGGTTCTTTTTTTTTTTTACCTCAGAAGGTTTTGAAGGTCACAATAGAAGCTCGTGGGATAGGCCCAAAAGTGGGCACGGGGGTGTGGGGTGGGAGGGGGGGCGAGGGGAGGGTGGGGGGGAGAAAGGGAGGGCTCTTGGGAGGGAGAGGGGGTATAGGGGGTGGGGGGTGGAATGGAAGATGCGCGAACACAATCAGAGATGGAAAGTAGGGAGTGTTGTTGTGAGAGGATGTGAGTGGATCCAGGTTGCCAGATTAAAGGGGCGGGAAAAAGATAGGGCGGTATACTGTATATTCCCCTATTGTACGTACAACGGGGGAGGGTTTGATAAGAGCCCAAAATATTGCAAAGGCATTAGACCTAATGGCCCATGAGCATCGAAAGAAGGGGTGGTAGAATCACGGATACGGGAAAACGGATTAATATATGCTCATGGAACGTTAGGGGGATAAAGGATAAACTTAAAAAACAAGTAATTTTTTCAATAGCCAAAAAGGAGAACGTCAAGATACTCTGCCTCCAGGAGACCCATTTGGTAAAAGATACAACCGAAACACTAGGTGATAAGCAGTTTCACATACAGTTTCATTCCACTCACTCATCATATTCAAGAGGGGTGAGTGTATTGATAAGCACAGATTTGGCTTTCTCCTGTGGGCAGAGCAGACTGGATGAAAATGGAAGGTATATTTTTCTCTCTTGCTTAATAGAAAATAAAAGATACATACTGGCCAATGTGTACACCCCCCCCCCCCCATTCAGCACGGAAGTAATGGAAGACCTAGCCAGGTTTATAGCAGATTTCCCTGGGACCCCGGTAATAGCATTGGGAGATTTCAACATGACGATGAACAGGAGCTTAGATAGATTTCCGATAAGGCATGGGGCTGGAGTGGTCAACAGGAGCCCCCTTTCGCAATACTGTGATAGGGCTGGTGGATATCTGGAGGAGAAGGCATCCTGGAGAGAGGCAGTATTCATGCCACTCCAGGACCCATGCCACTTTATCCAGAATTGACCTTGTACTGGGTAACAAGGAGGCACTAAATGTAGTGGAGGAAATAACTTATGAGCCGAGAAGCGTCTCGGACCATACGCCAGTTATTGCCTCCGTGAAGGTAGGGGGGCAATATAACAGAGGGAGCTGGAAGATCAACCCCTTTTGGCTTGAACTTATAGGAGAGGAGGAAAAAATGATGGAGGGGCTGTTAGAGTTTATTAATATAAATCTAGGTTCGGCCCCACTGGCGGTGGTTTGGGACTCCCTGAAGGCATACCTTCGAGGAGTTTTAAATCAGAGAATTGCCTATGTTAAAAAACAGTCACAAGCCGAGGAACTGGGAGCCAAAGAAAATGCAAGACGGGCGGAGGCGCATTTCGTGGCAACACCATCCCAAGCTAGTTATGAGTGTTGGGTGAGGAGACAGGAAGAGTATAGTAGGTTACTCCGAGAGAAGATGGAGAAGATTAGATCTTTTCAGAGGCGGAGCTTTTTTGGAGAGGGAGAACGAATTGGGAAAGCTCTGTCTCTGATAATTAAGGCAAACGGCCCCCCGAGTGCGGTGCCAGCAATTGAGGGGAAGGAAGGAGTAATAAGAAAAAGCACCCCAGAAATAATAGATGAGTTCAGGACATACTTTGAGAAGCTATATAGCTCCTCCAGGGGAAATGTAGAGGGGGGAAATGCAGTGCTTCTTTGAGGGGCTGGGGATAATTCCGGTATCAAATGAGGACCGGGAAATGCTGGATGCCCCACTGACTCTCAAAGAACTACAAAGGGCCGTTGGAGATATGGCGGCTCAAAAGTACCCGGGCCCGGATGGCCTGCCTATAGAATTATTAAAAAAATACGGGGAGGTATTGTTACCCTTATTACTGGAGGTATTCAACGGAGCTAGGGAGGAAGGGGCTCTGCCCCCCTCTATGTCAGAAGCCATAGTAATAATTCTGCTAAAAGAAGGGAAGAATCCAACAGATATGTCTTTTTATAGGCCCATCTCGCTCTTGTGTTCGGACGTGAAGATCCTGGCCAAAGTACTAGCCGCAAGGCTGAATAAGATAATCTCCAAATTAATACACACAGACCAGACCGGGTTCATCCCGAACAGATCTACAAGCACGAACATAAGACGGGTATACCTCAATATGCAAATCCCTATAGAAAATAGCGGTAGGAGAGCAATTCTTTCGCTAGACGCAGCCAAGGCCTTTGATTCTTTGGAATGGCATTATTTATGGAAGGTGTTGGCGGAATATCAGTTTGGCCCCGGATTTGCTCAGTGGCTAAGACTGTTATATAATAAACCGGAGGGCCAAGGTGAAAATCAACCGAGTGGTTCCAGTTCAGCAGGGGTACGAGACAGGGGTGCCCTTTGTCCCCCCTGCTCTTTGCCCTGGCAATTGAGCCCTTAGCGGTTTCCCTGAGGATGGCACAGGGCGTAAAGGGATTAGGAGAAAGAGAGGGGTGGACAAAGTGGCCCTGTATGCCGACGACATTTTGCCGTTTTTGGCGGATACGCAGGATTCACTGGAAACAGCTATGGGGATAGTAAAAGAGTTTGGTGCTTTCTCTGGGTTACTGGTTAACTGGGAGAAATCAGTGATCCTGCCTGTAGACGCCCTGAGTGGATCTCTCCCCCACCAGGCATCCCAAGTTCAAGTGGTCAGGCAAATGAAATACTTGGGTATTAATATAACTAGAGATCCAGGCCAGTACATGTCCGGAAATCTAGTCCCATTGATGAAAAAGCTGAAGCAGAAGTGTCAAGTGTGAAGACGCCTGCCCCTTTCGGTCGCCGGGCGCTGTAACCTGATTAAAATGGTTTGGTTACCCCAAATCTTATACGTTCTGCAGAACTCTCCTGTTTGGATCCCCAAGCATTGGTTCAAAAAAATGGACAGTGTGTTCAGGGAGCTCATTTGGAAAAACGGGGTGGCCAGGATCGGGTTGCAGGCGCTGCGGCAATCAGAGGGGAAGGGCGGCCTGGCGGTACCTGACCCACAAGGCTACTTCCTGGCAGCCCAACTGCAACAAATGGGAGGCAGCAATAGGTTAGGAGAAGAGGGTAGCATTTACCAGTGATTGATTCACGAACAGCTGATCTAGTCGCTCTCACTCACTACTTTGAACTGTCTAACAGCCCATACCTCTGATCCACAGTATATTGGATACCACTCTGCACGGATGAGATACCAGTGACTTTTCATGGCCAGTGCATCTCAGTTAGTTGGTTTAACCCCACCTGTACATACAATTCAGAAATCCTGATTATTGTAGTTAGGGGTATCGCATAATAAGAAATTAGATATCTGTGATTGCAAGACAGGCCATTTACCTTCCCCCGGGGGTTACCCGCAGGAAATCAGCATGGCATGGTGAAATTTTTCCTTGGGCAATGCCTAATCACCTTTCTATGGAATTTTCCTACTGATATATAATTTTTCATTAATTCTGCTGTCCTTTTTTCCTTGGCGGGTAAACGCTTACGAGTTGATGTCCGGACATTAGCTGTGTGTGTGTGTGGAAGTGGAGTGTTCTTTCCTTGTCAAACCCTCACAAGGACAGTACAGCTGTGTTGTATGTTGATGTGTTTGTCTGTGCTTGTATGTAATTTTTGACTTCCCGGGTAACTCATCAGGTGTATGAGACCCGTGAATTACTTTGCATGGATCTGTATCGTGTTTGTTTATACACGATGATCTATCATAGTTAAATAATAAATTTTGTAAATTTTAAACCAACTGGTTCATAATTTCTGCTGCATAGGTAGCTACTTTTTAAGTCTTGGTAGTGTTACTTAGACTTGTGGTATATATATGCTAGGAGAAGAGGGTGTGGGGGGTAGCATTTTGTTGAACGACACCAGACACGATACAATCGCAGAGGGATTAGAGGCAGATTCATTCTGTACTAAATGCCCCACCACCCAGATGATGGTTAAAGTCTGGGTACAAGCTAAGGGAACCTTGGGATATACTGGTTTTGCGGCATTCTCGCCACTTTGGGATAACAACAGCCTTAACAAGCTTAAAAAAATGGGGCGCTTTGAGGAATGGGACCATCAGGGTATTCATTACCTGGCACAGGTATATAGGGCAGGGAGGTTGAAGTCCTTTCAGGAGCTTGTAGAGGAGTATGCGATCTCCAACAGGTCATTTTACAGATATCTGCAAATTAGGCATGCCCTGGAGGCACAATTTGGGAGGGAGGCGCCAGTGTGGTGCGAAATGGCCTCTTTGGGAAAGCTGATCGATGCAAGCTCCACAAAGGGATTGATTTCGGACATGTATGGATGCCTGAAGGCAGCAGCCCAGGAAGGCCCGGTGGAAAATAAAAATAGGATTAAATGGGAAAAAGATGTGGGAGCACTGTCCAATGACCAATGGGAGCATGTCTTGGCGTCTAGGCCCAGGGTCACTCTCTCCCCCTCACAAGTGATGTCTCACCTGTATTTATCCTATAGGGCATACTATACACCCCTGAAATTATTCAAGTGGGGTAAGAGACCTGACCCGAAGTGTCAAAGATGCGGAGGGGGGCATGGGGATTTGATCCACATGTTCTGGCGATGCCCCAAATTGCATAGATACTGGGAAGAAGTGGTGGGAAAAATAAACCTGGTGTTTGGGACATCGCTGAGGTTGGAGGTGAGAGAGTGCCTGCTGGGATTGACGGGGGACGGAGTGACCTCAAGGGACACACAGACGGCAAGAGTTAGATGCCTGTTTCAGGGAAGAAAGCTTATTGCACAGTACTGGCAGAGGAAGGAGGCTCCGACAGTGACGGAATGGGAGAATGCGGTAAGGGAGGTGATTTGCAGGGAAAAGTATATTTATAAGAAGAGGGGCAACTACAAGAAATTTGTGAAGATATGGAAAGCAAGGTTGGATCGGGATGGGGTTGGGTCGGAGGGGTGAGGATGGTAAGAGATGAGACTGGTATAGGGTGTATGTGAGGGTGTATGGCGGACGGGTGGTAATGGGTGGGGGGAGGAGGGGAATGGGAAGGGGGGAAAGGGGAGGAGGAGTGGGGGGGGGTAAAGTGAGGGGAAAAAATGAAGAAACCTTTTTATTTCCTCTTTTTGAAGGTTACAGCTTATGGGTATCTTGAACTGGCACATATTAGATGTAGAAGTATATATGGGAAAAATGGATGATTTTAATGTGTTTATGATCTTAGAGATAGCCCCTTTTTATTGTACTCTTTTCTTTTTGTATTTTGGTGGCTTTGTGTAAGCTGTAATGGATAACTTTTTCAAATAAAGAGACTTTCAAATAAAGAGATTTAAACAAAAAAACAAACTTCTGGCCCTTTAAATGGAACCAAAAGCTCTCTATATCTCGACTATCTATATAAATATATACTCTTTTTATAGCTCACAGGCTTGGCTAAAACATGGAGCTCTGCTTCTTGAGCTGGGGAAAAAGGATCCAATGACTTTGAATACAGAGTATCCTTCTGGGTGATAAACTGCATACTCAAATCTACAAAAAATGAAATATCTGGGTCTTCAGGGAGTGTGTCCCGCACTGGGCTCACAGCAGCTGATTCCTACACCATCAATTTAACACAGGGTCTTCCTTTGTCTCCAGCCTCCTCCAATAGAGGCAATAAGATGTCTGGATTCAAATGTACACATTTTTCATTGTTAGATTTGTACATAAACAAACTCATATTTTAAACCTTTCATTACACAAACATTTAGTTAGCTGTATATTTGCTGCACAGAATGTCGGACCATTAAAAATTAAATTTTTGACCAAAACAATATCTAACTTTGTCTAATAGCACCTTTGCATAAAAGCTGCATCTCTGATATGTCGGGATGAACCCTTCATTACTGGGTCCAGCTTGCATAATTATATTACAATGGCTTGTTTTCTATCATGCTATTTGTGTAAGAACTCCAGTTTCATGTTTCAAAAGACAGCTTCTTCCTGGCAATATTATAATAAATGATAACAATACCCTGCGGTCATGGAGAAATGCCCATAAATCCAAAATATTCTTCTGCTTATACCACTGTACTTACAAGAAAAAGGGGCACATCATTTCACAATCCACACATTCTGCTTTGGATTTCAAAAATAAAAATAAATAAAAACAAAAGGACCAAGAATCTGTATGATGGACCAGAAAGCATCAAAAACTATAAAACAACTGGCTGCAGGTGGCATCTATCCTAACAGGGTGTGTGGACTTGATGTGATGGGTCTGTTATATTAAATTTTTATTTATTATTACTCTCACATCATGGACCGCGCATCAAGTTATCATCAAAAAAAAATTTAATTTTTGTAGAAAAACTTCTTATGTATCCCATCCATCTTGGCTTTGTTAAATATCATGGCAGCTGTATTACAAATAACAACCTCATCTTAATCTTTTTTTCTCTCAATAAGGACTTATTGAATAAATGTAAAATTACAAAATTGTTATCTTAATCTAAACTAATCCCATTTTTACAAATTTCCCCAATAACCTGGATTTCATTTCCAACCAAAGGTTGTCTAAACCAGTTTCAATATATCTATATTATTAATTAAATTGTTAAACTCATATTAGAAATGAATACTCATTATTACTTAATTTTACTTAATTTCCCTTTTTTAAATGCACTGTTTCCACTATCAAAGGATATTCAATTTGTGTAATACACGGTTAAATGTAACCTTCATTTTACCATGTTTGGAAAACAGATTCAAAAAAATAATTGTGATCACATTGTTTACCATTAGATTCGTTAACCCGGCACATGTTTTGTCTAAAAAACTGGAATTGGCATGGTGTCCTTCCAGCTTATCACTGATCTCTCATCTCAGCCACATTTCTTTCATGAGAGCGCAAAGGAGGGGGTCACATCTGCATACATGACACACACAAGCAATAGAACTAAAGGTCCCAGCATTCGCACACACATACACCAATGTCTCTCTAAAACCGCTTACATTTTCCCATTTGTACACAACACATGCATATCATTCTCTCACTTTCTTTTAACTCTTTAATATTTCCCTGCATAAATTCTGCATTCCTTATTTTGTTCAGATATCTTTTATATCTAGCTTCTATGATTAGATGGGCAGCCAGAGTGCTAATCCCATCTTCCCTCTCTGACAACATATAAAGTATTCTGTTTTAATTCTCATTTCTCTGTTTCTGACTCTAATAGTTGTAGTGCCTGACCCCAAATTCATCCCACAACTTAACATGAAAATGTCCCTTTCTGTCTAGTGTTACTGTCACCCTTGATCCATCCTGCTCACAATGATAGCTGTTTCTCTAGCTGTTTACTCTGCATGATTCTTAGTCCCTGTGGACCTTGGTGGTAACCCAGTTACCCATTGTGGATCCCTGTCCACTTTAACCATTAATCTAGGGGCTCAGTATAGGCGGAACCGCACCTTTGGTTCATATATAGCGCTCCTCTTGCGCTAGGCATTTTTGAGGGTCTCTTACCCTTCATTCCCTTACTTAATTCAATGCCCATAATGACTGGCCAGTCTTCTCTCTTCTCTACGTGTGCCTATACCCTCTTGCCTCTAAACTGTGAACAGCACTATTCTTCCCTTTCTTATCTATAACACTCCGATGGACAATAGACAGTGACAACATAACATATAACCACCAATCAATACAGTTCGATTAAGGGGAGTAAAATAGGTACCCTTTGTCCTGAAAATGCCGTACCGATCAAGGAAGTCTGATAACTCAAATGTAAGCAAAAGGCTTACCTCAGCCGGCTGATTATCAGAAATTCCCGGATCGTCTCAAGCTCCTCGTTTCGGATACTCAGGGTCACCTGTAATCCCCTCCTAAGGCAAAGCTCGCCATCCTGACTCGGTTAAATTGATGATAGGAAACTCCTATCCTCATATTGATTAGTGGTTCCAAATTAATAATAACTACTGCAGTAGGGAACAGACACAAAAGATACACTCAGCATCTTTCCAAATAACTGTTCTGCTTTATTATGACGCAATTGAAGGTTTTTATGCACATGATTACGTAGGTATCACATTAATATTACAATTATGTACGTTAAGTAACAAGGGGCGTTACATAGGCAGGCTAATTCTAATCAGGACTTGAAAGAATGTAAACATTTACTGAAAACATTATTAGTGCTGTGTGCACAGTGAGGGCAGTGTGCAATACATACAAAATAGAATACAATTCTATACAGAACTTACAAATTTCCATTACAACACTGAAGAAATGACACTTTGCTACAATGTAGAGTAGTGAGTGTACAGCTTGTATAACAGTGTAAATGTGCTGTCCCCTCAAAATAACTCAACACACATCTGTTAATGTCTAAACCGCTGACAATAAAAGTGAGTACACCTCTAAGTGAAAATGTCCAAATTGGGCCCAAAGTGTCAATATTTTGTGTGGCCACTATTATTTTCTAGCACTACCTTAACCCTCTTGGCATGGAGTTCACCAGAGCTTCACAGGTTGCCACTGGAGTCCTCTTCCACTGCTCCATGGGCGACATCACGGAGCTGGTGGATGTTAAAGACCTTGTGCTCCTCCATCTTCCGTTTGAGGATGCCCCACAGATGTTCAATAGGGTTTAGGTCTGGAGACATGCTTGGCCAGTCCATCACCTTTACCCTCAGCTTCTTTAGCAAGGCAGTGGTCATCTTGGAGGTGTGTTTGGGGTCGTTATGTTGGAATACTGCCCTGTGGCCCAGTCTCCGAAGGGAGGGGATCATGCTCCAGTTTATGAGGAAACCATGAATGCCAATAGTATGTTACAGTCCATGTTGGCATTCATGGTTTCCTCATAAACTGTAGCTTCCTAGTGCCGGCAGTACTCATGCAGCCCCAGACCATGACACTCCCACCACCATGCTTGACTGTAGGCAAGACACACTTGTCTTTGTACTCCTCACCTGGTTGCCACCACACACGCTTGACACGATCTAAACCAAATAAGTTTATCTTGGTATCATCAGACCACAGTACATAGTTCCAGTAATCCATGTCCTTAGTTTGCTTGTCTTCAGAAAACTGTTTGTGGGCTTTCTTGTGCATCATCTTTAGAAGAGGCTTCCTTCTGGGATGACAGCCATGCAGACCAATTTGATGCAGTGCGGGGCATATGGTCTGAGCACTGACAGGCTGACCCTCCACCCCTTCAACAATGCTGGCAGCACTCATACATCTATTTCCCAAAGACAACCTCTGGATATTACGCTGATCACGTGCACTCAACTTCTTTGGTCGACCATGGCAAGGCCTGTTTTGAGTGGAACTTGTCCTGTTAAACTGCTGTATGGTCTTGGCCACCGTGCTGCATCTCAGAGCGATAACACCAAATTTAACACACCTGCTCCCCACCAGGCAGGGAAAATGGCTAATTGAGCCCAATTTGGACATTTTCATTTAGGGGTGTACTCACTTTCGTTGCCATTAATGGCTGTGTGTTGAGTTATTTTGAGGGGACAGCAAATCCACACTGTTATACAAGCTGTACACTCACTAATTTACATTGTAGCAAAGTGTCATTTCTTCAGTGTTGTCACATGAAAAGATATAATAAAATATTTACAAAAATGTGGGGGGTGTACTCACTTTTGTGAGATACTGTAATACACACACACACACACACTTTTTTATTTTTGAGGTGGGGGGTGGGAATCTTGGGTGAGCACTTTTTTCCACAGGACTTAACCCCTGCCTGTAAAGCAAATATTTCATATATGTTATAGTAAATTTACATACTAGTATTTTAAAATAAAGTTTTATGAACAAAACAGCAACCTGTCCACATATCAAGCTGAAATATTAATACTGCACAACACTGTGGCTTTAAAGACCCATTCACACAAGCAGCATCAGTCCCAAAGCAAGAACAAGGCAAGTTGGATTGGTGTACGCTAAAAAAAAGTAGCACGTGTTGCATTTTTGTACAACCTTACATATCATGCATCATACCATGGTGCAGCTATTGTGCATTAAGAGCACAATGACACACACTTCATTGTAAATGGGCCCTAAGTTATGTCACACGACTTGTACAGAGAACCGCAAGGGACATCAGAGATGGAAGACTTCCCTCACTTTGGTCAGGGTTTTAACCACTTCAGCCCCAGAAGGTTTTACCCCCAGACTGACAGGAAGAACACAGAGATCGATGTTCCCGCTTACGAGGAACAGAAGATCTGTGTACATCCCTGTCAGAATGGGGATCTGGCTTGTTTACATAGGCAGATCCCGGTTCTGCCTCTCTGTAAAGCAATCGCGGATGGCTGGTGGGCCCATTGATTGACTCCCCCTTCGTGCAGCAGGCGGGTGCACGCGCCCACAGTATCTACACGAAATGATGTACAGGTACATTGTTTTGTGCAATAGAGACACCCTGCCGCAGTATATGCGGTGGGCGGTCTTTAACTGGTTAATGGGAGTTGGTGGAGCAGATTTACCTTATAGTATCAAAACGTAATTGTGATATAGTAGTAAATGTTCCAAGTACCAGCTGTGCTAAAAATGAGGTCCATAATAATATTTACCACCAATGGCAAGTGTTTTTGTTAGAGTGTAGGCAGGTGAAGCCTGTACTCCCCACTGTAGATGGCACTCAACTGAAACCGCAATGCAGAGAGGAAGAGGAAGGAATTCATGAGATACTTGGCTCCTTTATGATTTACTGTGGTTTCCTAGGGAACAGCTGTCTGATTGGACACTGATGCCCCTTGTGGCCATCTTGGGTCAGGGCAGTGTCTATTTAAGACTCTGGCACCCAGGTTTGGTGCACTTTTGGCAAGTGTCTAGTATAGGAACAGGTTTCCCATCTGTCAGGAACAGAGCATAGTAACAGAGAGAGGCTATGCCATTTCTATATAGGAATCTTCCCATTTGGGTGTGGACCGGCCAAGCCACATTCCCACTCCTCATTGTGAATGCTGTTGGTATTATCTCAAGATAACGCTCCTCTGCTTCAGTTTGTAAGTGGCTTCAGTCAGCTGAGCCTACACACCGGGTCTTTGTGTTCTTGGGACTTTGTTAACACACTGTTCTCCTTCACCTCATCCTCAGTGTGGTCTCTGTGCGTCGACACACCACGCTGCACCCTGCTCACAAACCGGAAGCAACTCTTATAATATGTATATCTGGTGGTCAGCACATGATCTTGAGTACATACAAAAAATAAGACAAATGTACAGAGAAAGTTATAGCATAAATCAGTAATCCTATTGGTGTATACGTTTATAACTCATGACGATGCTATTGCTTCACTGATCATCAAATTTTGTAATTCACGCTAATCATTATGCTTCTTATTATTCCAAGGGTTTAAATCTCTACACTTGACATTCTCCTTCATTACAAAATCGGTTGGTTTGGTGGTCAAAGACTTTTGATTGGGGACAGTGGAGGGTACTCCCGACAACCCAGAGAAGAACCATTTCCCTGACCATGTTGTACAAAGTTTAATTACGTTATAAGGTAAAAGATACCCCTAACGTCTTGTGACGTGTGTGCTATAATACATTACATTCCCCAGACTGCTGAACGGGGAATTATTTAAATGTGGAATATAATCAAAGTAAACCTTGCTAGGTGTCTATCAGATTATATTTCCCTGGTGCATCCTTTACAAAGAAAAAGAACCCAAAAGGTTAAAGTTGGGATTTCATCATCATGGCACATAAGTAATCAAACAAGCTGTTCCAGGACATTTCATTTAGATGAGCCACACTGCGTCACGACTAAGCTTTATAAGGTATTCCTAAACTACGGAGGTGGGACAATAGAGGGAAAAAAAAACATTTTGAAACAAGAGACTGGATCAAGAGATTACATTTTACTTTTTGTCTTAAAGGTAACATGGAGAATCACATTTACCCATTGTATGCTCCTCCCCGTACACATTACGTTCAGAGAACTTCATGTCCGCACCACTGACGAAGTTCTCTGAACGTAATGCATACGGGGGAGGAGCCACGCGCTAACGTCACCCACTGCCGATCTGCTTCTCACACACCGCCGAGTTGATCTCTACATGTGCATATCATGAGGATGTTTGTGAGTAATATTTTTTAAAGAGGGGTTCCCATTTAAAAAAAAAAAATTAAAAGTCAGCAGCTACAAATACTGCAGCTGCAGACTTTTATTCGGACACTTACCTGTCCCCGGGTCCAGCGATGCGGGGGAATCGAAGCGCCGCTCGTCACCCCCTCCGCTCGGCGGCGCTGGCATTTTAACTGTGGGCACCCGGCTGTGGCTCCACAGCCAGGCATCCACTGAGCAAGCGCGAGCCGCGCCGCACGCCGTCACTGGCCCCGCAATCATCTGGGACAGGTCACGTGTCCCAGATGATTGACAAGAGGGAGGGTGGAGAGGCGATCTCCCTTCCTGCACCCAGGGAAGTGACGCCAGGAGCCCAGGCACCGAAGGAGAATCGAGCAGAGTTCCTAGTTACATCCGGATTCTTAACCCTGATTTGGGACCTGTGCATTTGACCATCTGTTAGTTCAGAGGTCCATTAATAGAGGTGAGCAAAGCGAGTGCTTTGGAGGTGGAGGGCCTGTCACCATTGTTTCCTGAACTGTGCCTGTCACGTGGAAGTCTCTTGGTGTCTGCTGGGATCTTTAAGCTTCTTCATCTCTTTTTTTGGATTTTTGACTGGACTGTTTTTTTGAACTGTTTATGCGCTGCCCCTTATTTTACAATACTCTATGTAAAAGGGATTATGTGATCTTTTTGTGCTGGCTGCATTAACAATTTTGTGTTGTATATTCTTTGCGCTGATTGATCAATTTTCTTTACATTTTTTACATTTTCATGTGACAACACTGAGGAAATGACACTTTGCTACAATGTAAAGCAGTGAGTGTACAACTTGTATAACAGTGTGAATTTGCTGTCCAATCAAAATAACTCAACACACAGCCATTAATGTCTAAACCGCTGGCAACAAAAGTGAGTACACCCTAAAGTGAAAATGTCCAAATTGGGCCCAAAGTGTCAATATTTTGTGTGGCCACCATTATTTTCCAGCACTGCCTTAACCCTCTTGGGCATGGAGTTCACCAGAGCTTCACAGGTTGCCACTGGAGTCCTCTTCCACTCCTCCATTATGAGATCATGGAGCTGGTGGATGTTAGAGTCCTTGTGCTCCTCCACCTTCCATTTGAGGATGCCCCACAGATGCTCAATAGGGTTTAGGTCTGGAGACATGCTTGGACAGTCTATCACCTTTACCCTCAGCTTCTTCAGCAAGGCAGTGGTCATCTTGGAGGTGTGTTTGGGGTCAATATTATGTTGGACTACTGCCCTGTGTCCCAGTCTCCGAAGGGAGGGGATCACGCTCTGCTTCAATAGGTCACAGTACATGTTGGCATTCATGGTCCCTCAATGAACTGTAGCTCCCCAGTGCAGGCAGCACTCATGCAGCCCCAGACCATGACACTCCCACCACCATGCTTGACTGTAGGCAAGACACACTTGTCTTCGTACTCCTCATCTGGTTGCCACCAGACACACGTGACACCATCTGAACCAAATAAGCTTATCTTGGTCTCATCAGACCACAGGATATGGTTCCAGTAATCAATGTCCTTAGTCTGCTTGTCTTCAGCAAACTGTTTGCCTTGCTTTCTTGTGCATTATCTTTAGAAGAGGCTTCCTTCTGGGACGAGAACCATGCAGACCAATTTGATGCAGTGTGCGGCGTATGGTCTGAGCACTGAGCAGCGTGCTGTAGCTCATTTTTAGGGTCTTGGCAATCTTCTTATAGCCTAGGCCATCTTTATGTAGAGCAACAATTCTTTTTTTTCAGATCCTCAGAGAGTTATTTGCCATGAGGTGCCATGTTGAACTTCCAGTGACCAGTCTGAGCCCCCGTTCACACCTATGCGAATTAGATGTGGCTTACACCGCATCCAATTCGCAGGACATTTTAAAATACATTAATTTGAATGTATCTGGTTCACATATGTGCGTTGCATTCGCACTGCGCATTGCACAAAAAAGTGTGCGTTTTTTGGGCATTGCGGTGCGAATTACAAGCCCATTACCCCCTATGGGAACGCATCTGATTCGCAGATGCATTGCGTTCTGAACAAGGATTTTCTCCTTCTCCTCACTACACCTCCCCCCCCCCTCTCCCTGCTCACTGATCCGCAGCTACAACACAGAGAAGCCTTTGAACAACTGATTTTTATCTTCCCAGTGAAACCTGAGCTTCAATTCGCACCGCACATGTGTGAACCCAGGCTGAGAGAGTGAGTGATAACATAAAATTTAACACACCTGCTCCCCATTCACACCTGAGACTTTGTAACACTAACGAGTCACATGATAGGGAGAGAAAATCGCTAATTGGGCCCAATTTGGACATTTTCGCTTAGGAGTGTACTTACTTTTGTTGCCAGTGGTTTAGACATTAATGGCTGTGTGTTGATTTTTTTTTTGAAGGGACAGCAAATTTACACTGTTATACAAGCTGTAAATTCACTACTTTACATTGTAGCAATGTGTCATTTCTTCAGTGTTGTCACATGAAAAGATATAATAAAATATTTACAAAAATGTGAGGGGTGTACTCACTTTTGTGAGATACTTTATACGATAAAACCTTTATTGTTACAAACGCAATTCCGTGGTCTAGAAATGCATGATAAGGTTTTCAAAACATAAACATTACCATATACAAAGGCTGACATATTGGTGAAAGTATACCAAGAACATATACACTGTATACAATGATGATACATAATCATACATATAACTGAGTACATGCTGTATAAAAGCCGAATTGTCTTGGCATCACATGAATGGAAAACCTTTACGTGTTTCGTGAATCATGTTCACTCATCAGGAGTATGGATGCAAAAATTAATTCACTGTAGGTACAGAAAATCAGATTTATAGATATAATAAACCCTATGACAACTGACCTTTTGAAAACTTGACTGAATTTTGAGGGTGTTTTGTATGAGGGGTATGAACACTGCACTTCTTTGATCTGTGAGCACTGTCAAATAAATTGAACATTGAAAGCATATCCAAGCTTCCTATTTTTACAAATTGGATATTAAAATAGCTAAAACCCTCATCATTTTTTTTTTAGGACTGTCTCCAATACTTCTTATTTACACTAGCTTTTTCTTCTAAGGTCAAAGCAATACTGATACACCAGGCATTAACCAAATGTTAAGAACAACAATCTCTGGGGAAAAAAACCATGGTATTTAAAAGGATAAAGTTGAAGGCAGAAGGCAGGATTAATCAATGAACAAGGTAAAACCTGCCAAACGCAGAAAAACAAAGGTCAGGCTGTCTACAACTCTAAATTTAATTAAGGATTCTACAGCTTAAGGCAGGGTCCCTACAAAAAAATAAAGCTAAAGCCCTCAATGTCATACAAATTGGTCACTGGCACAAGAGTTTACTAGTATAGTTTGTGGGCTTCCTTTTTCATAGCACCACACTTCATTGTCTTATCGACTTCAATACAGGGCATTTTCACCCCCTTACTGCCCAGGCCAATTTTCAGCGCTGTCGCATTTTGAATGACAATTGCTCGGTTATGCAACACTGTACCCAAATAGAGCTTTCTTTTGGTGGTATTTGATCACCTCTGCGCTTTTTATTTCTTGCGCGCTAAACAAAAGAAGAATGACAAGTTTTAAAAAAAAAAAACAATATTTTTTTACTTTTTGCTACAATAAATATACCATTTTTTTTTCTCAGTTTAGGCCGATATGTGTTCTTCTACATATTTTTGGTAAAAAAAAAAAAAAAACACAATAAGCGTATGCTGATTGGTTTGCGCAAAAGTTATAGCATCTACAAAATAGGGGATAGATTTATGGCATTTTTATTTTTTATTTTTTTTACTAATAATGGCGGCGATCTGTGATTTTTATCGTGACATTGACACATCGGACACTTTTGACACTATTTTGGGACCACATTTATACAGTGATCAGTGCTATAAAAATGCACTGATTACTGTATAAATGTCACTGGCAGGGAAGGGGTTAACACTAGGGGACGATCAAGGGGTTAAATGTGTTACCTAGGGAGTGATTCTAACTGTAGGGAGAGGGGACTCACAAGGGCAGGAGACTGATCAGTGTTCCTCTGTACTGGGAACACATGATCGGTCTCCTCTTACCTGACAGGACGTGAATCTGTGTGTTTACACGCACAGATCCACGTCCTGGCTCTGTGTACCGGCAATCGCAGGTGCGTGGCGGACATCGCGGCCGCCAGGCACGAGTGATGTGGCGGGCGTGCGCGTGCACCCCCTAGACAGCCAGGAAGCCCAGGACGTCATATGACGCCCACCCAGGAGATCCCTCCTGTGGACGTCATTTGACAATAGCCGGGATGTGAAGTGGTTAAAAGTTTGATAAAAAGAAAACTAAATTATAACTATAACTACAGGTATAAGAGATAGAGAAACTGGTGGTTATCATTATTTGTAATTTGCTTTAAAAAAATTTAATTTTGTTTGGGGTGGTTTATTTTTTTTTTTTTTTTTATTTTTTTTTTTTAGTAAAATGAGAGGGAAGAAATGGTTTGACATTATAAAAAAACTCCCCCCAGAGCTCAGGACACTTTAAAGGCCCCAGACATGGGATTGAGTCTCTGAGTGTATGACTAAGGGGAGATAGTTTGTGGGACTTTAAATGAGGGAACACCATGTTAGGAAAAAATAACATAGAAATTAAGTTACAGTACATGATTTATTTATTACAATCTAGAATACATATCAGATATTTTGTATCAAATAGATACTGTAGGTAGTCACAAGACTTACACTAAATATGCTGCTCATAGCATGCAATACATATAGAAAGACATGGCAAATATGCATGGTATAATAAATCGATTGAAAAACATATGTGATAGAGACAGGTAACTCTTGGCATCTAGTGGCACTCAGTTTGCTGGCATTACAGCCATTCATCAGGAGTGTTATTAAGTAATATACTGGGAAGGAAATGAACAGGGGTTAATGATAATGCCCTTAGAAATAGGGGGGACAGAGGGATTATATCCCAACAAGGTGGAGATAGATTGGGATACTTACTACACAGCCTCAGGGCCAGTAGCCAGAGGCCAAGCCCCGCCCCCACCAAAAGGTGGGGGGGGGGGTGGGCTGCTCCACATCGCAACCGCGGAGACAGAGAAAACACCAGACCCCCCTCCCCCAAACCTAAGCTGAACCGGACAAGGGATTTGGAAGTGGTCTGGAAAGGATAATGGGTCGAAGATAATACATAGGGAAATAATGGCATAGGGATCTATTGAAAAGAGGGAATGAATCTAATAACAAATTGCTGAACACTGTTATGGCCCAGGATAAGGGAGATGAACAGAAGTTGATAAAGTATGTTAGGTGTGACAGGTCACTTTTAACGGGTGTCTTCCTCCTTGGGAATGGGAGTATATAGTAGCCTTGGAGCAGCCGAAGGTTCATTTGATTGACCCAATCACAAGGAAGCACACACTGATCCCACACACAGGTTACCCTCTTCGCTGGAAGATCAGCCATCCTCTTTTGGTATGTTTTTTTTCTTCCCTCTACTTGGTTTTATTTCACATACACCCCCTCATGTAGTCCCCTTGTGGGAACACATAGACATTTTGCCACGTTATCTTTACACTTTTACACATTTAATTAATCCTTTTTGAGACATTTTTTCTAAAAACATTATGCACTTTTCGTGCACACATAGTCTATTGGATCATGCTGTGATCACTGTGTTGGGCTCCGGGCGCAGTTCTCCGTCCTTGGAGGGTGGGAACCCCGGGGAGACATCATGCCTGTTACCCCGTCTTCCTTGGCAGATACCGGACCTGGCCTTGAGGCTGTGTAGTAAGTATCCCAATCTATCTCCACCTTGTTAGGATATAATCCCTCTATCCTCCCTTATTCTAAGGGCATTATCATTAACCCCTGTTCATTTCCTTCCCGGTATATTACTTCATAACACTCCTGATGAATGGCTGTAATGCCAGGAAACGCATTGAGTGCCACTAGATGCCAACAGTTACTTGTCTCTATTACATATGTTTTTCAATCGATTTATTATACCATGTATATTTGCCATGTCTATTTTCTATCTGTATTGCATGCTATGAGCAGCATATTTATTATAATGCCCCATACACACGGTCGGATTTTCCGATGGAAAATGTCCGATCGGAGCGTGTTGTCGGAAATTCTGACCGTGTGTGGGCTCCACCGGATATTTTCCATCGGATTTTCCGACACACAAAGTTTGAGAGCAGGATATAAAATTTTCCGACAACAAAATCCGTTGTCGGAAATTCCGATCGTGTGTACACAAATCTGACGGACAAAGTGCCACGCATGCTCAGAATAAATAAAGAGATGAAAGCTATTGGCCAATGCCCATTTTATAGTCTCGACGTACGTGTTTTACGTCACCGCGTTCAGAATGATCGGATTTTCCGACAACTTTGTGTGACCGTGTGTATGCAAGACAAGTTTGAGCCACCATCCGTCAGAAAAAAATTCTAGGATTTTGTTGTCGGAATGTCCGAACAAAGTCCAACCGTGTGTACGGGGCATTAGTCTTGTGACTACCTATCTATTTGATACAAAATATCTGATATGTATTCTAGATTGTAATAAATAAATCATGTACTGTAACTTCATTTCTATGTTATTTTCTCCTGACATCGTGTTCCCTCATTTAAAGTCCCACAAACTCTTCCTTTCTACCTACCATATCCGGGATGGAGGCCGCCATGTGTTTTATATAGTGTGCGTCAGGTCAAGTCCATTTACTGTAAGGGGAGATAGTTGTTTTTGACACATTTAGATGATGGGTCTATACGCTTTGGGGAAAACTGAACCTAATGTATAGTGACCTAGTAGATAGATACCCTGTTAAGAATGATTATACCCTGTTAAGAATGATTTTTGTAAAAATGTATTCCTTGCTTTCTTCCAAAAATAAAGCATTAAAATTGAAAAAAAAAAGTCCTCCCTGTAGTGATGTTGTGGGTGTCTAAAATGCCCGGGCCTATTTTTTTTCCAGGTCTGACACCCACAAAATCACTACAGGAAGGACTTCTCTAAAAGGGGAGTTATCACTTGCTTATAGCTTTTCATCTTACCATACTATAATGAGAACAGAAATATTTAGTGGCCAACCAGCTAACTGCACCTGCTTACAATCTGACCTAAGTTCAGAGGCCAGGCAGTACAAAAAAAAAAAAAAGGTCAGTCTGATGAATTCCTGTATTAATCTGCAAGGTCTGCAAATCACAAGTATGCAAGATTTGGCATGAACCCATGGTAGTGGCAAAGTCAACCTAATCACTAATGAAGACTAGGGATGAACCAAAAATATCTGGGTTCAGGAGGGTTCGGGGAAAATGACAGTAGTTCAGGTACAGAATCTGAACGCTGATGGCTGTGGCTCCCTAACAACCAGGTGCCCTGCAGAAGCCGTCATATTTTTGCAGCAGTGCCTCTATTGCTGCTAAATATGATTTTCCTGTGCGGCAAGAGTTTTTCGGGGCTTGGCGAACAGCCAATCACCCCAGTAGTTCAGCCATTCAGGGAACCAAGACCCATCCCTAATGAAAACTTGTGCCTTTACATCTGCCATCAAGCTGAAAACAAAATTGAATCTTTGGCTAAGACTTGTCTGTACTAGTGTTCTTATATTTGCTTTGTTTGTTAATTTTCTACTAGATCTGGCGATATTGAATAGCTATGAGCCTTGACCCATCACAACAATTAACACAAAGCCTCATGCACCATAGACTGGTTGTGTGCTTTCATAATGCTGCAAAGCTGATGTTTAGGATTGAAGGACAAAAACACACAGGACTGTGTCTACAGGGGATATAGCTTTTTTGAACTCTTTAAAGGAAAAAATTAATGTTCAACCAGAACTGGGGTAAAACTCGAAATAATAAAAAAACTGTTTACTTAGCTGATTGGCCTTGTACACAAAGATATGTGCAGTGTAGAATAGACATAGCAATGTGGTCTTTGGAATGCTTAGTGCAGCAGACGACTTGAAAGGGCAAGCAAACTTCAGCTGGGCAGAGCTGTCCAACCCTCTCTCAGATGAAGCAGAACAATTTACAGAAAACGTGGCACAGATATTTTTGGGGTACACGGTCTTTGTGGCACCATTGGACTCTTTTGAGGAGCAGCTCCATGGAACAATCCAGGCACCTGTACTACCGAGCCAATGGTGCTGTACAAAGTCCTCATCCAATCCCTACTTTAGTTTACACCTGCTCATATATTCCAACAGTCCCATTGGGTTCTACCCCCCCCCCCCCCTTGTCATAAAGGAAGCAAAAAAATTAAAATCCATGTATTTAATTCTATGGAAGAGTTCTTTTCATACTGCCACTCAATTTGGTAGCAGTAGCTTAAACTTTGGTGAAACTTGACTGATTTTGACAATGTTGTGCTGTTTTGGCAATATGTATTGGAGTTTGTGGGAAAGGGTAATTTTTTTGGGCAGTGTTTTAAAGCATTTGTTACCCCAACACTTCATATTCCTGATATGTTCCTGCTGTACCATGTACTGAAGGAGGAGAAAGAGTTCACATGACTAAAACTTTAATATAGCTGACAGAGGAATATCTCTTATTTTTAGGATCTTGTTTGTCACAATGACCACAGCATAGATAAGGTCTGGTAAAAACTGGTTCTGAAATGATGTCTTCAGACAAAGTCAAAATGTTAGCATTAAATAGTTTAAACTCTGTCTGAGATGCTACATATGTTTACATAGGTATTATGCCTCATGTGATGAACTCTGTCCTCCCTCCGTCCCTCCTTTTTGTGCAATATTCTTTGTCCATATCCTGTATAAAACTTAGTTCACCTGTCAATACATTTGAGCATTCATTGAAACAACCCGACTGTGTGTGTTGATTTGAGTGTCTCCCGGGGGCCCCGAGAAGTTTCACTGATCATCCAAAGATCTAGGCAGATTTAACCCCTTCAGTGGTAGTAGCGTGTGGTATACGGTGTTCATCTGAGGTAATGTAGGAATGTGTCTGTTGTTGACGCTGTTCTTCTTGCCTTGGCTCTGACAATACCGCATCCTTGTATAGTGCAAAATTGCAAACTGCCGTGCTTTTGGCAAGCACATTAAGGCATAGTCTTTGGTAGACTGATTGTGCAAAATTGTAGAGAGGTTAATTGTAAACTGCTGTGTTTTTGGTAAGCACATTAAAGTAAAAGTCTTTGGGAGACTAATTTGAAAATAGTAAAATAGAGGCTCTTAAGGAAAGAGCGGGACGATCAGTGGAATTTTACCAACCTCTTTGCTTTCCCTTTCTATCACTGAATATTGTATAAAAAATAGGGGTGCAACGGATCAAAAAAATCACGGTTCGGATCGTTCCTCGGATCAGAGTCACGGATCGGATCATTTTCGGATCATTTTCGGATCAACAAAAAAAATATATATCCACATCTCCCCCACTGTAATATATCCACATCTCCCCCACTGTAATACATCCACATGTCCCCCCCACTGTCCACTGTAATACATCCACATGCCCCCCCCACTGTAATACATCCACATGTCCCCCCCCACTGTAATACATCCACATGTCCCCCCCACTGTAATACATCCACATGTCCCCCCCACTGTAATACATCCACATGTCCCCCCCACTGTAATACATCCACATGTCCCCCCCCCACTGTAATACATCCACATGTCCCCCCCCACTGTAATACATCCACATGTCCCCCCCCCACTGTAATACATCCACATGTCCCCCCCACTGTAATACATCCACATGTCCCCCCCACTGTAATACATCCACATGTCCCCCCACTGTAATACATCCACATGTCCCCCCCCCCACTGTAATACATCCACATGTCCCCCCCCCACTGTAATACATCCACATGTCCCCCCCCACTGTAATACATCCACATGTCCCCCCCCCCACTGTAATACATCCACATGTCCCCTCCACTGTAATACATCCACATGTCCCCCCCACTGTAATACATCCACATGTCCCCCCCACTGTAATACATCCACATGTCCCCCCCACTGTAATACATCCACATGTCCCCCCCACTGTAATACATCCACATGTCCCCCCCACTGTAATACATCCACATGTCCCCCCCCCACTGTAATACATCCACATGTCCCCCCCCCCACTGTAATACATCCACATGTCCCCCCCCCACTGTAATACATCCACATGTCCCCCCCACTGTAATACATCCACATGTCCCCCCCACTGTAAACCATCCACATGTCCCCACTGTAATACATCCACATGTCCCCCCCCACTGTAATACATCCACATGTCCCCCCCCCACTGTAATACATCCACATGTCCCCCCCCACTGTAATACATCCACATGTCCCCCCCCACTGTAATACATCCACATGTCCCCCCCACTGTAATACATCCACATGTCCCCCCCCCCACTGTAATACATCCACATGTCCCCCCCACTGTAATACATCCACATGTCCCCCCCACTGTAATACATCCACATGTCCCCCCCCCACTGTAATACATCCACATGTCCCCCCCCCACTGTAATACAGTCCACATGTCCCCCCCACTGTAATACATCCACATGTCCCCCCCACTGTAATACATCCACATGTCCCCCCCCCACTGTAATACATCCACATGTCCCCCCCCCACTGTAATACATCCACATGTCCCCCCCCCACTGTAATACATCCACATGCCCCCCCCCCACTGTAATACATCCACATGTCCCCCCCCCACTGTAATACATCCACATGTCCCCCCCTCCACTGTAATACATCCACATGTCCCCCCCCCACTGTAATACATCCACATGTCCCCCCCACTGTAATACATCCACATGTCCCCCCCACTGTAATACATCCACATGTCCCCCCCCACTGTAATACATCCACATGTCCCCCCACTGTAATACATCCACATGTCCCCCCCACTGTAATACATCCACATGTCGTCCCCCCACTGTAATACATCCACATGTCGTCCCCCCACTGTAATACATCCACATGTCGTCCCCCCACTGTAATACATCCACATGTCCCCCCACTGTAATACATCCACATGTCCCCCCACTGTAATACATCCACATGTCCCCCCCCCACTGTAATACATCCACATGTCCCCCCCTCCACTGTAATACATCCACATGTCCCCCCCCCCACTGTAATACATCCACATGTCCCCCCCCCACTGTAATACATCCACATGTCCCCCCCCACTGTAATACATCCACATGTCCCCCCCCCACTGTAATACATCCACATGTCCCCCCCCCACTGTAATACATCCACATGTCCCCCCCCACTGTAATACATCCACATGTCCCCCCACTGTAATACATCCACATGTCCCCCCCACTGTAATACATCCACATGTCCCCCCACTGTAATACATCCACATGTCCCCCCACTGTAATACATCCACATGTCGTCCCCCCACTGTAATACATCCACATGTCGTCCCCCCACTGTAATACATCCACATGTCGTCCCCCCACTGTAATACATCCACATGTCGTCCCCCACTGTAATACATCCACATGTCCCCCCACTGTAATACATCCACATGTCCCCCCCACTGTAATACATCCACATGTCCCCCCACTGTAATACATCCACATGTCCCCCCCACTGTAATACATCCACATGTCCCCCCACTGTAATACATCCACATGTCGTCCCCCCACTGTAATACATCCACATGTCCCCCCACTGTAATACATCCACATGTCCCCCCCCACTGTAATACATCCACATGTCCCCCCCCACTGTAATACATCCACATGTCCCCCCCCCACTGTAATACATCCACATGTCCCCCCCCACTGTAATACATCCACATGTCCCCCCACTGTAATACATCCACATGTCGTCCCCCCCCACTGTAATACATCCACATGTCCCCCCACTGTAATACATCCACATGTCGTCCCCCCACTGTAATACATCCACATGTCGTCCCCCCACTGTAATACATCCACATGTCCCCCCCCACTGTAATACATCCACATGTCGTCCCCCCACTGTAATACATCCACATGTCCCCCCCACTGTAATACATCCACATGTCCCCCCCCACTGTAATACATCCACATGTCCCCCCACTGTAATACATCCACATGTCGTCCCCCCACTGTAATACATCCACATGTCGTCCCCCCACTGTAATACATCCACATGTCCCCCCCCACTGTAATACATCCACATGTCGTCCCCCCACTGTAATACATCCACATGTCCCCCCCACTGTAATACATCCACATGTCCCCCCACTGTAATACATCCACATGTCCCCCCACTGTAATACATCCACATGTCCCCCCACTGTAATACATCCACATGTCCCCCCACTGTAATACATCCACATGTCCCCCCCACTGTAATACAGCCACACGCCCCCCCCTCCACTGTAATACAGCCACACGCCCCCCCGCACTGTATACATTACAGTGCTGTTAGTCTGACCTGTCAAGAGAAGCCAAGCCAGCCGCCGGACCCACGAGTTGAGGCATGCAGCTGAGCGCCGCCGGGTGTACCAAGATGGCCGCGGCTCCGGAGCTAGGCCGAAGCCGCGGCCTTTCCTAAAACCCGAGGCCGCGGAGCGCTCCGCGGATCGCGGGTGTGCCGATCCGAACAGCCTGGCCCGTTCGGATCACGGATCGGTGACGATCCGTTGCACCCCTAATAAAAAATAGTGTATTGTACTGTATAAGAATATTGTACTCTATAAGAATATTGTTTAGAGCTTATATTATTGTTGTACGTTGCAAGAGGGTCTTTTAAGGTAAGACAACGACCCTTTGGTAAGTTTGTATAAGTTGTTTGTAACCAAATTAAGAATGGGTAAGGGAGAAAGTAAAGAATACCCCGCACCTAATCCCAGGGAGAGACATGTAAAGACATGTGGTCAGAGTATGCGAAACTGATTATTTTTTTGATAAAGCCTTTCATATACGATCTGGCCGGATAAACTGAAAGTATGTGCAGTAGCTCACTGTTAGAAAAGTTTTAAATGTTTATTGTGTGACCATTAGAAAAACAATAACCCTGAGACTTTTCTTAAGATGACTTCTGAGCACATTGTTGTACTAACTTGCTGTATTGTTTGCTTTAACTAACTCCATAGTAAGTTGTAGGATGATTAGGCTTAAAAATATATGGTAGAACAAGAATGTACAGGAAACACTAATTGGCAAATAAAGTACCATTTTGTACCAGGCACGCTATGTGTGTTTCCTCAGCCAATAGAAGCGTTATCTCTATATTATTGTAGGTATTAGGAGGGGGGATGTTCATCTCTTTGTATGATTTTTACTGCATCTTTTGACTTGTAAGCATCATCCATTTGTGTGACACATCTGAAATAAATTGTCTGCTTTTCAATACACCTGGAGTTCGACTGATCACAAGAGGAGAGTAATCCTAACATCTTGGTCCTTCCGAGCCTGAACCAACAAGTGCATTTCAGGTCAGATGGTCCCGACAAAAACTTTGGTGAGTATTGGACCTCAAAGCTCACTGAGAATTAAAAGTCCCCCCACTCAACGTTAGTGGTGAAATAGGGGCGGGGGCCTGAGACCCAGATCCACTGTCTGGTTTTGAACTTCGTGATCCAGTCCTCCTGGTGTTTGAGAGGTAAGATAATTTAACTTATTCTTAATACTCTCTAAGAGTCTTTTCTTCTCTTTCTGTTTGATTAATGTGTTGTAATTGCCGACACTGGTATTGATTGTATAATATCTTAATAATCCAGTGTGCGAAGACAGAGACACTTGGGAGCGTTGTCTAAGGTAAAAAATAGTGTTACCCGCTGTCCAGGACAGATAAAAAAAAGATTTGAGGTATACCGAACGTCAGAGGGTGAATGCCTGACGTCATCGTCGGAGGTGGATTGCCCGACGATGTAAGCGCTTAAGTGATCTAGGAAGATCACAAGACTTTGTTTTGTGTGTTTAGTTTCTCCTTTCTCATGGTTAACCTTTCTGTTGATGCTGTAACCTTATTGAAAAGAAAAAAACAAAACAAAACAACAGTACTGCAGAGACAAGTTAATTATTTTTTGATTCTCCCTATAGTGTGGGGAGTGATGATATTTTTACACTTCTTGTATTCCTATTGTTACCGTGGGTGGAGGGTCACTATACCAGTGTTTTATAGGTAAATGAGAGACCTGTCTGGCGTTGACAATGGGGAATAGTCTCTGTAAAAGAATGTTTTGTGCCTGCTTATGAGGCTGCTGTGTTCCTGATGTGCCAAGTGTGAGACTGGACCTCCTCTTTAGGGACACAGGGCTTTATAGGGAAGTTTGGATTCAATAGTAAACTAACTGTAAAAGTGTCAGGATTTGATGGATAAATTTAAATTGTTAGGACCCAAAGATCAAAAAAGGTATGGGTTGATAATAGGAGTTTAAATAACCAGCAAAAAAAAATCTCTTCACACCTCATGGTCTGTGTGTTTGTAGAATTTGTAGCCTGTTTGTGTTGTAGCCTGTTTGCCTATCAGTGACAGATTGTGGACAACATTGTCTGGGAGACTGTGCTACATCTGGGCCGCCTGCTCGGGGACAACCCTCGGTGGGACTCATAGGAACCAAACAGTTGGCGCTGCAACTTCAGGTAAAGGTGATCCAATAGCCATATCACTGATGGGTCTAGCAAAAGAGAATTAGACCAGACGCAAATGTTATCTAAATGTTTAACAAATATTCGAGAAGCAGAAAAATAGCTAAGTATGACTGAGTAAAAAAAATAAATAAATAAGTGCGAGAAATCATCACAGGGAGATTAAAGCCTGTAGTTTTTCCTCACCCCTCCCCTCGTGTGTGAATCTCCTCTATTACAAGAGGGAGTGAATTGCTCCTCCGTTTCAAATTCCTGTGTGAGAGATTGTGTCTGTAAAAAAAAGTTAACTCTTGACCAGCTATGACAAAACAGAAGGGTTATGAAAGTAAATATTGAAACTGAGCATAAAAAAAAAAAGGTACACTGATAACACCAGGCTGCTTTATTGTTTTACCATGCCATGGTGTTAAAGGAAGCACATGGCAGAATTTGTTGATGGTTTTGAGGTGGTAGATGGGAGACATGGAGATGGATTACATTGTGGAGTGAACAGAATGTTGTGGAGTTGTGAAGTGGTTTGATGAATGTGAGAAAAGAAAAGGCTGAGAATGTTGATTACTTTGAATGTGTCCAGTCCAGAGACAGTATGTGACCGAGTGCTAATTTTACTGCTATAAGGAAATAGGGATTTGAATGGGCTTTGCTAAGAGAAGCGTGCAGTAGTTTTGAAGTCCAGAGAGAGGAGAGAAGGGAATATACAGACTTGATGCTTTTTCTCAGAAACAAGAAAATGCAGATTGCCTGACAGACATAGAGAAGAGAGAGGGAGATGATGATGGATGACTAGTTAGGCAGCATTAACCCTTTGAGCACACATAGGTTAATTTGTGCATCTGTAAAAATATTAGGATTTTCGGTGGGAAAGAAAGTCCAAATAATAGTCTTAAAGTAAATATTTCTTGGATATGTTACTTTTAGAACTCCCAGATTTTCAACTGTAAAGTGTTAATGATGCAATGCTGTTTATATTTAGGTACATTTATAAAATTAAAAGGCTAAGTTCTGAATTAGAATATGTGTTTGGGTTAAATAAAAAAAAAAATGTGTTTTGGGACCAGAGAATAAGGGGAACAATACAAAAGGGGATTCATGTTTTATTAAATTCTGCTAAAATATTGGGGTCTCAGAAAAATATTTTTATATATATTGAATATATATGTCAAATAATGTAAATGTCGCTAGGAAACATTTTATGTCTGCATACTTGGTGGACTTATGGACTTATATTTGAATAAATGAAAGAATATTGTTTTTAACAACTCCAAAATAAGGAAGGCTTTCTTTGGTAGTTTGATCTGTGATCCTGCGCTCATTCATGTTAGATAAAGTGTATCTATTTTCCCCAGCCCCAATTCAAGTGCAGATATGACACCCCCCTCCTTCTACACAACTGAAGAATGAGGCGAGTTCCTTTTTATGGGGTGGGTGTCTAGTGATTACATGAATGGGTACAAAATTGAACCTTTAGGAGGTATTTTAGAGTTTAGAACAATAAATTAAGGTATGAAATAATGTAGACTACACAGTCCTTAGAGACAAAGAAACAATATTGGAGAACAAAAGGTTGTACAAGTATAGATAACATTTACATGCCACCTGATTGAAAACCGGTATTGCCAAAATCCTTATTTAGGTATGCAGCAGTATTGACACATGAAGTAACACGTGTCAAACAGGGGGGTGACTGAGATGTTAAATAAGGTATGTACAGCCTATGGCTTCACTAACTACTAAAAAAAAAACTTTTTGCTCTCAATGGATTATATGTGCAAGATACAATGCTTAGGGAGGCATAAGACCACGGAAAGGGAAGTTCCCCACACCACAATATCCATTCCAACACATTTGCATGGATTTTATTGAATTGGACAAATGTGAAAGGAAGAAATATTGTTTGCTAATCACAGACACCCTGACCAAATGGGTGGAGAATTCCAGACAGGAAGTGCAGATGCACAGACAGTGATAATGGACCCTATTTTGTAAATAAAACTATACAACATTTGAGAGAAGTGATGGGAATTTAAGTGAAATACCATTGTGCCTATCATTCCCAATCAGCTGGATTGGTGGAAAGACATAATGGCATTCTAAAAAGCAAACTGAGGAAAGCTATGGAAGAAACAGGTAAAAATTGGATGTACTGCCTACTAGTAGCTGTAACCAGTATGCATATCACACCCACAAAAGAAGAAGGTTTAAGCCCATTTGAAATGATACATGGAAGGCCATATAAGATACCCTTACAACCAAATGAAACACCTACTGAGGAGTCTGAGCATACACTAGCAGAATACTTGTCTAGGCTGTTAAGACAAAGACGTACTAGTGATTTTTGTTCTGTCCTAGAAGGTCCAATTCGAGAAGATGAAAAGGTGCATGTGGGAGATTGGGTCTTAACAAAAAGTAATAAGAAAAAGCAGTGGTACTCCCCAAGGTGGGATGGCCCTTTCAAAGTCCTCCTAACCACCCCTACTGTGATAAGGATTGCAGAGAGGTCTACCTGGATTCACCAGTCCCATTGTAAAAAGGTTTTACAGGTAGAGTAGGGCCAGTTGGCTACAAGAGGTTCAGAAAGTCCGGCTACAAAGGGAGGTCTCACACAAGGTGGGACTTGTCTCAAACCGGTGAAGTCTCCCCTTCCCTATCCGCTGGAACTCTGTAGCTGGTTAGGATGAAAGGGACAGTAATTATCCTTGGGTTACTGGTGACTCTAGGAGAGGCATCCATAAGAGGGGTTATACGTTATGGAAGAGCAGAGGAACTTTTGGATTGGGAAAGAACAGGAAAAGCATTGAATCTAACCTTTATAGAGGGAATAACTAGCACTATACTGGTAGACTTCTGTCAGATTGCAGATTGTGGGGATACAACTGGGGCTAGAGGACTTCTATGGGCAGATAAATACATTTGCTGGCTCTGGGATGGGGCAGGATGTCAAGCATGGAATCAAGCCCTGTGGACCACAGCACATCAAGATCGGGGGTATAATCTACCAGGGCCTAAAAAGAGTGGAATAAAGGAGATTCAATTACAGAAGCGGCCAACTCCCCCTACACACATAGTAAGAACTATAAACAATTATTGATAACTAGGGATGAGCTTCGAGTTCGAGTCGAACTCATGTTCTACTCGAACATTGGCTGTTCGCAAGTTCGCCGAACAGCGAACAATTTGGGGTGTTCGCGGCAAATTCGAATGCCGCGGAACACCCTTTAAAAGTCTATGGGAGAAATCAAAAGTGCTAATTTTAAAGGCTTATATGCAAGTTATTGTCATAAAAAGTGTTTGGGGACCCGGGTCCTGCCCCAGGGGACATGGATCAATGCAAAAAAAAGTTTTAAAAACGGACGTTTTTTCAGGAGCAGTGATTTTATTAATGCTTAAAGTCAAACAATAAAAGTGTAATATCCCTTTAAATTTCGTACCTGGGGGGTGTCTATAGTATGCCTGTAAAGGGGCGCATGTTTCCCGTGTTTAGAACAGTCTGACAGCAAAATGACATTTGGAAGGAAAAAACTCATTTAAAACTACCCGCGGCTATTGCATTGCCGACAATACACATAGAAGTTCATTGATAAAAACGGCATGGGAATTCCCCACAGGGCAACCCCGAACCAAAATAAAAAAAAAAAAATGATGTGGGGGTCCCCCTAAATTCCATACAAGGCCCTTCAGGTCTGGTATGGATATTAAGGGGAACCCCAGCCAAAATTTTAAAAAAAAATTGACGTGGGGTTCCCCCTAAATTCCATACCAGACCCTTCAGGTCTGGTATGGATTTTAAGGGGAACCCCGCGCCAAAAAAAAAAAAAAAAAAACGGCGTGGGGTCCCCCTAAAAATCCATACCAGACCCTTATCCGAGCACGCAACCTGGCAGGCCGCAGGAAAAGAGGGGGGGACGAGAGTGCGCCCCCCCCCCCTCCTGAACCGTACCAGGCCACATGCCCTCAACATTGGGAGGGTGCTTTGGGGTAGCCCCCCAAAACACCTTGTCCCCATGTTGATGAAGACAAGGGCCTCATCCCCACAACCGTGGCCGGTGGTTGTGGGGGTCTGCGGGCGGGGGGCTTATCGGAATCTGGAAGCCCCCTTTAACAAGGGGACCCCCAGATCCCGGCCCCCCCCCTGTGTGAAATGGTAAGGGGGTACTTACCCCTACCATTTCACTAAAAAACTGTCAAAAATGACAAGAGACAGTTTTTGACAATTCCTTTATTTAAATGCTTCTTCTTTCTTCCTTCATCTTCTTCTTCTTCTGGTTCTTCTGGCTCTTCTGGTTCTTCCTCCGGCGTTCTCGTCCAGCATCTCCTCCGCGGCGTCTTCTATCTTCTTCTCCTCGGGCCGCTCCGCACCCATGGCATGAGGGGGGAGGCTCCCGCTCTTCTCTTCATCTTCTTCTTCATCTTCTTCTTCTTCTTCTTCTTCTTCTCTTCTTCATCTCTTCTTCCTTCTTCATTTCTTCTGCGGGCCGCTCCGCAGCCATGCTGTGGCATGGTGGGAGGCTCCCGCTGTGTGACGGCGTCTCTTCGTCTGACGGTTCTTAAATAACGGGGGGCGGGGCCATCCGGTGACCCCGCCCCCCTCTGACGCACGGTGAATTGACGGGACTTCCCTGTGACGTCACGGGGAATGCCACAGGGAAGTCCCGTCATGTCCCGTGCGTCAGAGGGGGGCGGGGTCACCGGGTGGCCCCGCCCCCCGCTATTTAAGAACCGTCAGACGAAGAGACGCCGTCACACAGCGGGAGCCTCCCTCCATGCATGGATGCGGAGCGGCCCGCAGAAGAAATGAAGAAGGAAGAAGAGATGAAGAAGAAGAAGAAGAAGATGAAGAAGATGAAGAAGAAGATGAAGATGAAGAAGAAGATGAAGAGAAGAGCGGGAGCCTCCCCCCTCATGCCATGGGTGCGGAGCGGCCCGAGGAGAAGAAGATAGAAGACGCCGCGGAGGAGATGCTGGACGAGAACGCCGGAGGAAGAACCAGAAGAGCCAGAAGAACCAGAAGAAGAAGAAGATGAAGGAAGAAAGAAGAAACATTTAAATAAAGGAATTGTCAAAAACTGTCTCTTGTCATTTTTAACATTTTTGACAGTTTTTTAGTGAAATGGTAGGGGTAAGTACCCCCTTACCATTTCACACAGGGGGGGGGCCGGGATCTGGGGGTCCCCTTGTTAAAGGGGGCTTCCAGATTCCGATAAGCCCCCCGCCCGCAGACCCCCACAACCACCGGCCACGGTTGTGGGGATGAGGCCCTTGTCTTCATCAACATGGGGACAAGGTGCTTTGGGGGGCTACCCCAAAGCACCCTCCCAATGTTGAGGGCATGTGGCCTGGTATGGTTCAGGAGGGGGGGGGCGCACTCTCGTCCCCCCCTCTTTTCCTGCGGCCTGCCAGGTTGCGTGCTCGGATAAGGGTCTGGTATGGATTTTTAGGGGGACCCCACGCTGTTTTTTTTTTTTGGGGCGCGGGGTTCCCCTTAAAATCCATACCAGACCTGAAGGGTCTGGTATGGAATTTAGGGGGAACCCCACGTCAATTTTTTTTTTTTAAATTTTGGCTGGGGTTCCCCTTAATATCCATACCAGACCTGAAGGGCCTTGTATGGAATTTAGGGGGACTCCCACATCATTTTTTTTTTTTTATTTTGGTTCGGGGTTGCCCTGTGGGGAATTCCCATGCCGTTTTTATCAATGAACTTCTATGTGTATTGTCGGCAATGCAATAGCCGCGGTAGTTTTAAATGAGTTTTTTCCTTCAAAATGTCATTTTGCTGTCAGACTGTTCTAAACACGGGAAACATGCGCCCCTTTACAGGCATACTATAGACACCCCCCAGGTATGAAATTTAAAGGGATATTACACTTTTATTGTTTGACTTTAAGCATTATTAAAATCACTGCTCCTGAAAAAACGGCCGTTTTTAAAACTTTTTTTTGCATTGATCCATGTCCCCTGGGGCAGGACCCAGGTCCCCAAACACTTTTATTGACAATAACTTGCATATTAGCCTTTAAAATTAGCACTTTTGATTATTCATGTTCGTGTCCCATAGACTTTAACGGTGTTCGCGTGTTCGAACGAATTTTTTTCCTGTTCGCATGTTCTGGTGCGAACCGAACAGGGGGGTGTTCGGCTCATCCCTATTGATAACATTAAAGGAGTCGAGGAAGGAAGATCAGTGGTTGTACTCTATGGGAGCATGGGTGTCAGAAACTGACCCCTCAGGCAAATTTTTCCTCAAGGTATTACCACCTAATAAAACCTGACAACAGGAAAAGGTAGATTATGGGAGTGTAGATGTGGCGCTATTTCCCTTCAAATTAAAAATGTATATATGTAAAATATTAGGGGAGATATGCCTCAAATAAAATGAACTGTGATACATCCTCTGTCTGTTGGTCTCAAAATGTGTTTGAAAAAAATAAAAATATATATAAGTGCCAAACATCTAAACAAATGCAACTACTTTATGTATTAAACCTCTGATGCAGTAAACTACTTTTGTGTTGCACCCCCTGGGGGCAAGAATTAAAAATAACCTATACAAGTGATAGTGTTACGCCCCCTGTTGATGGATATCAGAGTGTGTGTGTGTGTTGAAGGTGCTGAACTTCAGATAGGGTGTCCAACTGGTGTGCTACACCCTCTGGAGTCCGCAAACTAAAATCCATGATCTACAATATCTGGAACTGTAGAAATGCAGTGATCTAATCCCTAGTTGGCAAAGTGATAAATATGGATGTCTGCTGTATCAAAAATCTGGTATGTGAATAAAAATCCAATTATGCCAATAGATAAACTTAAAGCAGGAGTGAAAAAAAAAAGTAATAATAATAAACAACAAAAATGTAAATGCACAATTCAATATACGTCTCTGTGTTACACCACAGTAAGACCACATTCAAAACCAAAACAAATGATGAAATTATTGCAAACACTAAATTATTAGTAGATAAGTCCATACAAAGTGACGTGCTTAAAAAAAAAAAAAAAAAAATAGTGTTATATTGTTTAAAAAGGCTTTATTTAATAAAAAGTTTAGGAGATATACTCGCATGATAAAACAAGAGTCGGCGCTGTGTAAACAACAATCGCCGCTCAGACCGGAAGTGACGCCATACTAAAATAGAAGTTCTGAGTAAAACTATAAGATTCACTAATCTAACAGTAGAAGATATCATAGCTTTGGAGACAGGATACCAGGGAAAAAATGAGTGGTTAGAATGGTTGAGGTACACGGTTAAAACTTTAAAAAAAAAAGGAAAACTGTTTAGTTTGTGCCAGAGCAAGACTACATTTAGCAACTATTCCTTTTCCTCTAGATCACAATACAGATCCAGAAGGTTTAAAATGTATGTTGCGATTATATAATAAGAGTTATAAACCTGAAACAAATTCTACTTGTCACACGTTGAGTTTGTTGTTTCCCCCAGTACAGAGACCTCAGATACCTCCAGCGGTTACTGCTTATCCGGGCAACTTTACTTGTTTTGCACTCCCAGGGAACCGTAGCGGGGTGGATCTTGGGTCGCTACCCGATGACTATTGTAGGGAGAGGATTAACATGGGCAATGGTGACTGGGTTGAACATGACATTCAGAGAGCCAATGTCTGGTGGATGTGTGGGGATAAGAAACTGTAAGCTAGGATACTGGCCAATGCCCGAGGGGGTTACGCTATGGTCCAGCTGGCTATGCCCCTGAGGATCCTGTCAGAACACCCGTGGACTAAGAGTCACCAACGGTATTGAAGGGACACCTCCCCCATAGGGTCATTTGACTCTCGGATCTACATAGATGAGATTGGGGTTCCTCGCGGAGTGCTGGATGAGTTTAGGGCCAGGAATCAGGTGACAGCTGGGTTTGAGTCTCTTCTCTGGTGGGTGACTATAGATAAAAATGTTGACTGGATTATATATATATATATATATATATATATATATATATATATACACACACACACACACACACACACGTACACTATAACCAACAACGGTTTGTAAACTATACTAGGGACGCTGTGAAGGGCCTAACAGAACAGTTGGCCACCACATCTCTAATGGCATGGCAGAACTGCATGGCCTTAGGTATGGTCCTAGCTGAAAGAGGAGGGGTATGCAAAATGTTTGGTAGCATGTGTTGCACCTTTTTCCCTAATAATACAGCTCCTGGAGGGACCGTGACCAGAGCCTTGGAAGGACTGACTGCTCTATCGAATGAATTAGTGGAAAACTCAGGTATTAATGATCCATTAACAAACT